>LNAC01001049.1:0-26624 GCA_002007465.1 Ailurus styani | reverse complement strand
GCACTACTGGGTATTTATCCTAAAGACACAAAGGTAGTGATCCTCAGGGGCACGTGCACCCGAATGTTTATAGCAGCAATGTCCACAATAGCCAAACTATGGAAAGAACCTAGATGTCCATCAACAGATGAATGGATAAAGAAGATGTGGTATATATATACAATGGAATACTATGCAGCTATCAAAAGAAACGAAATCTTGCCATTTGCAACGACATGGATGGAACTGGAGGGTATTACGCTGAGTGAAATAAGTCAATCAGAGAAAGATAATTATCATATGACCTCTCTGATATGAATTTTTGATTTTTAATTGGGATAATTCATCTTTAATAATTTTTAAATGGCAATATCATTTGTTCAAATATATTTAAGTGCATTGTTTAATCTTTAAATTTAATCATTTATTTAAATAATAAATTTACATTTCAGAACATTTGTAATTTGGGATCATTACAATTTTGTCTTTTCACTGGGATCATTAATTTAAGTAGCTAGGATTTGCCCCAGACTCCGGTATTCTCTGATGTCTTTTATCAACCTGCCTCGCATTCATTACACCTGCCTTTGTAGTTATTTGATGTCAATACTGGGTTGTAAAGAATGCTATGGATTTTGCTGTGAGGAGAGCAGACTGAAAGGTGAACTCCAAGGCACTGGGCTCTAGTCAGGAAAGGGTTGATGAAGGGAAAGACAGAACCCCCGTCTTCACCAATAAACTGTTTTCTGGGGAGGATGGGCAGTGGTGCATACATGAGGTATCAAGGGCACAGGCAGAGTGTCACTTCTCTTTTCAGTGATGGTGACTTTCCAGGTTCTTGTCTACACACCAGTCTGCAAACCCACTTCCAACCCTGTTTACTTGGACAAGTCACCAAAACTCTCAGAGGCCCCTAATAAAAAGAGATAGTCATTGGTAGTCATCTTGTGTGTGTGTGTGTGTGTGTGTNTTGTGTGTGTGAGTGTGTGTGTGTGTGTGTGTGTGTTTACTTCCTATACAAGATAAGACATTTCTGCACTCACTTCCTACAAAAGGGAGAAATTCCTTTCACCATTTTGTAGATGGGAAAATAGAGGCAGATCTGTGCAATACACAGGTCTAACCCCAGGGCAAGACCCCCACCTCATCTCTCTACCTCCAGAGTCCCACACAACTTCTCAGTGTGGTCATGATGTTTTCAGGCTCCACCTGTCAAGGTGGGATGTTGGAGAAGCTCACCTGCCGGGGCAGAGGTAAGGATTGATTGAGAGGGACCGCCTAGATGAGACACTATTGCTAGATGCACTTGCAGGGTCACAGGGCCTCCTGGATCCTGGCTGATCGCAATTTAGCTGTTTGATCTAGAAGGTTTCAGCTCCTGAAGCAATTCCACTCCCAGTTTCTGGGGGAATTCCAGGCGGTAAGGAAGAAGGTGCCCAGAGGAATCTACTTCTCGCCAACCCCCTTGATTTAGTAAGCAATTACTGAGCTGCTGCCCACAGGCTGCCCACAGGCTTCCCAGGGTCCTGACAGGGAGGGGTGACTGGCTTCTGCCCACAGTGATGGCGGTGGTGGGTTTTCCTTCCAATCGGTTAATTCCCTGGGCTTGTTTCTGAACAGCCTCGGAACGAAGCAAGATACGGGAGGGCCTGATGAGCTGCAGAACCCAGTCTCAAGACAAAGAGGAAGGAGGGCCCAGGTGTGATGGAAATGGAAGGTCATATCTGTCCTCCATTCCCAAAAGGAATCATCTTGCAGCCACGGGCCAGTCAAGAAAAAGGTGAGGGGGATGAGGCTGGGAAGTTTTGAGGGAGAAAAACAACCACACAGCACTTCCCTCCTGGCTGTATGTTATTCTAGTTGATCTGAGTGGCTCTGTTTTCCCTTTTTTTATGATCTCTATTATTATATTATTATTGCCATTCTTCTCCCTGTTGAGTTTCATGGTGTGTTATAAGGGGTTTTCCTCTGGAATGGAACAAGACATAGATTCTCTGAACGTTTTCCTCCTGCTGCCTTGCAAACACAATGATCCCCTTTTTGGACAGATTGACTCCTCACAGTGACGAGGAAAATTGGAGAATCATCCAGGAAATGTAACAAAGTGGGCTTTCACCCCCACAGATAAAATTTAAGGGTTTCTCACTTTTGTGTCCTTTTTTTCTCTTAAACATTTTAAAGCATGCTCAGAACCATGATCTCATGAAGTCCCACACCAGCCCTGGGAAGGGGGAAGGACAGGAATGACCCTTCCCATTTTATAGATGGGAAGACTGAGGCCCAGGGTGGTTAAATAAGTTTGCCCAAGATCACAGAGCAACCCCATCAGAGCTGGGTCTGAACCTGGACCTTCTGATCCCTCATCTGGGTCTGTCACTATATCCTTCCTTCGGGTGGCAGGTGGGCATCTGTTCATTTCCTGGGCAGGAGTCTGGCCCATAGATACAGACCAGACATTCAGATGAGGGCAGGAGATGAAGGTCAGGGGCCTCCATACTGATGGTGGTCACTGGGCCCTCTTACCTGGAGGGCTTCGCTGGGCAGGGAAAGACGGACAGATGGGGAGGGCTTAGAGATCCTTGGACAGCTGTCCAGACTGGACCTCATTCATTCACGGAATCCATCTTTTTCTCTTTCTCTGTCCTGGTCTCTCTGTCTCTGTCCATGGTTTTCTCCCTCTTTCTGAATTTCTGTCAGTATGTTGTGCGCTCTCTCTCTCTCTCTCTCTCTCTCTCTCTCTCTCTCACACACACACACACACACACACCCCTTATCTGACAGTTTTTCTCTTCTTTCCCAAGTGATATCCGGGAGATAAAGGCAGCTCTTTCTCTCCAAATAAGTGGAAGCTCTTGATCTGGAAGGTGTTAAATTTTCCACTACCTTGTTCATTTTCAAGGTAAGTTTCACATCTCTCTTTCCTCCGTTTGTTACCATAATTGGGGCATTTTCCTGATTCCTTAATTCAGCAGCTCGATTTTAGAAACGTTCATTCCATTGTCCCTCCCAGGCCTCATCTCCCACACTTCTCCCCCTTTATTCATTCTGCACCTGGTTCCTATAATATCACCCCTTCATTTGGTGCAGATCAAAATAGTGTGTTTTTTTTTAATCCTTGTCCTTACAACTGATATCCTTCAGGAAAAAAAATTCTTAATGATTTGAATTAACTTTGGTTGTTTTAAAGCTGTTTGCAACAGGACTGCTGCTCTAGTCAAAAAGACTAGAAGTGCAAACCCCGTCCTCACCACTCAGGGACAGAGAAATAAGAAATGGAGACAAAATCATTACACAAATCCTGTGTTTCAGGGCTTTGTTCCTCAGGTTTCCTATCAAATATTAGCAACTTGCCTCAAGGTGAAAGAGAGGGGAAATGAGATCTTAGCTGGAAACAGCAGGAGGTCACCAAGCAGATTGTTTTATCAGCTCCTGGATTCAGTGCATCCCCATCCTAGCCAGAGCCACTGATGGGATGCTGCTTAAGACTCAGACAGTCCTGGGTTCTAAACCCAGTGCTGTCACTTTCTAGCTGGGTGAGCTGGCATGCTAATTTCATCTAAGCTTTGTGTTCTTCTTCCTATGCCCTTGGGGCTGTTGGGAAGGTTTGTAAAGGTAGGAGTCATTGTCCACTACCAGGGACAGCATCAGGCACTGATGTGAGTGAGGTTTACTATGCACCAGCCAGTGCGTGCTAAGGACCCTCAGACAAGATTCTCCTTCTGCCCTTATATAGTCCTACAACAGTGGATGTGACAATGATTCCATTGTATAGCTTCAGACACAGGACCAGAGAGGTACAGTGACTTGCCCAAGGTCATACCACTCATGAACTGATTCTAAGGCCTGTGTTCCGAACCATGCATAGAGACATCAGGACTGAGCCCTGACCCTGATATGTACTTAGACAACTTTTTTTCCCACCCTTCTCCCAGAAGGGACACCACGAGGAGGAGGGATCAGCCTCAGTCTGTGGCATAACTCTGTGTGCCCTCTCCAGAGGTCTCTGGAGTAAGGCTGCTTTAATTAGTAGAATGGTGCTCTGTGGGGCCAAAGTAAAGAGACAATAAAGCAACTCACAGAGCAGACAAGCACATGGACTCAAGCCAGGCACTTTGTCCTGACACTGGGGAGATGAATGGCCTATAAAATGGTCCAGCAACTCTTAGGTTTAGCCTGCGGCTTCTGGAGGGCAGTCAACACACAGTTTGGGTGTCCTGATTGCAGAGAGGGTCAGACCTGCCTCCCAACAACCAGCCCACTCAGCCGTGATTGCAGAAGCCTCGTCTGGTCAGGACTTGAAATCTTCACTCTCAGAGCGGAGTGTGGAAACCCCACTGCCCTCTGACCCCAGGTACCTAAGAGGAATTCCAAGGGCTCCCATGCCTGTTACGTTGTAACTACTTCTTGTTTCTTAAACTTATTGGTCTCAGGACTGTTTACACTCTTAAAAATGATTGAAGACCCCCCCAAAAAAAGCTTTGTCTATATGAGTTGTATCGATAAAAATTATATTAGAAATTAAAAACAGAAACCCTTGTTAAACATGTATCTATTAATTTACAAATAACAGTAATAAACCCATTACAAGTTAATAAATGTAACATATTCTTTTTTTTAAGACTTTATTTATTTGACAGAGAGACATAGCGAGAGAGGGAACACCAGCAGGGGGAGTGGGAGAGGGAGAAGCAGGCTTTCCCTCAGAGCAGGGAGCCCGATGTGGGGCTCAATTCCAGGACCCTGGGATCATGACCTGAGCCCAACAATTGAGCCAGCCAGGTGCCCCTAAATGTAACATATTCTACTGAAGAGTAACTGTCTTTGCACAACCAAAAGAAATTCTGAAAGGAGTGGCATTGATGATTGTGATGGTGGTGTTGATGGTGGTGGGAATGATGATAGTGACAGTGGTGATGGTGTTGGTGGTGATGATGATGATGATGGTGATGATGATGATGACAGTGATGGTAGTGGTGATGAGATGATGGTGGTGGTGATAGTGATGATGATGGTGGTGATGGTGATGATGGTGGTGATGGTGATGATGATGGTGATAGTAATGATGATGATAATGGTGATAATGATGGTGACAGTGATGGTAGTGGTGATGATGATGGTGGTGGTGGCGATGATGATGGTGATGGTGATCATGGTGATGATGATGATGGTGATGGTGCTGATGGGGATGATGATGGTGGTGGTGGTGGTGGCGATGATGGTGGTGATGGTTATGATGATGGTAATGATGAATATGTGCACATTCCAGACACTGTTCTACCATCACATTGAATCTTCACAACAGCTCCATGAGGTAACTCTATTCTTTTCACTTTACTACTGGGGGCACAGAGAGGTTGAGTGGCTCACCCAAGGGCAGAGCCTGGGTTCAATCCCAGGCAGTCAAACTCCAAGAACTGTGTTCTTGGCCATGACAATGCATTACAGTCTCTGGTACAGATAAATAGTCTCAGGCAGAGAATCATGTCAGCCAAGGTGATAAATCTCTGGAGTTGTATTTAGCAACTAAAAATACTGAGTGCATGCTAAATAGGCAAGACTGGGTTTATTCAGTGTTGTGTTTGTTAAATATTTGATCTGGGAGAATTAAATGGCATCTTCTCTCTAGAGAACTGAAGCTGATGAGCCCAGAAATAAAGTTGATGAAAATAGCCCTAATTGTAATCATACTCAAATATGTACAGTTTACAAAACCCATCCATATATGTTAGTTTATTCAATCCTCTATTTAAATGATGCTCACCAGTCCTCCCTCTGCCCTACACATCTTGTCCCCACAGCTGCATCCTTGAACTAGGCTTCATGATCACTGGTCTACACTTTTGCTGCTCCCCCCAAACCCCTTTCCCCTGTTTATCCACCTGTCCATACCCTTTGAATGCTGCCTCCAGAGACTGCCTTCACTAATAATAATAGTGAAGTCATATTAACTGAGCACTTACAATGTGCCAGACACCCCTCTGAATGCCAAGCATGGATTACATCATTTGCTCTTCTTCATAACTCTGGGTTGTATATTTTTATTACCATCTTCCCCATTTTATAGATGAAGACAGCAGAGCTTAGAGAAGCTGCATAATTTACCCAAGAATACACAACTCAGAGACACAGATATGGGACTTCAGTGCAGCAGGCTGATTCCCTAGCTTCCAAACCATTGAACAACCTGATTCCCATCAGCAATCCAGCCTGATCAGTCACTGCCCTCCCTGGACTCCTGTGGGTTCTTGCTGCCGTGTCACAGACACTTCAACATGGCAGCCATATCCTTTAAAATCGGTTACTGACTCATCTCCTAGACTCTCCTTCCTAACTCATCTTATTCCCATTCACCCCACTCTCCAGCCACACCAAATTCCCCAATTCACGTCATCATAGTGCCACACTTTTGCGTATGTTGTTCCTCCCCTGACCACAGTGACTCTCCAGTCAAATTCCTATGCAGACTTGAAGACCCAGCCCCAAAGTCCTGTCCAGCCTAAAGCCATGGGTGGTTTTTTGGTCCCTGCTTTAGGGACTGTCAAGGTACTCCATTCCTACTTGGATTTAACCTTGTCACATTGTGTTGTTTAAAGCACTGGAGAAGAACATGTACTATGGACTCAGAACTTCTAGGTCCACATCCAGCTTCTACTACACTAACTATGTGACCATGCTCAGGTGATTTTGCCTTTTTGAACATTGGCAACACTTGCAGAATGGCTCTGATGACAGGGTTACCTGCTCTCACAGGGCTATTCAAATGATATAGGGACTTTCTGGGTTACTTGAGAGGAGAGGAAAAAAGTTGTCCCAGCTCACCTGGCCACTGCTCAACCTTCTCCTTCCAGGTGTGGCCACATTTTCTCGAGAGCTAGAAGGGGCCCAGATGTTTGTAAGAATTTTCTGACAAGAGCATAGACTGTGTAGGTTTTATCTGAAAGGAGACATTAGCCCCAAAGAAACAGGGTCAAAGGGCCATAAGAAACAAGCTTCTCAGGGACCCAGTAGGTGCCTCAGTTTCAGGTTGGAGGTCTAATCTCATAGAGCATGTGTAGGGGCTGGGATGAGATCTTCTCCAGTGAATCTATGCCCCACCTGGGAGTCTGTGGAGGGGTCACAAGACAACTGTGAGACTCACTGACACAGCACCTGGGACAGAATAAGTGCTTTATAAATGTTACCTATTTTTAATCTCAGGAACAGTACAGATCTGTTCTTTATCTTCTGCTTGAGGCATCTCCCCATGGTCTCATTGGGTTGAGAACTGGGGTCATCTCCCTAGCTACAAAAAGAACAGTTTGCTAAGGCAAATTGTCCTCCTGCACATTTAAAATGATGGATGAGAAACATGTGTGCACACCTGAACCCCATCTAGCGAACACCTCTTTGCTGCATGCGCACACTCAGATACACACATGCACACGCAGGCACACAGTGTGGGTACAGCTGGTTCTTCCTCCATCTTCCTCACAGCTGCGTCTCCTCCATCCTCTCTGCCTCGCCTCTCTGTTCTAACTCATGCCAGCTGCCTCAGGAAAATCTCGCATCCTGTCCACACCCACCACCACATTTCTAGCTGACAGTTTCCTCTCCATCCATTTCTGAGGCACCCACCATCCCAGCCCACTGCCAGGGACTTTCAGAAGCCCCAGTCTTCTTTAATGGAGTGGAGATGTTGCCGCCTCCAGCCAGATCTGCATCCCTACCCTCAGAGAGCTACCACTGGGTAGCACCACCACCTCTGACTGGCATTATGTTCTCAGTTGGGGTGAGAGCAAAGACTTAGCTCTGTTCCCTGCTGAGGGCTGAAGGCCCATCCTACCTAGGACTCTGGACCTTGCACATGTGGGCTCTTTTGCCTAGAGCTATAATCCTCCCAACTCCTCTTTGCTTTTTCTAATTCCTCCTCCAACTTCAAGACCCTAGACAGTTGCACCCTCAGGAAGCCTTCTTTGCTCTCCAGACTGAATTAGGTGTCTCTTCTGGAATCTGTTTCCTTCATTAGAGCACTCAATATACCAAATCATGATTGCCTGACTTGTTTACCCCATTATTTCCATGACCTTGCACATAGGAGTCCCTTAATCTGTTGTTGTTTAAATGAATGCTGAAAAGATTGCTCTCTGCTCCCAGTGAAGTATGACTGTGTAATTCTGGATAATTTTCCAGAAAGCCTCCCCAGCCTACCCCCTGTCCCAGGGGCAGACACCCCAGGCTGCTGTCCAGCTTGGAGTTTTCCAGGTCACAATGTCCAGGTCCCCACTACAGTGATGGAGGATGTGTCTGAGAATCCAACTACACTCTTCTCTGCCCAGCCTGATCCCAAGATGCCCTACTAGTCTCAGCCCCTGCAGGCTTAGCCCAAACTCACACAGCCCAGAGAGGTCTGCTGACTCCATGGGTCAATTCTCAGTGGGCTTTGGACAGGGGACAGGGTGAGTGTCCAGTAGGGACCTATGAGCTATTGCCCTTCTCTTTCCAGGTATAGAAGTCTTTTCCTCTCAACACGAAATGGGCTGCTGGGTCCTTCCCTTCCCTGGACTGATTGTAACCAGGGAAAGGGGACCCACAGTGTTCTCTCTTCTGTGGCCACTGGGAGGCCATCCTATTATGGTTTGTCTCTCATAAACTCTTTTGGGGCACCTGCCATCATAGATCATGGGAGTTTGGGTCCTAGAAGGATAACGTTCTGTTGTACAAACATACATGGTTTCTGCTCATTGTTATCCAAACATGGCCTTTTGTAGGGATCTTCGATGATAGAATATTTTTAAACCCAAGAGCCATGAAAGAGCTTGGTAGCTTGTATTCTCCAAAGATGTAGATGTAGATAGATAGATAGATCGATCTGTGGAACAAAAATATGTATGTTCCCATGAGCCCTTCTTATACTGTGACTGACACCCCTTGCACTTCAAAGGGGATCTATGTCTACTCCTTTGAACCTCAGCAGGGGTGGGTGGTTGCTTCAATCAGCAGAGGGTAGTGGAAGGCATGCAATGGGACCTCCAAGGTGAAATAATGAAAAGGATACCAAGGATCTCTTCCTGAACTCTCTGCTCCTCCCCTCTCCTCTTTGCTTCTTATTCTTCCTCTTCTCTCCTCCTCCTCCTTCTTCTTTTTTCTTCTCCCTTTCTTCTCTCTCTCCCTCCATCTCTTTTCACTGTGGAATCCAGTCATCTTGCTCTGAGGAAGCCCAAACCAGCCAATGCTGAGAGACCACATAGAGAGAAGCCATGTGGACAAGAACAGAGGCTGCAACCAATCGTCTGCATCAACCAATTGGTGAGTAACAAATAAATAAGACTGAGGATGGGTGCAGCCCCAGCCTTCAAGTCTTCCAGCTGAGCCCCCAGGCACCATGAAACAGAGACAAACCAATCCCACTGTGCCCTGGTCTAAATTCCTAGTCCCCCAGAATCAATGAGCTTACAAACCACTGCTTTACATCACTGAGTTCTGGGAGAATTTGCTCTGTAGCCACAACAACTGGAACAAGACTGGAACAAAAATATATGGAGGCTCAAAGAAATTGCAGGTGCACAGGATTTGGTCATGGAGTCCCCCAACCTCCCATTTCTTTATAAGCAAGAACTTTAAAATCAGAAGTCATCAACATGAGAATATCAAAAGTGATCACCTGGAAGGCTTTTGATTAATCCCCCCATCTTATAGATGAGGAAACTGAGTCCAGAGAGACTGCCCATGAAATGATCAAACAGAGACCCATATCCAAGTACATAAAACATGTGGCAAATGATCCTTGTAATATAAGGATTTATCAGGTATCTCTCCTGTTTCAGGAGCTTCAGACTCCTTCGATGGAGATATCATGGTTCCCATTTCACAGATAATAAAATTAAGGCTCAAGAAAAGGGGAAGTGACTTGTCTGTGGTCAGATAGACAGGATGTGATGGCCCTGAATCTAGGACCCAGATCTGCATCCCTACCCTTAGTGTTTTCTTAGAATTTGTGCTGCTTGTTCCCTTCCTGTCACTTCCTGCTTTCCCCATCCCAAGAGCACAAGTGATGTATTCAGTGTTGCGTGCCCATGGTTAAGACCCTCGACTAAGCTGATAGAGGCTGTGGCTACTGCCTTCCAAATTAGGTGCTCATGGTTCAGATCTTTCATCCCCTACTTACAACCTGTGCGATTATGGGTAAGATGTCACCTCGCCTCCTTCAGCCTCAAATTTCTTGTCAATAAAATGGGATTAAAATGCCTTCTTCTTCTAAATAGCAAATGAAACAAGGCATATGAGGGGTCTGGAAAAGCTCTCCAACTAAACAGCAAGTACCCCATCTAGGGTGGGATTCTTCTCCTAATTCCCCTTCTCCCATTTTTTTTTTAAGTAAGCTCCACACTGGGTGGGGCTTGAACTCATGGCACTGAGATCAAGACATGAACTGAGGTCAAGAGTTGAACTGAGGTCAGACACTCAACTGACTGAGTCACCCATGTGCCCCCTAATTCCCTTTCAAAACACTCCCTTCCAAAAGGATTTTCAAGCATGAACAGCTAATAGTAATTGAGAGCTTGCTGTGTGGTAGGCATGGTTTTTAGAGTTTTACATAAATTGCATGTAATCCTCAAACAACACCATGAGGTCGAGATACCATCAATATCTTTACAGATGAGAAAACAGAGGCCCAGAGAGGTAAAGTTGTTGTGTTCATGCCCTAGGGCTGCTGTAACCAAGTTCTATAGATTGGGTAGCTCAGGACAATAGAAATATCGTCTGATGGTTCTGAAGGCTAAAACTCTGAGATCAAGATGCCAGTAGGGTGAGTTTCTTCCAAGGGCTGTGAGGAGGCTGTTCTGTGACTCTTCTGTAGCTTGTGGGATTGATGGTGATCTTTGGCGATCCTTTGCTTGTAGAAACATCGCTCTGATGACTCTTCATCTGCCTATGGCGTTCTGCCTGTGTGTGTGTGTCTGTGTTCAAATTTCCTCTTTCGATAAAGACACCAGTCACATTGAATTAGGAGCCCATCCTACTCCAGCAAGACCTCATCTTAATTAATTACCTCTGCAATGACCTTATTCCCAAATCAAGCCACATTCAGAGATACTGAGAGTTAGGACTACAACGTATGAATCTTGGGGGCAGGGAACATTTCATCCTTGACAGTTGTCTTATCAAGATCACACAACTAATAAATAGTGGAACCAGGCTCCAAGTGTGGTCAGGCTGCCTCAGCATCTGTGCTCTTGACCATGCCGCTGATATGAATGGCCCATCTGAATGTCCTGTAGATGGATGAAGCAAAAAGTTCCCTGGGAAGAAGACATCACTTGAAAGCCCCATTGTGCTGCCTTGAAAGTCCTCTGAGAGAGTTTTCAAGCCCCTGTCCTGGTGGTGACTCAGAGGCAGCCTGGGAACACTGGGGGTGGCTTCTCCAACAACTCTACCCGAGCACGAGAACAGTTCGTTTGCTAAAGTAATTAAAAACATAATCTGTGCTATTAAATTCCTCCTCTATTTTTCTGCTTTTCATGTTCCCCACTGTGCCGAGTTAGATGCCTTCCCTAATCATTGCTGACATGTCAGCTCTACCTTTCTCCTGAACTGCCATCCTTAGAGATGATGGGGGCTCGAGGCAGTTTGTTTTAATGTCAGGATCTACATCTCTCATAATTATATACACACACCCCATTTGCTGGGAATTCACTGCTCAAATAAGAAAGCCACTTTGACAGCTCTGACACCCCAGCCCTCGCATCAGCTGCAGACAGGGGTGCATGCTAAGGGCACGGGTGCCACTCTCATTGTGCTGGGAGTTCACTCTGAGCTGGCTTTTAGTGGCATCAGTTGACAGTCCCTGCTGAGTTGGAACTGCCGGAGTCAGTCCTCAACAGCCCAGACCATGCAAAGGAAGATCCCCCAACCCACCCACACCACCTCTCCCACAACACATTCTCTACTGGAGAATAAAAAATGACATATGCACTGGGGCACCTAGGGGGCTCAGTTGGTTGGGTGTCTGACTCTTGATTTTGATTCAGGTCTTGATCTTGGGGTCATGGGATGGAGCCCTGCATCAGGCTCTGAGCTCAGTGGGGAGTTTCCTTGAGGATTCCTCTCCCTCTCCTTCTGCCCCTCCCCCTGTGCTCTCTCTTTCTCTCTTTCAAACAAATGAATAAATCTTTTTAAAAATGATATGTGCATATAATGGAAGGTACTCTGGTTCTCTGTTGGTTGGAAGCATTTATTAATGAGCCTATCACAAGGACATGAACAGGAATATCACTTATTAAGCCCCTACTATGTGTTGGGTGCTGCTAGACCATTCACTTTGTCTGAATTTTCATGGTGGCCCCAAGCTGGTATTTTGTTGCCATTTCTGGATGTTTAAGTCAAAATACACAAGAAGGAAGAGTTCTAAGTGAGGTACATCAGCTGAACTGGGATTTGAAAGCTATGAGTTGACCTGTTTTTTCTACTTTATACTCTTGATAATCCCTTTCCATGAAATGTCTCTTCGATTAGCCTCTGAGGTAATTCTCATTTTCATGTGTACCTCTTTGGTCCTTTCTTCATACCCATCTTTCTACCAATGTGTCTTTTCTGCTGTTGTACCATTAAATGTCAATGCTTTATGAGGATTTTCTATGTCCAGTCCTCTCTTCACTACCCAAAATTCCCTGGAAGATCCCAATCAAGCAATGGCTTCAACCTTCAGTCACATATGGAAGTCTCCCCAAATCTACTGATTAAACATTAATCTCATAAAAAAACATGCCTTTACAGTGACATTTAGACTGGTGTATGACCAAATATCTGGGTATTGTGGCTTAATCAAGTTGAACCTAAAATTAACTATCACATGGAATAAAGACCACTAAATCCTTTATGAATGAATGATTGGGTGAATAAATTTAAAAAATTAGCAGACAAATGAATAAATTGATGGATGGATGGATGGGTGAATGGATGGGTGGATGGATGCATGGATGGATAATTAGATGTAGGGATGGGTTGTTGAATGGATGGATGAGTGGGAAGACAAGTAGATGAATAGAGAGATGGGTAACTGGATGGATAGAGAGATGGACAGATAGAAGGATAAGTTGGAGTCATAGGAAATGTTCGAGGCCAAAGAAGGGAGAGAGATGTTCTACCTCCTACCAACTGTGTGACCTTGGGCATTGACTTCATCTCTCTGAGTCTCCGTTTCCTTATCTATAAAATGGGAAAGATAATACCTACCTCACGAATGGTTGTAAGGCTTACATGAATTCATATAGCCCTTCTCAAGCTTAAGTGCGTCAGAATCTCCTGGAGGGCTTATTACAACACTGATGGCTGGAGCTGCCCCCATAGTCTCTGATTCAGTAGGAGTCATGTGAAGCCCAAGAAGTACATCTCTAATAAGTTCCCAGGTGATGTTGCTGCTGGTCCAGGGACTACATTCTGAGAACCACTAAGTTCATTCCTACGGTTAATGTAGTGCCTAGCACATGGTAAGTGCCCGATAAGTGACTGTTATTGTCAGCTTTATCACTTTGTCACCATCATCATCACCACCATAGCATGATCCTATGGGCTAAGAACTTTCTGGAAAGCATCTGGATCTTGCCGGCAGCCAAGACGGTGAGATCCAAGAAGGCCATTGTGGGAGTATATGTCTTTGTGTCTCCTGATATGTTCCCTGCTGTGGTCCCTGTGCAAGGGAAGAGGGAAGAACGTGCCAGAGACCTGTCCAGACTTCTTGCGCTAATGAGGGTGAGCAGATGGGGCTAGGAACTCCAAGGATGTTAATCAGAGTGTCCAGCTGTAAGAGACCAAGGTCACAGCCTTCTACGGCATCAGGGTTCTCTACAAGTGCTCTGGCATCTGGCAGAGTTGAATTTGAATCCTGGCCCTGCCTCTCCCTGGCTGTGGGTCCCTGGGTAAGCCACTGACACTGTCTGTTCCTCAGTTTCCTCTACAAAATGGGAATGATACCAACAATATCTACACCACCCCCCAGGTTACTTTTGCAAATTAAATAAGATTCTTACGGAAGGTACTAACATACCTAGCACATAGTCAGCACTCAAGAGCTGAACTCTGTTATTAGTCCCCCACCCCCATCCCCCATAGAAAACGTTAAGCCCCTCAATTTCCTGGCCTCAGAATCCCAGACTCAGTAGGGAGGCTAGAGCTTTGTGCCTGCAGATCTATTTTAATTTCTTTGGTTCTGCCTGTTCCTCCTCCTCAGGGCACCTGCTTCTTTGGATGAAGATTTGAATTGTTACCTCCCAGAGCCAATAATACATCTCACCTCTCTGCAGACAAAGGTAAATATAATTAAAAAGTGATTATAATCTAGGACTACATTCATAAGCTTTGCTAGACCTAATTATACAGCAAGTGCAAGTCTCTGGGCGTTGAATCCTTTCTGGATGGAATTTACTGATGCCGTCAGTTGTGTGCTGGTGAACAGGTGAGATCTGTGCCACAGGTGGCAGGGTCGGTGCCACAGCAGGGGCACTGACCCAGGTTGAGCCATGTCCAGACTTTGATGATGCCCCTGGTCCTGAGTTTGTTCATCCAAGGAGCATTTATTCACATCATCCATGGATCAGGTCCTCCTCTCAGGTCTTATTAGGGGCAAGGGGCTTCTCAGTAAAGAGAGAGTGATAAATTTGTCAGAGAGTATTGGTTCACCCATGAGGATATATAAGTGGCAAATAAGCACATGAAAAGTCGCTCCACATCATTAGCCATCAGGGAAATGCAAGTTAAAACCACAATGAGATATCACTACACACATATCAGAACAGCTAAAATAAAAAATGGTGATACCACCAAGTGCTGGCAAAGATACAGAGAAATTAGTTCATTCATACATTGCTGATGGGAATGCAAAATGGGACAGCCGCTCAGGAAAAGAGTTTTGCAGTTCCTTATAAAACTAAGTAGGCAAATGCCGTAAGATCTAGCAAATTGCACTCTTGGGGACTTATCCCAGAGAAATAAAAATTTATGTCCACCCAAAAATCTGTACGTGACTGTTTATGGCAGTTTGATTTGCAAGAACCCCAACTGGAAACAATCCAGATGTTCCTCTGTGGCTGAATGGTTGAACAATCTATGGTCTATCTACATATGGAATAGTACTAAGTCATAAAAAGAAAGAACTATCAGTGGTCACAACAACTCAAATGAGTCTGCAGGAAATTATTCTCAGTGGGGAAAAAGGCCAACATCGAAAGGTTACTATCTGATTCCATTTATATAGCATCCTCGAAACGACAAAAATTACAGAAATGGAGCACAAGTGAATGGTTGCCAGGGTGAAGGAGGGGATGGGGGCAGGAGAGAAGCACATGTGACCTGAAAAGGGCCACAAGAGGGGTTTTTGTGGTGATGGAGATGTACTGTGTCTTGTGTCAATGTCAATATCTGGTATGTTATATTGCACTACAGTTTTGCAACATGTTACCATTGGGGGAACTGGATAAAGGAAACCTAGGATCTCTTTGTCTTATTTTTTACACTTGCATGTGAACCTACAGTTCTCTAAAATAAAAAAAAATAATAATTTTCTTTCAAAAAAGAACATTGGCTCCCTATCCAAAACCTTCCAAAGCTTTCTATTGACTTTGTAATGAAATCCAAACTCTCGTCGTCTTGGTCTTCAGGCCCTGCTGACCTCCCAAACCATCCCATGATGCCCCATTCTTCAGACTCTAGGCACCCTAGCAGGTTTCATTTTATTTCTCACATAATTTCAAGTCTTCCTCTATGGCGTTCCCCTCTCCATGGTATGTCTTCTCCCCAACTTTTCTCTCTGCTGGCTCCTTTTCATCATTTGTGTTTCAGCTTAAATGTCACCTCCTCATGGAAGCCTTCCTTGATTTCCTCAAGAGCAGCTCCCTCCATAGTTCTTGCTCACTGTCCCCTTTGCTTTTTTTGTAGCACTTAAAGCAATTTATAATTATTGATGTATTTTCTGGTTTGCTTATTTATTTCTTTAGTCTTCTCTGCTACACTATAACCCTCTTAAGGGAAGGGACCACCTCAACCCTGCTTATTAGCGCTTCCCCAGAGTCGACTGAGTAGCTGGTACATGGTAGAGACTCAATAAATATTTGCAAGCAGAAGGAGGGAAAGAAGGGAGACCAGCAGGGAAGGAGGGAGGAAGGAAGACAGAATGAAAGGGAAGGAGAGAAGGAGAAAAACAGGGGATCAGTGGGAGGGAGGGATGGTTTTGGAGGATGTCAAGAGGTGACATCAACAGGACTTTGACTGTGGGCAAAGGGAAGAGGAGGAGGCTTTGATGACACCTGGTTTTGACTTAGGCATCCTGGCAGATTCAGATACCAGTTGTCCTTCCCAAGGAAGAAAGTGTTTGTGATGGCGGAAATAGGACAAATAAAAGTTCATTTCCAATGTATTGATTTCCTTCATCTGCCTGCCTCCCCACGTCCTACTGTCAGGGGTTATCTTAGGCAATACAGAAGCGTCCACAAAGGACCAGTGACTAGCCAGCTAAGGAAAGGGAATACAGTTAAAACTGAAACTGAAAATAATCGATCCCTTAACACTTTTTCTCTTTAAACTCAAGGATGTGGGGATAGATTTGTTAGCTAGAATGTAAGAGGAAGTTTCTCAAATTAGGGGGCTGAAAGCTCTCAGCAGAAAGGACCGGGTAGGAGGAAGAGAGAAAAGCAGAGAAGAAATGTGTTTTGTTCTACAGAACCAACAGTTCTGGCCAAGGGAGACACTCAGCTAGGTGTTTTGCCTGATAGTCCCTTATGTGCTCCAGTCTGACTGAGTTCCAGTTTGACCGCGTTTGGAGCTGAGGATCTGTGCAGAAGCTCTCCTGAGTTGTCCTGAATTATCTTTAGTTCATTATAATACCAGGATCTCCTCCTTCAGGCAGGGTTTTCTGCCATGTTTTTGAACACACAATGTATGCACTAGCATGTTGACCTGCTCGGCATGTGCCATTGAACCATTGTGCCTAAGTAATACAATATGTGTAAGTTTCTTAATGTATATGCAAGTTCCCCACCCCCACCCTCTAATACACTGAATGAAAGCTTCCTGCACTAACCCACTGGGAGTCAGTACTTTGGGAGCTAGCTTTCTGTCTCCTTACTTGTAACAACTAATAAAAAACTTCTTGCTTTCAATACCTCCTTGGGTTGTGTTCAATTTCATGCACCCCAAGCAGCCAACCCCTTGAGTTCAGTTACATATTCGCTACTCTCATGATGGAAGGTGAGGATTTTACCTCAGTGTGTTTTTGCTACTGGAGTTTCATAGGATTTTTTTTTTTTTCTGCAAAGCCACTGCTGTGTGAGAGGCACTGACTCTGAAACTTCACTGTCACTTCTCACACCTAATTTGATCACAGGTTTTTCTTTGGTTTTGTGTTTTTGTGGGTTTTTTTTTTTTAATTCCAGGAACTTTCCTTTTCAATGAGTCTTCGTATAGCATTCGTTTTCCTGTTCATAGAAACATTCCCCTTTCTTTTCACACTACATTTAATGTAATTAGTTTGCTTAATTAAATTGTATAATTATAAGAACAAGGGCAACTAGCATAAGCAGGTTTGGGAACAGACACCACTGACTTGGAGTAAGAGTGCAACGTGCAGCTTGCTGGGGGTGCCAAGGGCTCTGGCAAGGGAGTGGCTGGCGTTGGTCATCATGTTTTACATAATGAATGAGGGCCTATAAACAAGGTAAGTTGGTTAAGAGAACGTTGGCTAAGACTCAGTTAAATATTTACTGAAATATTTAGTTAAATATTCATTGAATGAATGAATGAAAATCAAGATCTAGTCTAAATCGCCCCCACCGGCCTCAATATCTCCACCTATAAAATGGGCCTGAGGGTGGATAAGTGACAATGTTGTGGTAGGAATGAATGTGGACAAAGTGTCAAACCCTGGCACCTGGCGCCTGCCCAAACCTGGAGCTAGAATACATCTTTCCAGAGCCTTGAGCCGGCCTGTCTGCGTATTTACGACTTTGTACAAAAACAGCTAGGATCTCCCTGATGCTCCAAAGAAATAATAGAGAAATATGATTGATGGTATCCCCCAAACTCAAAGACCAGTCGAGTTTCCTCCCTCCTGGAGAAACCTGACCCAATCCATTGAACAGAAACGACTCAGGCCTTGAGGTCAGGCAGACTGGGTTTGAATCCTGACTCGACTTCACATTGGTGGTCTCCTTGGGCAAGTGGCTTAACTTCCAGAGCCTTAGTTTCATCATTCGTAAAATAAGAGTGAAAATGTATGTATGCGAAGCACCACATTTCATGTAGTATGTAGTGGGTCACTATTATGATTATTATTGTTGTTATTATTGAGAGCTGGGAGACACAGGCAACCCACCGGATAGCCCCTGGTTGTGCAACAATGAACGTTGCTTTTATGTCCTACAGAGGAAAAAGCAATTTGCCATTTCCTCTCCCACTTGGGTTGATTGCAGTTTCCTTCTGATTAATATTTATGAGGCTGGCTTTGTGCCGTTGCAGGGGAAGGGCCCGTTTGTTGAGTAGAGGTCCATAAATCTATATGGTAATTATCCTCCCCTCTGTTCCACTGCCCCTAGAAGCAGAGATAACTGAAACCAGGGGCCCATGAGTTTAATGGGCAGGATACATTAGCCATGGAGAAACCAGGTGTGCAAAACCTCTTCAGGAAATGTGCCAGGGGAAACCAGAGTTTCCCAAATTCCCGCAGTGTCAGGATCAGAGGGTCCTTAGATGTTGTCTAGGCTGATTTTCTTGCCTAGCATCAATTCCACCTGCTCTGGTGACACCCTTCCCTGGACTTTCCCTGGGGAGCCATCATGCCTCACCTGCAGGGGAGTCCAAGATCCAGATCTGGTCGATTAGCATAGTCCAGCCCCCTTCTCCACAGTGATTGGTTGATAAGGGCACATGACTCAAGCTGGTCCGATCAGAATGAACCCTGGAACTCTATCACAAGAGAGGTGCTGGTTAGCTGGGACCATGTCCGTTCAGCAGTGTTGGAAGGGGCTGCCTGAAGAGAGCCTGCTCAAGAAGCAAATGAAAGCAGCAAATGAAAACACCAGCTCTGGAAGACAGAAGAAACCAATTCTGGGGGATAGCATTTCGGTATGAGACAAAGAACCAATAAGCCAGTGAATCTTACCCTCTTTCACTGGCAATGAGAGAATCCTAGGAGAGTTTACATCTTCATTTGACAGATAAGGATACCGAAGCCTAAAGAAGGGGCGCGGCTTGCCCGTGGTCCCACAGCAAGCTTGTGTTGGAATTCAGTATGGATTGATCTTTGTGTTTTAAAGACACATATTACACAAAAATTTTAAAATGCTGGTAGTTAATGTTGATAGGGTATGAGGAACTAGTATACTACTACACTAACTAGAAAGTGTACAGATTAATAAACATTTCTAGGAGGCATCCTGGCAACAGAACACTTAGAGATCCTGTTGATAGTTATTTATTTATTTTTTAGTAATCACTACATCCAATGTGGGGTTTGAACTCACAGCCTCGGATCAAGCGTTTCATGCTCTACCAACTGATCCCACCAGGCTCCCCGCCTGTTGCAGTTCAATGATATTATATGGGAGCCCTGGATGCATAAATCCTGTCTAGACATATGCGTATCTTCCCACTTTGGAATTCCCCTGAAGAATTTGTACTAAGGAAATAATCTAATGGGCCAAGGAAGATTTAGACACAAAGATGTTCATGACCCTATTGTTTACAATAGTTGACATTTGGGGGGGAACCTTCATAGGGAAAATGGTTAAATATGCAGGATGCGTCCATAAAATAGAATCTATGAAATGACTAAAATTCATATTTTTGAAGGATATTTTATTACACAGGAAAATGCCCATAATCTATTAAGTGAAAAAGGCAGGTGGCAAGCTGATTTATGATGCTATGTGACCCAAATTAAGGGAGGAGACAGCAGTATTTATGTACAGTATATGTGAATACAGCATAGAATATAGACAGCAAGAAAATAAGCCAAAGTATTAGCAATGTTTATCTCTGAGTAATATTTATTTGCTTTTTGTGCTTTTCTGTGGTTTCCAAATATACTACAATGAACATGTGTTACTTATGTAATCAGAAAAAAAATTGAAGTGTAATATAAAAAAAATTGAAATGATGCAGGTTGGTAAGAAATAACTGGGCCAGCCAGCAATGAGGACGTGGTTCAGCCTCTGTCAGCCACTTCGTCGACTCCACAGAGACTCCAAAATAATTACCTCAGCAATAGAACCGCATCCATAACCTAAATTATTGCAGTAGCAAACTTGTATTAAACTTACTCTCAGAGCCAGGTAGTACACTAAATGCACTGCATAGAGTCTTAATTCTCTCAACGACTTCTAAGAAAAGGCATTATTAGTCCCATTTTATGGATGAAATAGCTCAGGTTCAGAGAGGGTGAGCGTCTTGCTCCAAGTCATAGAGCTCGACAAGTGGCAATGTTGAAATTCAGACCCCATTTATCTAATTCAGAATTTAGGTTGTGATGGCTATGGCTCTTCTCTGGCCCGGGAGAGGCATGGAGTGACCCCATTTCTCAGGGGAGATGATGGTGGCTTGGCAGGGTGAAGTCATTTGCCTGGGATCACACAGGTGGGAGATGGCCCATGGTTTGTCCCCGAAGCCTGGGTACCATCTACTACCCTGACTGTCGCTGGACCACTCAGCTCAGACTGTGGAGGGAGGCACACTCTCTCACGGGTCTGTGATTTGGAGAACTGTGGTATTAATTGCTAGAATCAGTTCGTCCCGATCCCCCAAGTCTAGGGGCCTGCTGAGACCCATTTCTGTGACCTGCAAGCCTCAAATTGACCACAGGTAATGGGAGTCATTTTTAAAGAGGCCTTTATTGTTGCCAACATGAGCTGTGTTCCCAAGCCAGCGTCTATCCCTCAAATAAGTGTTGAAAGGGACTTTGAAAAGGCAAGTGGAGGAGAAAACACCCCAATTCCATCTGACCACTCTGGAAATGATGCTCCTAGCCCACCTTTGCAAGGCAGCAACTGAGAGAGAGAAGGAGAAGGTAGAGAGGAGAAGAAGAAAGAAGAGAAGAAGGAAAAGAGGTAGAGGAAGGAGGAGGGGAAGGAGGAGGAGGGAGGAAGGAGGAAGACATGAGGGAGGGAGAAGCTTTTTTAATTTAAGGTCTGAAAATGTATTCACCCTTCCTCTAACACTTATGGAGCACCTGCTGTATACCTGGCAGGGTGCTAGGAGCCGAGGTTATGAAGATGAAAAAGACATAGTCATTCCCATGGAAAGCTCACAGGCTAGAGTGGGAGAGACTGAGACAGAGCAGCCATTCAAAGCCTTCAAAGGGGTTTTGCCCATCCATTTATTCACTCAGGAAATACTTAGTGAGTAACTCATCCAGACTCCCCAAAGTAGCTTCAGTCTCAAACTGCTGGGACAGAAGATGTTCAAGGTCAGATTCAGGAAGCAAGACGCTGAGACCAAGTTCATGGGCAGTAAAGAGAGCCCTCGAGAGGAACACCTATGGAAGGGCAAAGAAAGATGTAGAGGAAAGAGAATCCAGGTAGAGACCAATACCAGCCTTAGCCAAACCCCATGAGGGACCCTGGAGCTAGGGGGATTTTCCAACCTTGCCCCAAATGGGGTCCAGATGACCAGGCCTTTATTCTGCACATCAGTTAGTTACTGGGTGTGGGCTATCCCGTGAAGGACATGCCCTCGGGTAGGGTGGCTCTCTGCAGCTGAGGTATCCCTGAAGGGGCTGAGGAGAGAGGGTTGCCTGCCAACAGCACAAGGAGAAGGATCTGGGCAGTGAATCCCCCATGCCTATCATAGGAGAGGGAGCAGCCAAGAATGACACAAACCCAGCCCTGACAGAGCTTTCCTTCTGCCTGAGAAAACCCATTCTGTGGAATAGGTAAAATTGTGCAACCATGAAGGTGAAATCCATTGATTGATTGATTGATTCATTCATTCATCTATTAGATATTGATCAAACAGCTGCTATACGCCAGGAATGCTAAGGATAACAGCCATGTGACAAGAGAGACACATTCCTGCCATCAGAGAGACATTAGACAGCACTATATGAATTCTTTTGGTATAAGGTATATACCAAAGGTACATATAAGTGTATGTTATGACAAGAGCTACAAAGGAGAAACAAGGCACAGGTTATAAGAGAGGTGTTTGTCCCTCTAGCAGTGAGAAATGTACAAAGTCATCATCCGTAAGAGGTGATTCATTCTAGAGCAATGTGTTTGGGGAAGACTCCCCAGAGGAGGTGACATTTGAGCTGAGTCTTGAAGGCAGGGCAGGAGTTCACAGTAGGTGGAAGAAGAGGGAGGAACATATAAAGGGAAGGAAACAGCTTGTGCAGAGCTGCAAAAGTACAAAATCACGCCCCCCCCGCAAATGGAGGGGAAGACTCTGGACCCGCAAACTGAACTTTGGGAGCCCACTTCCTCCCAGGAGTTGGAGGGTATTAAATATTCCCGAGCACAAGCCATGATCTGGGAACCAGCAACTGAGGCGAGCAGGTCCCTACTTGGAGGGATTTTGACCCGCACTTTGGTAACTTGGGGACAATGGGCCTCCAAAAGCTGTGCTTGTCAGCCAGCCAGGGTAATAGTAAGGTGGTCCCCGTTGGCCATTTTTCTCCCACACAACAGTGACTGCGTGAACCCATAGACACCCTTGGCAGCTCCTGGGAGAAGCGGGTGGCCCTTCGCCTGGACTGCTGCCTCAGCCGTGCACCATTAACTCCTCAAAGAGCTCCATGGAGACTTGGTGGCCACATCACTCTCCTTTCAGAGCACAATGTCTATGCAGCCTACTTCTCTCAGACCAATGAAATCTGGATTCTGTGGCTGTCAACAGTTTCTACAAATATCTCTGTAGGCCAGCACCCCGGCAATAATAATATTAATAATAGCTAATGTTTAGGAGGGACAGTCTACAAGCCAAGGATATTGTTAAGTGTTACCCGTAGCATTTCAAATAATCCCTACAAGCCCTATGAAGGGGGGCAGGGGAGAATGTCCTCATCTATTGCAGATGAGAAGGAGAACCCTGTCACAGAGAGGCTGAGTCATATATACAAGGTCACACAGTCAGTAGGTTGCCTCATCAAGACTCAAACACCACCTAAAACCAAAGCCAAGGTCAAGTTCATGATCACCACGAACCATGACTTCCTGGACTATTTTTATCTCCTTCCTCCACTTGAGACTGGCATTGACATTTGAAGACCTGGCTTTTGTTTTTGTTGTTGTTGTTGTTGTTGTTGTTTTCAAGATTTTATTTTTTTTAAGTAATCTCTACACCCAACATGTGGCTCGAACTACTGAGATCAAGAGTCACATGCTCTACCGACTGAGCCAGCCAGGCACCCCGAAGACCTGGCTTTTGAAGGGCTCTGGTCATTTCTCCAGTAATAAGCTCACCAGCAAAGATTTTTCTCACTGGAAATAACTTTCCCATTATCAAATACACACACATTATAAAACTGTTGCATAAGTTAAAGCAATGAAAAAAAGTATCAACACCTCCACAACCACCACACAAGCCACACGAGGTGGTTAATATTTTGATACACTTGCTTCTGACTTTGTTCAGAACTGTTATTTTTTTTTAATTTTATTTTTATTCTTTGCCCAAGGGGTACAGGTCTGTGAATCATCAGGCTTACATCTTTCACAGCATTCACCAAAGCACAAACCCTCCCCAATGTCCATAACCCATCCACCCTATCCCTACCCTCCCACCCCCCAGTAACCCTCAGTTTGTTTTGTGAGATTAGGAGTCTCTTATGGTTTGTCTCCTTCCCCATCCCATCTTGTTTCATTATTTTTCCCTCCCTACCCCCCACAGCCCCCCACCCTGCCCCTCAAGTTCCTCATATCAGAGAGATCATATGATAATTGTCTTTCTCTGATTGACTTATTTCGCTCAGCATAATACCCTCCAGTTCCATCCATGTCGTTGCAAACGGCAAGATTTCGTTTCTTTTGATAGCTGCATAGTATTCCATTGTATATATATACCACATCTTCTTTATCCATTCATCTGTTGATGGACATCTAGGTTCTTTCCAAAGTTTGGCTATTGTGGACATTGCTGCTATAAACATTCGGGTACACGTGCCCCTGAGGACCACTACCTTTGTGTCTTTAGGATAAATACCCAGTAGTGTGATTGCTGGGTCGTAGGGTAGCTCCATTTTCAACTTTTTGAGGAATCTCCACACTGTTTTCCAGAGTGGCTGCACCAGCTTGCATTCCCACCAACAGGGTAGGGGGGTTCCCCTTTCTCCGCAACCTCGCCAACATCTGTCGTTTCCTGACTTGTTGATTTTAGCCATTCTGACTGGTGTAAGATGGTATGTTCAGAACTGTTATTTCTGCTGTTGCAAATGTATCTTTCTGGAGTGGAGCTCAGTTGCTCACACGTGCTCTCCTGTATTATCAGCATTGCCCGGCTTGGCATACGTACTTTGTCATCATCATTATTTTTTGGTGGCTACATAATATTCCAGGGAGTGGAATGGTGAGGAATTTACTGACCCTTGTTTTGGACTGTTAGGCTGTTTTCCTTTTTTCATCTGTTTACAAGTTCTAGTGCAGCTAACATGCTTCTGTCTATAAAGCTTTTGTTTCATATTTAGGATTATTGCATGAAGAAAGAATCTCAGAAGTACAGTTACTGCAACAAAAGTCATAAACAATTTAAAGACTCTCAGTATCTGACAGCCCCCATTGCTTTCTACAGGCGTTTGCGTCGATACAAGTGGCCTCTGGCAATGAATGAACCCGACAGTGTATTTTCCCCTTTATTTTATTTTTTCACACAAGTACAACATGTTCGTCATAGAACAGCAGTGCGTGTTTTTAATAAACCCAAATAGAGATTTCTCCCCCAAGGTCACGCCATCCGTCTTTCTTTCAGATATGTACTGTCAATTCAGTCAGTGCTGATCCTATAGGGTCTCCCTATGAGGGTTACTATAGCAGCACAGAAAACTTAAGGTGATCATTAGCTCTCCTGAGCTCAGCACTGGGAGACAAGAATAGAACACTTAGGGCGCCCACCTAAACAGAGTCAGTCTTTAGAATTTTTCCACAATAGCCTCATGCCAGCTGGTCCTGCTAGAAGGGTCTATTCCCTTGAAGAACTGGCTGATGCCACTGCAGTAAGCACATGGAGGTGTTCCAGCTCTTCCAGACATCAGGCCTGCCTTGGTGCCATGGAGTTTATGCAAACAGACTTCTAGCACTGCTGAGCTGTAAATGCACCTACTCCTGAGCCCCTTGCCCTAACCCCTGTTCCCTACTTTGCTTCCAGTTCTGACCTCATGACTTGTTTCCAATGGACAGTCTTACCTACCTCAGAGCACAGCCTGGCACAGATGCCCCATTGGCGATCTGGCTTCCAGTTCCGTGCTCACAAGGGACACTTACTGGTCACCAGCTCCTGGCCTGTCTCCCTTCATACACATCTCTTGACTCTGCCCCTTTCCCGCTCCACTGCCATGCCAACCCTCATCACCTCTCTCCTGCACTAGGGTGATAACACCCTAATTGGTTTCCTCCTCCATTCTGCAGGAGAGTTATATTTTTAATGAAGTTGTAGTCAGCTCCTGCAAGTAAAAATCTAGTCATGACAAATCTGGTTATAACCTTCCAGTGATTTCCCATTGGACTTTGGATACAGACCAATACTCTGGTCTTTCTGGCTCTTCCACCTTGTTTCTTGCTATAATATCCTGTCTTTTTTCAATCTGTCCAGCCCATAGACATCCTGCCTCCCACGTGGGCTTCTCCCATGCCATTCCCTTGGCCTTCACTGTCCTTCCTCCCTCCTTGTCTCGAGTCCTCCCTCCATGTGTCTCAACTTAAATGTCACCTCTGCAGAGAAGCCATCCCTGATCATTCATCAAAAAGCATCTGGAGGGACAGAGCAGCAAGATGGCGGAGGAGTAGGAGACCGATTATCATCAGGTCCCAGGAATTCACCCAGAGAGCTATCAAACTATTCTGAACACCTACAAATTCCACCAGAGATGGAAGAGAAGAGGAGCAGCAATTCTAGGAACAGAAAATAGACCGCCTTCTGGAAGGTAGGACGTGCGGAGAAGTGAATCTGAGGCGACGGGAAGATAGACCCCGGGGGGAGGGGCCGGCTGCCGGCAAGGGAGCGAGCAGCGGAGCACAGACTCGGGGCTGTTAGAAGTCGGCTCCACTGAGGGACGTTGCCCCAGAGGCCAAGCGGGGGGTGAAGCCCCGGCAGGGACAGTGTGGTCTCAGGACCCACGGGGACACAAAAAGACCAGGGGTGTCTGAGCGCGACCGAGCTCCCAGGTCTCAGAGAGAAGCCGGCGGGAGAAATGGAGCTGAGCTGAGGTGTCTCTCAGCTCGGGGTTACCTTGGGCTGTGATCTGAAGCACAGCCGGGCCACTGATCTGTGAGACGGGACCCCACGGGCGGCAGACCCGGAGAGACCCCTTCCTTCCTCCTCCGGGAGGAGTGGCGTGGGAGCGGCTGCAGGATCTGCCAGGTTCGGAGATTCTAAACGGGGCCGTGCCAGAGACAGAGACGCTCGGTCACAGGCTGGGTGAGCTCAGAGCGCAGCCGGAGACCAGGAGACGGGAGGGACTGCTTTTCTCTGAGGCG
>LNAC01001048.1:332665-395644 GCA_002007465.1 Ailurus styani | reverse complement strand
TGGAACTGGGGAGAAAAGTAAGAGGGAAAAAAAAACAAAACCAAAAACAGACAAAAAAAACCCCCAAAAACACATAATCATACAAAAACAAAACAAACAAAAATGAATAAAACAAAATCTTATATCTATATTATCTATTTCTGTTTCTTTATCTATGTCTGTCTATGACTCTATCTCTACCTCTATCTCTATCTATCTATATCTATTAGATTGGTGAATTGAACAGACCCTATAAGTATCCAAAAAAATAAGGTTAAAAACAATGAAGGGATAAAATATGATTATAACCATGAAAATTTTAAAAAAAGAAAAAAATGTGTTGATATGATATAAGAGTTAAGAACGGTAAAATAGGAAAAGGGAAAAATTTAAAAGAAAAAGTAAGAAAAAAATTCAAAGAAAAAAATAATTCAATGAATTTAACTTTGAACGACTGAAGAATCATGGGGAAAAAGCCATGAATTTTCTCCATTGCTTTTCCATAGTTCTGGGGTTCCGCAATGCTTAGCAGTCTTGAACTTGACTTTGACTGAATGGTTTTTTTTTTTGTTGTTTTGTTTTGTTTTTTCTCTTGGTCTTCTGGGGGAGGGGCCTGTTGCTGTGATTCTCAAGTGTCTCTGCCCGAGGCGGATTCCCACTGCCCTCGCCAGGGTCCAGGCTAAGTCATCAGCTCGGGTTTGCAGTCGGGAGCTTTTGTTCCCTGAACGCTTTCCATACCTCGTTGGAGGACGGGACTGAAAATGGCGGATCCCAGTCTCCGACCCGGAGGAGCTGAGAGCCTGGGGCCTCCGTCCTCAGCGCGCCTCAGAGAAAAGCAGTCCCTCCCGTCTCCTGGTCTCCAGCCGCGCTCCGAGCTCACCCCGCCTGTGACCGAGCGTCTCTGTCTCTGGCGCAGCCCCATCTAGAATCTCCGAACCCGGCAGATTACTGCAGCTGCTCCTGCACCGCTCCTCCCAGAGGAGGAAGGAGGGGGTCTCTCCGGGTGTGTCGCCCGTGGGATCCCCACTCATAGATCAGTGGCCCGGCTGAGCTTCAGATCACAGCCCAAGGTAACCCCGAGCTGAGAGACACCTCAGCTCAGCTCCGTCTCTCCCGCCGGCTTCTCTCTGAGACCTGGGAGCTCGGTCGCGCTCAGACACTCCTGGTCTTTTTGTGTCCCCGTGGGTCCTGAGACCACACTGTCCCTGCAGGGGTTTCACCCCCCGTTTGGTCTCTGGGGCGATGTCCCTCAGTGGAGCCGACTTCTAACAGTTCCGAGTCTGTGCTCCGCTGCTCGCTCCCTTGCCAGCAGCCGGCCCCTTCCCCCAGGGGTCTATCTTCCCGTCGCCTCAGATTCACTTCTCCGCACGTCCTACCTTCCAGAAAGTGGTCAATTTTCTGTTCCTAGAATTGCTGCTCTTCTTCTCTTCGATCTCCGGTAGAATTTGTAGGTGTTCAGAATAGTTTGATAGCTATCTGGGTGAATTCCTGGGACCTGATGATAATCGGTCTCATACTCCTCCGCCATCTTGCAGCTCCTAAAAGCCATGAATTTTATGTGTTCATTCCTCTAGCTCTGGAGTTCTGCTGTTCTCATTGATCAGTTAACTTGGTCTTGGCTTGATGTTCTTACTGATCTTCTGGGGGAGGGGCCTGTAGCCATGATTTTCAAATGTCTTTGCCCAAGGCTGAATTGCACCACCCTTGCCAGGGGCCAGGCTAAGTAATCTGCTCGGGTCTGCTCTCAGGAGCTTTTGTATCCCGAACTCTTTCCATACAGCTTGGAGGATGGGAATGAAAATGGCGACCTCCCAATCTCCGACTCAGAGTTGCTGAGAGCTTGGGGCCCACCAGTCCTCAGCGCGCCCTCAGAGAAAAGCAGTCAATCCCTCCCATCTCCCTGGTCCCTGGCTGCACTCAGAGCTCACCCAGCCTGTGACTGAGCATTTCTATCTCTGGCGCATGGCCCCATTTGAAGTCTCCAAACCCAGCAGATTCCTGCAGCATGCTACTGGGTCACTCCTCCCAGAGAAGGAAGGTGAGTTTCCCCAGATCTGCCAGTTGTGGGGTCCCTGCTGGAAGAGCAGTGGCCGAACTATGCCTCAGATCATGGGTTAAGGTAACCATGAGCTGAGAGTTCACTCCTCGGCTTGTCCCTGCAGCTGACTTCCCCACTCCAATACCTGGGAACTCTGACAGACTCAGGCATCCCCTTCTTTCTGTGACCCCAAGTGTCCTGAGACCACACTGTCCCTGCAAGTGCTCCACCCCTGCTTAGCCTCTGGAGCGACATCCCTCAGTGGAGCAGACTTCTAAAAGTTCTGATTTTGTGTTCTGCTGCTCTACTGCTTGTCAAGAAATGGCCCTTCCCACCGTGGTCTCTCTTCCCATATATTGCTTCGGATTCACTTCTCCACAAGTCCTACCTTTTAGGAAGTGGTCTCTTTTCTGTTCCTAGAATTGCTGCTCTTCACTTCAATTTCCTGTTGAGTTTGTAGGTGTTCAGAATAGTTTGATAACTATCTAGCTGAACTCCTGGGACCCCACTATATTTAGGTCTCCTATTCCTCTGCCATTTTGCTCCTCCCCCCCATTTCATTTTTTATTTTCTTTATTTGAGTCCTTTCTCACTCTCTTTTTTTATTGGTCTGACTCAAGGCTTATCAATTTCTTTGATTTTTTTTTTAACTAGCTCCTGGCTTCATTTGTCTGTTCTATTGTTTTTTTAAAGTTTCTATTTTAATTATTTCTGCTCTAATCTTTATCATTTCCTTCCTTCTGCTGAATTTAGGTTTCATTTGTGCTTCTTTTTCTAGTTCCTTTAGGTGTAAGATTGGGGTTTTTTTTTTTGAGATTTTTTCCTGCTTCTTCAGGTAGGCCTACACTGCTATAAACTTTCTTCTTAGGACAGCTTTTGCTACATCCCAAAGATTTTGGACCATTGTATTTTCATTTTCATTTGTTTCCATATTTTTTTTTATTTCCTCTTTGATTTCTCAGTGGTTAGTAGTATGTTATTTAATGTATTTGTGTTCTTTCCTGATATTTTCTTGGGATTGATTTCTAGTTTTATAGCATTACGGTTGGAAAAGATATGTGGTATGACTTCAACATTTTTGAATTTGTTGAGATTTGTTTTGTGGCCTAATATGTGATCTATTCTGGAGAATGGTCCATGTGTGTTTGAAAAGAATGGGTATTCTGGTTTTTTTTTTTTTTTAAGTAAGCTCAATGTGGGGCTTTAACTCATGACCATGAGATCAAGACCTGAACTGAGATCAAGAGTTGGACAATTAACTGACCCAGTCCCCCAGGTACCCCATTATTCTGCTACTTTAAGATGCAATGTTCTGAATATACCTGTTAGATACAGCTGGTCCACTATGCCATTCAAAGCTAGTGTTTCCTGGTTGATTTTTTGTTTGGATTATCTATCCATCTATGTAAGTAGGGGTACAAAATTCCCCTACTATTTTTGTATTACTTTGTAATATAATACTCTATAAACAATATAATACTTTGTATTATTATATTAGCTTGTCCAATATAAATATTGCTACCCCGGCTTTCTTTTTTACTTCCGTTTTCATGATAAATGCTTTTCTATCCCCTCACTTTCAATCTGCATGTGTCTTGATCGGAAATGAGTATCTTATAGGCAGCATATAGATAGATCTTGCTTTTTATCCATTCCATCACCCTACTTGACAGTTTCCTTAAGTTCCCTCCAAAGCTCTTCTGACAGGACCCCAGATGTTCCAGGCTCATCTTGTACTTCTCTTGTCCCAGACATAAACTCAGCTATTTTCCCAAGAAGTTCTGCTTTCTTTTAGTGGGAAATCATAGTTTAAAACTACTATTGAAGTAATATAAATGCTCATTTTATTTGGTTGTTCATTTTTATAGGCCTTCAAGAGATATTTAATATATATAATTCATCCAAAGGTTTTTTTTTTTATGCAGGAGGGTTGTTCAGGTTGTTTAGTCTGATTTATCACAAGAAAATGAAGTGTATTGCCCACCGTTGAACTTAGAGTGTCATACTATATTCCTAAGCATGAATAGTAATCTAAAATTTAATATGCATAGCTAAATCAATTTTTAAAGTCAGTCTTCTGTTTGTGGACATTTGGATTTTTTTCAAAGTATTAGATTTGTACTAGCAGCACTTCCTATAACTAAATCTTTGTGTGTAATCCTAATGATTTCCTTAGTTCAAGTTTCTTTTAGTTGAATTGCAGGTTCAAATTTTCTGAGTAATTTAATGGCTTTCAAATACAGTTCAAGTCTCTTTCTATTTGTTGTTGCTTTTCTATTTGCTTAAAGGTTGAGAAGAGAGAAGACACTGGCAATGGGACATGAATATTCTATTTTTCACTGTGAATTTATGTATTGGTAGAGCCTGGCTTATCAGTATATCTGATAGGAATTGGGTAAGTATATGAGATATCCCTAGAAACTAATCATCACTGAGCAAACCCATAAAGTTCAGTCACTGAATCTTTCATGGGAAGATGCATGCCTTGGATGTAGCTTGATCCAGTTACATGAGGCTCAGCTGAACAGCCAGACATTATCTAAGACATGGACTTCCCTTAGCTGGGGAACAAATTAGATAAATATGCTAAAATAGATCCTTCAGTGCAGAGGCTGCAGACAGCCATGGAGACCAAAGCTACCCTCTCCCTCTTCATCCACTTTCTCCCTCCACCACCAAGAAATAGCCTAGACCCTGGGCATCACCTCCCTCCCTCCACCTCCTCGCTCCCCTCCCTACCTCCCCAATCCCCCCCCCATTTGTAACCTTTTCTTGGGAACCAATGAACTGTGTTGGGAGCACAGACTTGGGACACTTAGTTGCACCACCGCAGAGATTTAGCACTTCTGAAAGGGGCCCAGGCAATGTGTGCTATGGATTGTGTGTGAGCAATGACTGGGATGAGAATCCTTGTCCTTGGCATGGATCCCTGGCCCTGGATGTTAAGAAAGTCATGGTTTTCTTGGGCAAAAGGGGGCATGGACTCTATATCTGATGGCCATTTCACAAGGCAGACATCATGAGGGAAGGGGGTCTGGCATTAACACAGCTGGCAACCCACAGTGTTAAATTGTCCATAAAAGCGGTTGTTAAAGCTTCAGGAAGGAAAAAAAAAAAAAACAAAAAAAAACCCACAACCAGGCAACCCTTCTGCAGACGCTGTATGGGCTGCTTATTCAGGAATTTCACAAAAGCTTAAGGCCACTAATGAGGCCTCCGCTACTCCTCCGCGTCCAGCTCAGCGTGACCGGCAGGCCACGTGGTCCCTGTACATTGAGGCCTAATTGATGAGGTTCTGAAGCCTAAATGGAGCTCTGATTGCCGAGTTTCAAGGAACTGCTGCCAGTCAGGGCTCCGGAGGTGAGGGGACATTTTTACACTTCATTCCCAGAGCTCAGCTAATGACCATTATGAAATGAAAACTAACTTAGGGAGAAATGGAGAGGACGGGGAGGGGAACGAAGGCCCCCAGGCCACGTTCTGTAATCCGATCGTCCCTTTGCAGTGGGACACCAGAGAACAAAATGCCCCCGGAATACCTTTTGCTCATTCAGTGCCTGAAGACTAGTCAGCTTGTTTCAATTCAGATTGTGGATGGTGCATCTGGTTCTGGAAGGTTACATTAATCGGAAAATCAAATGCCTTAAAAATGAGGTGCTGTGGTCGCATCGTGATCAATTGTAAAATGCTTCCCTCCCGGCATGGAAGCAGACACATTGGTCCCCACCTTGGCTCAGCCACTTTATAGCTCTGGGCAAGTTTCTTCCTTCTCTAAGCCTTGTAATCATCATCTGTAAAACTTAGGGTGGACTGGTGCCTTGCAGCATTATCAGGAAGATTACAGGAAATAATGAACATGGCAAGTTAGCCTGGCACTCAGCTGTGTGTTCGGAGCCCTCACCTTCCCGTCTTCACAACTGCTTCCTTGGTGCCATGACCGGTGGCAGGTGAGCTGGTTGTTTTGGCTGGACAACAACATCAATCACCAAAACAACTGAATTTTATGCTTGAGGTGTAGCAGGCTCTGTGCTGAGCGTGGACCCTGTCAGTTACGCGCTCAGTGCCTGGGACACCTGCGCACTAGTTCCCGTCTTCTCATCTGCATGCTTCTTGCTCCCTTTTGTGCCTTCCCATCCATGTCCCTTCCCTCCTTCCCCGGAGCAGTCGATGCGTTGGGACTTCTTCTACACCTGGATTCTAGTTGCCAGGATTAATTGTGGGGCGAATGTGCTCCTGAGACACACAGTGCTGTCCATCTCCAGGTTACAAATGAGGGTGAGTCAAGAAGCATTGGAAGACCTGAAATGACAAGGAAAAAATGCAAGAGGATCCAGATCTGAGGTTAAAATGTCTGCAGTATACACTTGTCAAGATAACTTGAAGGAGATTCGGGGGAAGATCCTAGAAATATTCCAAAAGCCAAGGATTATTTAGACACAAGTATTTACAGTATGTCTATGAGTCTGTGAAAGGTAAGCTCTGACAGGCATTTCTAACAAAGGCAAACTCTCAAGACACCCTCCCTTGGTGGAATATGACTGTCCTTCCCTGTGCTTTCATTTTGTTTGTTTCATTTTAGAGAAAACTTTCCTTTACAGAGGCCTGGGAGGTGGATTTCTGGAATCTTTCCTCTAGGCTAGACTTCTGTAGCCACTTGTGCACTGTGGTGGACCTGAAGTCACCACCCATCTGCATGGCACACTCCTATTCACACCTGCGTCCTTAAAAATAACAATGTAAAGCACAACGAACAGTCACTTTCTCACATTCTCATTGCTCGACCAGGATTCAGTCCAGGGTCATCTGGATTCTGCCCTGATACCTGCTCTGGAACGTTGCTTGCCAAGGTCCTAATGACCATGGCCTGTTGATTATGAAATAGAGTGATTGCTTTTCCATCTTTATTTTTTTTTAAGATTGTTAAAATTTATTTATTTTGTGTGTGTGTGTGTGTGAGAGAGAGAGAGCGAAAGTGAGAGAGAGTGCGGGCTAGGGAAGAACAGAGGGAGAGGGACAAGCAGACTCCCGGCAGGAGCTGGACACAGAACTTGATTCCATGACTCTGAGATCATGACTTGAGCAGAAATCCAGAGTCTGCCACTGAACCAACTGAGACATCCAGGCGCCCCTTCCATCTTAATTTATATGACCTGGCTGCAGCATTAGAGCTCGCCAACTCACAGGCTATTCTCTCCGTTGTCTTCTCTGCTAGGCTTTCTCCCAGGACTCAGACCTCTCAGTTCACTTGCTTGAGTACCCCCCACAGTTCCAATCCTTTGGTGGCACAGAGGACCCGTAATCCAAAGGCTGGAGTGGGGGATTTGTACCTCCTCCACTGCCTCTATAATTTTCTCATCTTTACTTTTCTGTTTTCCATCTCTTTTTTTTTCTTTTTGCTACATATTGTGGGAGAGTTTCTCAATGTCATCTTCTTAACGTCTCCATAGTTTGTCCTTTCTGATATACAATTTTTATAATTTCCAGGGAGCTCCCAGGCCGTCTATACTTGGCTTCCTGTTTCTGTTTCATGGTTGTAATTTTGTGTTATTTGAAAACAGAGAGAGAAGGTATTTTTCTCCCTGGACAGTCTCTATTCTTGCTGGATTATGTTCATTTATATGCCTTGGTTTCCAGTTTTCAGATTATAAACTATCTTCAGAAGATAGTTAATCCTTGATTTCAGTTCTTATATCAGGGTCATCTTTGAAGCTTATTGGAAGCCCTGAGCTTATGGTGGTGGTTTGTAGACCTGGAGGGAGCTGGCTGGGCCAGTGAGTGGAGAAATGCATAGGGTTGATTTCTTTAGGTCTTTCCTCTTGACACAGTCAGATTTCCCAGAGAAGCTTCTACTAGTCTCTTATTTAGTAGGGGAAGAGCTGATTGCCTTCATTCTTGGAGCTGAAAAGATAAACAGGACAGGGTTGTCAGTATCGAGTGTTTACACATGTACTTAAGTCCCCTAGTTTTAGTGTACTGACTCCTGTCCTTCCTGTGCCCTGTGCCCACCAATATAGGGCATGTTTCTGCTGTGTTCTCTCAAAATACAAACCTCTAGTCTTGTACCAGGATGAGGTAAAGACTGGCAACACACTAGCCAGGGTTGGTGAGAGGATCTGACTGCTTCTTAAATCAATTTTCAACCAGTCCTCATTAATTTAGGTCCTTCCCTTCAAACTGGCTCCCAGGGTGCTTTGTTTCCTCAATTCCTGAGTCTTTCAGAGACTCTGGTATAAATTGGGTTTGCTCTCCACTTTCTCTCCTGCTTGTTTGGGATTTGGTTTTCTCAAGCCTCAAAAATATTTTACTCATTGTTGATTTGATTTACATCATTCAGAATTTTATTGTTTTCTCTTCTCCTATCTTCCCTATCTTTAGAGGGTTTTGCTTCTAACAAACCTTTACAGTTATTCTAGTGAGATTTCAGGAGGGAACGGAAGTAGCTGCAGCTGACCCATGTACCCTCTTACCCCATCTTCTTTCATTTTTTTATTCACCTAAACTAGAGACACATGCACACAGAGCAGCAACGTTTCTAAGACTCTTCATTTCTGAAGATACCTTTGTTTGCTTTTCATACTTGAATGGAAATATGGCTAAGAAGAGTGTGTTTCCATTATTCAAAAATTATTTTTCATCATTCCTTTAGAGGTCATCTCTATTATCTTCTTAGAGAAGTGGTGCTAGGGCTAAATCTTATTCCATCTTATTTCCATCCCTTTGGAGATCATCTTCTCAAAATCTCTGTAAGCTGTCATGATTTTCTTTATTCTTTAGCATCCTGAGACTTCTCTACTGTTTCCTTCTCAATTTACTAAAAACTGGATAATGAAACCTTTGAATCTATCTCTTGGGTCTCTAACTTTACCTGGCATTACCGGGTATTTCCTCAATTGGATGTCCTACCTCACTATTTGGCTCCACAGTGGTGTCCACTATGTTTATTTATTTAGCATGTTAGCTAGGCCTTTTCATTTCGGTACCCTACCTGGCACGAGTACTGTCTTATCACACTAATATATTAAAAATGTCTCCATCTACTGATTTCTGTGGAAATGCCTCTTTCTGCTGTTGTTCTTCTGAATGTTAATTTTTTTTAATTCTTTGCCCCAGGGGTATAAGTAAATCAGAGAAAGACAATTATCATATGATCTCTCTGATATGAGGAACTTGAGGGGCAGGGTGGGGGGTTGTGGGGGGTAGGGAGGGAAAAATAATGAATGTTAATGTTTCATCACGAATTTATCATCCTATCTTAAAATGTTGGTCTTCTGTGACAATGAGAAGGTACTGCTACTAGGTGAAAACATAGCCTGCAGCTTATGCATGCCAGCATTTTTTACCCAATCCGGGATTTTTATTCAAAAATATCTGCCATAGTCACACCTCTGTCTGCCTCAAATTGGCCCACTTCTCATTACCTCACCCAAACCGCCCTTGCTAGTGTAATTCTATCTTCCATATGGACAAAGGCAATAGCACTTTTGTTCTCAACTCATTAAATTTTTCAATAGACTTTAACTTAATCAATAATAGCCTCCCTTTTCCTTAGCTCTTGTGAAGTCATAGTGGCTTAATTTTGTCCTGTCTCACGGGTTGCTCCTTCTCAGCCAGTCACGCCGCCCTTACCAATCTGTGAACACTGAAATTCTGCATTGTTCAGTTCTGAGACTTCTTTCCTCTCTTTCTTGGTGACTTCATCTACTTAAATAGTTTTTAATTCCATCTAGAATCTGAAATGATGTCTCCAAGGGGGATATATGCATCCTATCTATCAGCTCTCATCTCTTCGTTTGTGGTTCAATTCAAATATTCAATTGTCTGTCTGATGTAGTAGTTCTGCATTGTCTTACAGGTATCTTATAATAAGATCATTCAGTCAATAATCCACGTCAGAAAATTGTTCCTTCTTTTTGTACTCTATTGTCCTTAATACTGTCAGTTGTACATATGCATATATATGTGTGTGTATATATATATATATATATATATATATTTAAAATGTGAATTAGTTCTGTGCCTCCTCCTATTCTTTTTTTTAAAATTTATTTATTTGAGAGACAGCAGAGTGAGAAAGAGCACAAGCTGGGGATGGGGATGGGCAGAGGGATAGGGAGAAACAGGTTCCCCCAGAGCCAGATACGGACATCCATCCCAGGAATCTGGGATCATGACCTGAGCCAAAGGGAGATGCTTAACCACCTGAGCCACCTAGATACCCCCCTCCCATTTCTTAATACCAGTACCCTGGTACAGGCCTTCACCTTATTATTACAGGCTGGTTTTCCCGAAGACACAGACCCTGGATGGAGATTAGCAATTAGTGGGCAGGTCATTTACCAGGGAATGCTTTGGGGATCAACATGTTGGGATAGAGTGGATGGAAGCAGGACTGGATAGGAGGAGAAGCTAGGCCACACTGCAGTCCCAATAAAGGCTTCAGCTGAGCCCAGAGGGAGCTCTATGTCTGGGGAATCCTTTGGAGTTGTCTTGAGGTAGGGTGAGGAAGCCGAGCTTTTGTACCCCATGCTGAACAGTTATTAGAGGTGAGTTTTCCTGGAAGAAGGTGTGACCTTGGCCACAGCAGATTTCCTGGCCAAGGCAATCCTCAAAGAAAGCTGACAGCTGAAGTCCATCTTCTGGCACCACTCCCAGCTGTGGAGGGCATAAGCTCTCTGTCCTTGAAGAGGGACCTGGGTGGTACATCATAGTGTCCCCTGCACTTAATTTTTGGGTCACTGAAAAAACATCCTAACTGATCTCAGAGCTTCCAGTCTCAGAGATCCCCAAGCCCACCCTAATCCATTTTCACACAGCTATGAGAATGAACATTTTTTAAAAAGATATTTTGTTGAATCATTTCCATGGCTTCCCATTGCCTTCCAATTAGCCGAAGCCTATTAACAGTATGCTATAAAGTTCCCTCCTTTTTTGTCACTTTGTACTTCACAAGCCTCAGCTTTTACCATGTCCACATTCCTGCCCTGTGTAAATACTTGCCTTCCTGAATACTGCACTGTTGGTCCCATTCCTGTGCAGCTAAACGTTCTATTGTCTCTGGTACTCCTTCTTCACCTGTTGATCTTCTAAAGCCTCCATTAAAATTCAGCTTGGACCTCATCTCCCCTGGCAAATCTTACCTAATTTCCACTGCTGACCAAATGCTTACCCTCTAAGCTCTCATGGGTCTCTGTTTACCTCTTTCATAATGCCTATCACAGTGGGTTTTATTTTTTTACCCCATTTGTTGGATTCCTTCATTACGCTGAAATTTCTTCAGGATCGGGGGCTAAGTCTTCCTCAACTTTGTATTTCCAAGCCTAGGTTGGTAAGTGTACAAGGTTCTGGTCACCAGTTACAATGTGGGTCCTTGGGGGAGGCTGTCCCACCCATCCCATAGTTGTCTGGATGCCTACCCAGAGACAGTGTGAGAATACAGGCTGAGGGGTCAGACCTACAAGGCTGCTCACCATCCCTGTCCACTTCAGATACTCATCACAAGCCCACATGGTTACCTGTGTTTCTGACTGACCGGTTATCTATCAGAGGTTTCCATAACGCCCACCTTAGTTTCGATTAATCTGCTAGAGTGGCTCATAGAACACAGGAAACCCATTTACTCATTAGATTACAGATTTGTTACAAAGGATATTAAAGGATTTGAGTCAATAGCCAGATGAAGAGATACATAGAGTGAGATCCTAAACAAAAGAGCTTCTGTCTTTGTGGAGTTTAGGGCCCGGCACTGTGGCATGCGGAAGCATTCTGGTTCCCCAGACTGGAAGCTCTCCAAAACCTTTCCTCTTTTTTTTTTTTTTTTTTGGTTAAAATTTTTTATGGAGATTTCATTACAGAGGGATGAGTGATTAAATCATCAGCCATTGGTAATTTATTCAACCCGCGGCTCCCCTAACCTCTCTAGAAGTGTGTGTTGGAGCGGAGGGCCTGAAAATTCCACTCCTCTATTTGTGGTTTGTTTCCATGGTAACCAGCCCCCATCCTTAGGTGCTTCCAAAAGTCACCTCATTCACATAAACCCAGCTGTGGAAAAGGGTTTTGTATGAATTAACAAGACACCCTTTTCACTTTTACAGCTCAGAAGCTTTTCAGAAACTATGGACAAGAGACAAAATATTGTAACAAAACATTCTCCCATTTGCTTATATTGCTCAGGAAATTCCAAGGGTTTTGGGAGCTGTAAGCCAGAAGTCATGGACAAAGACTAAATCAATATGCAAAATATACTTTGGACATCTGAATCCCCAAATATATATTTCCCATAAATTATAATGTGTGTCACAAACTGTTATAAAGCATGTATCCCAGAAATATTTGTGTTGTTAATAAGCACATGAATAGAGATGTCACAAAAATAGTGAGCCCAGGGTTGGGTTAGCAGGGCAATGTGCAAAGTGATGTTTCTCTCGAGGTGGCTCAGTTGTGCTTGACCAAATGATACCAAGCACACTAGACAAACTTTCATAAAGTCAGACTCCGGCAGAGAATGCAGGGTCGCCCAGAGGCAACATATTATGGAGAAGAAAGACACTGACTGGACTTTGAGCCAGAGCTTCTAGTATCAATTTCTCCTTTTTCATTTATTAGCAATGTGACTGGGCAAGTCAGTTAACTTCCCTGTGCCCTTGTAACCTAATCTGTAGCAATACGGGATTAGATTACATCATCCCTAAAGGCTCTGCAAAATTAGATTATTGAATTGCTTGTCAAGCAAATGTCTGATTGTCCTCTGGAAAGTTCCACTCTGAATTCAACTCTAACTTGTAGATTCCTGCCTCATCTTGCTCTACAAAGGCATTGCTCATGTTGTATCTGACAACTCCAGAGTACTTTTCTCTCTGCTTGAGCAGTCTGTCCCAGAGTGAGGCCATGCACGTATCTGAATTCCAAGTAAGCCCTTTATTAGTGAAAAAGACCTGGGACCTGTCCTGTGGTGTCTGAAACACCTCAGGTCCCAGGACGAGTAGGCAAAAAGTCTGTGGACCTCACAGCCACTGAGGGAGAGCTCACTGAGAGGGAGAATATGTGACCCCCAAATCTACCACTATGGCATATGGATTATTTTGAGCAGAAGACCGTCAAGACCCAGCTGACTCAAGAAAATCTTTACCTTCCCCTTAACTACCTAAAAGAATTTAGATAGGGGGCCTGGCTTAGTGAGAACTAATTTTTATCTGAACGATCTATCTGTATGACAGGGTAAACATCTAATTACCAAATATCTGTTTTTCTTATATCCTATATATTACTGTCTCCCCCTTTGAAGCCCCAAGCTCCATCCTTTTTAAATCAGAATGGCAAAAGTAGGTGTCTTGCCTGGTGTCAATTGCTTAACTTGTCCTTAGGTATCACATTTTTGTGGGGTTTCCATACATACATTATTAAATTTTTATTCCTCCTGTTAATCTGTCTTCTATCGATTTACTAGCCAAAGAACATAAAAAGGTAAAGAAAAAATTTGTCCTCCCAAACATCACCAAGAATATTCTGGATGACTCTGGGTGTCGAAGACACTCTCTGTTTTCCCCAAGGGAATCTTATAACTGTTAGATTTCCATGGCATCTATGCAGAAACCGGCAAGCACTGGGGACTCAGCAGAATATAATTCCCTCCCACAATAAATGGAAGAAGGGAAATTCATAAATCTGTGCTATAGAAATGTTTATTGTTATTTTTTCTTACTTAAAAAATACCTTGGTTTTTAAAATAAATACAACATATATTCCCAACTCAATGTGCAGATTATTTCACACTGTTATAGAAAATGAATGATACATGGATCACCTTTCCTTTCAATGGCAATTTCTGCTATATTATACAGATGGAAAAACAGAGGCACAAAAAAGTTATGTGTCTTGCCTAGTGCTTCAGTGTTTGTTATGATGGTGATGAGAACATTTCAATTTATTGAAATTAACTGTGCTCTCGGGAATGCATCCTTTCCTTAGAATTTTTCTCTTTCTCGGGAAAAACAATCCTTAAATAGCTTTGGTCCAGCAGATTGCAAAACATGTTTTTGGCTGTGTATTTTGAATATCACATCAGAACACAATTCTAGTAAAGAGAAAAGTTATGGGAAGTAAAATTCTGCTCCTGATTCATTTCACACTTCAAGAGCAACGTGTCCTGGGTCTTCTGATCCTCCACAAGTGTCATTGCCTGTGTTGAAGAGCATCTGTGTCTAATGAAGGGACTGCCGATCATGTGGCTGTGCTTAAGACTGGGGGTCACTTTGTCTCTCCCCTTCACCTGCAAAGTATCTCTTTATTGATTCTGTGTCTGGTTCTGCCAAGTGTGTGATGGTGGCCTATGGATTCAAAATTGTTTGTACTTGGAGAGGTGAGCTTCTGATTACAGGCCAAGAACATGGTCATGGACCAAGTATAGAAAACTTGTAGTTCTAAATCTGAGACTTCTATCTATCTATCTATCTATCTATCTATCTATCTATCTATCTATCTATCCATCTATCCATCTATCTATCATCTATCTGTCTATCATCTATCTTTCATCTATCATACACACACACAAATGCAACCGTAGTTAGGACAGTAATCTGGGTTGGCATCCAAAATGGCAAGTAATGAAGAATGTGGATGTTTTGGCCCTGGTTCACAGTAGGCAATATTATTGAACTGATGTTCAGGAGAGGACCATAAACCCCAGGTTAATAACAGTGCCCAGAAAAGACACAGTTATTAAACTGGAGTGTTGGGCAGAAGGGACCAGGAAGGTGATCCTTCTATAAGAAAAGGAAAGTCTCACATAACCTTGATCAGGGTATAGTGACAGTATTAGTTTTTGAAAATGTCCTCTGGGATCACGAATAAAAGGTCTGAGATAAGTAGCAATTACAAAAATAAGAGTGCATCCTCAGTGCAGTACATTTCATGCAGTGGAGTTGTTTAATAATCCTTTACTGTGTCTCTCCAGTACACGAAGTCTAGAATTCCCAAATTAGCCATTGAGGGTTTCAAAGAGTTTTCCCAGGCACCTTTATTTTCCTTTATTAGTATGCTAGCTAGATTATTCTTTTGTGCTATCCATTTTGCAGAAAGAAAATGCTTCTGTACTATATGGCTAAGAGACCAATCTGTTACATGAGGTGAAATTACCCATGGTATGTTTCAGCCCTGCACACCTATCCCTTCCTAGGATATTGATTTGATGTGTTCCTAATAACACAACCCACTTAGGGAATATTCCATCCGGTGGGTTGTGGGAAAGAGACATCCAGAGAAAAGGCCCAGGGTCCACCTCATACCCCACAGTGGGAATCAGAATACTTTGTTTCAATTACATTTAATACCTATTGCTTCAACAGCTCATAGCCTGCTGTGATTAAATATTGATGCTGTTCTTTCAATTTGGGCTTCTGTTTTACTTTTTTTTTTTTTAACCTTTGCTACGAGTTGTCTCATCTCTGGGGAAAGGGTGCTCCTAACATTCTCCAAAGACATTTATATAAATGTGGCTAGAACCCCAATATTTTGTTCTTTTAAAGAAATTGATCAAGACATCCTTATAACTGCCACCACCTGTAAGGACACTTATTCTCTACTGTGCTAACCAAGGTCTGCATTTAAAAGGGAGCCATGCTCTGTCTGTCTTTATATCTGTGCCAGCATAGTCCCAGCGCATAGTAGGTGATCAGTAAGTAACACTTTAATTAACTTAATTAAATGAAAACTAGCCAGTGTCTCTCTTCTGTCTTCATTTGTCCTTATTCAGACAGAGATTCCATATCACAAAATCATGGCCAGTCTAATACTTCTATCCTTTTAGAGATGAGATAAGTACTTTACCAAACTTCATATAAGTATGGCCAGTGGTGGTGCTGGGGCTAAAACCCAGGGGTCCAACCACCTTAGATCCAAACAGCTGAATTCATTCAGCATTTTTTGGTTTCCTTTTTAAAATTTTTTTAAAAAAGATTTTATTTATTCATTTGAGACAGAGAGAGAGAGAAAGAGAGAGAGAGAGAGAGAGGAATTGAGAATGAGCAGGGGGGAGGGGTAGAGAGAGGGGTAGAAGGGAGAAGCCAGCTTCCCGCTGAGCAGGGAGTCTGATGCAGGACTCGATCCCAGGACCCTGAGATCATGACTTGAACTGAAGGCAAACACTTAACCATCTGAGCCACCCAGGCACCCCTACATTTTTTGTTTTCTTGACTAGATATGGACTGTAAAAGGAGGTGCTGCTATACCCATTTCCCTAAAGAAAGAACGGGAAAAAAAGAGGAAACTCCTGAAGCTAGCCTATCTATTGGAAGCATAGATTAAGCCTAATTTATAGGGAAAGGCGTGTCTCCAAATAAGTCACAGGCTCTGTCTGTTCCTAGTGAGTGTAAACAAACAAGAGCAGTAATGAATTCTTGGTGGTTACTGAAGTCAGCCTGCCGTGGAGAAGCAAAATGATTTGCTTTACTGGGTTCCTGATGGGTTGACCAGCTGCCCAGAATTGAGATCCAGTAGCCAGAGGGATGCAGGGAATGGAGAACTAAATCTCAGCTTCCCATGGTCCATAAATGTTCTGTGCAAAGACAGGGCGGAACGATTTGCTGCCCCAGGGAGACAGTGGGAGATGAAGGTTTGAGAAAGCTATGCCTATAGCCTGCAATGCAGGACTTGGTTATTAGAAACTGGCCACCACCTCCCTTGCAGATGTCAGGAAGAGTGGAGGAGGGAAAGACACTCCTCCACCAGACCATGCATAATCGATGTGTTTCTGCTGAGCTAGGCTCCCCATCTCCATCATCCTGCACAGGCAAGGGAATCCTTAAGGGCCAGTCAGACTCTTTCCTTACTCACTCATCTTTCTGAGAAGATGGAATAAGAAATACTGGGAGAAGGATCTGAGTATGTACCCCCACCCAGCTCTTTCCTCTCTGCTTCCTTTAAATGACTCTGGTAGATCTCAATGTTGAATGTACACCACCATCATCTAGTAGACTTCCAGAAAATGCTCATGTCTTGGCCCCAGACCCAGATATTAGGTCTTAGTGTCTCTGGGGTAAAGCTCCAGGCACTGATGGTTTTAAAAGTTCTCTGGATGGCCCTAATGCATAGCCAGGACTGAGAGACAATGAGCTAAACTGTCCCCAGGAAAAACACCCCCTCTGTTCCTCCTTGTAGTGAACAGTCTGTACTTGGGGAAGGTTGTTGTAGGCTGAATTTTGCCTCCTCAAAATTCAGAAGTACCCATGGCCAGCACCTCAGAATGTGTCTGTATTTGGAAAGAGGGCCTTCGCAGAGGTGACTCAGTTAAAATGAGGCTGTGAGGTCCTACTCCAATCTGACTGGTGTCCTTATAATAAGGGAGGATTTACGACACAGACACATGCAGAGAAAGGACCACATGAGGATGGCCGAGGAGAAAAACCTGAGAAGAAACCAAAACTTCTGACACCTTGTCCTGGTACTTCCAGCTTCCAGATCTATGAGAAAAGTAATGTGTGTTGTTTAAATCAGCCAGTCTGTGGTATTTCATTTTGGCAGCCCAAGAAACTAATTCAAGGACTGTCTGGGATGTCTTGTGATGACAGAGGTAAGGCTGTCATTTTAGGGAAGATGTTAGCGAACCCAGTCGTGGTGGAATATTTTTTTTTAAAGATTTTATTTATTCATTTATTTGACAGAGAGAGAGATCACAAGTAATCAGAGAGGCAGGCAGAGAGAGAAGGGGAAGCAGGCTCCTTGCTGAGCAGAGAGCCCGATGCGGGACTCGATCCCAGGACCCTGAGAGCATGACCTGAACCGAAGGCAGAGGCTTTAACCCACTGAGCCACCCAGGCGCCTGTGGTGAAATATTTAAAAAGAGGTCTTAGGCATGTTTTTCCAGTAATAAAGCTGTTTTTCTCTGTCACTCTAGTATACTATATATATAGTTTTAAGTTTTCATTTTAATTCCAGTTTAGTGTGCTCTTATGAAATATATTTCATTTTGTTCCTAACTAGAAATATGTTAAGTGCAATTTGCATTCAGTTTAAACCCTGGGACAAGGTATTTGCCATCTCTGGCCTAACTCCTTCAGATGTCATTAGTTATTTTTGCCCTTGAAGCTACTTCACATCATGCCTTGCACTTCCCAGAGAGGGCCAAAGAAGTCAACACCAGGGAAGGATTGGCAATGCACTCAGCCTTTTTGCCAAGAGCGTTTCTTCCTTCTACTTAAGACATGTAGAGCAAATGTAAGTAGCTTCTGCACAGTTGCATTCCACTTATCCTAAAATCTTTAAAAATGTTTATCCATAGATGTCTATAAAATATTTGTATGAAAGGAGAATGTGTTTCCCAGGATAAATGAAAATCAAAGAGCCTAATAGCATATGCCATAATGTTAGATGCTGCAGAAGGAGAATCACACAAAATTCTCGACCTGAGGATTCTTCCGGATCTGCTACAGCCAATCACAAACCCTGAATTTATGAAGCCAGAGTTTAATTGAGGAAGTTATCAGTCTATTTTCTTGGGACAGTTGATGAAAGCTATTTTTATTTATTTTTTTAGCTCAATGGAGAATCCCAATGGAGAGCATCAGTTAGGCGTGCTCTCTCTCTCTCTCATTTTCCCCACTTTAGAGCTACATGGCAAGTACCAACTTGGTGGGAGATGTTTTCAACCAGCCAACCCACACAGAAAACCAAGAATGTGTTGTCTGCGCTGGGAGTGATTGTAAACAGCACACAGGCTCAATGCAGCCGCGGCATTCCCTAATTCTGTAAGTGGCTGTGCATGCTTTAACCAGGCAGCACAGTACAAAGTGACTAATCTGCTATGCAGCTGCAATGTTAATGGGCCAACTGTGTTATTGCACATTTGCCTGGAAGGAACAGCGGTGCCTAAATGGATTGCTACGATTTTTAATACAGATAGAAAGGCCAACCACAACGAACCTGTGTTGGCAACTGACAGACCATACACTGGGATGGGGCCTCGTAGTTATCTTGCCCTTCTGAGCTCCTGGAGGCTGGCAGATTTGGTGTGAAAAGATAAATAAGGGAGAGAGCTACTTAAAAGAGAGAAGGTTGTAGACTTTCCTCAGGCACTCAGAGGAGGCAACAGGGTTCCAGTGTGTGCTGACTTCGCTACAGGACAAGGCAATGATCTGCAGCTGACAGTCAGCAAGCATGGATGGATCAGATCATCTGGTGGAAAAGTGAAAAAGGATTTGGAGTCAGGACTCAGAATCTGTTGCTGATTCTTAATGGTAAGTTAGGTTATTACCCTTGTCTCTTTTTCCATCTTCAAAGACAATAATTGTCTCTCGTTAACTTCCAGAGAAAGACTACTTATGCTTAGAAATTAATGTTCTTTGTCAAAGCTCAACACAGGATGATGTCAGGTTTGTTTAACACCATCGCTTGCATACATGGTGATTTCTATGGTTGCAGTTGCTGGGGGGTGCTGGGGTGCAAATGCAGAGCCCGGGTTCCTCCTAAGGGGAGGATGGGTTTGGGGTGATTTTTCACTTCCCTCCCTCGTTTTACCTCATTTTCATATATACCCATCATTTTCTCTTTTTCAGAGAAAATTAGTAAACAAATAAGTAAACAAATGTCTAGGGAAATCCTTAAAATAAGTCACAGACAACAGGAGGCTGAGAAGTTTGTATAAGCAGAGTGGAGGCTAAGCCATCTATATTTCCTTAGTGATGGAAGTCACGTTTGCTGACTTTACGTATAAAATGTAAAAAGGAGGATGGACATCATTGCTTTACTAGTTGGAAGCCTTCACACTATTCCTTGGGCCCTTGATGAGGAAACAGGATCACTGTTACATTTTCTGATAGTGCACTGAAATTTTCCTTCACAGTAATTAGCAAAATTAACTTTTAAATTATATATGTGGCCAGATATTCTTTGAGAAATATTCACTAACTTTGCTTTTCCTTCCAGGTATTTCTCTTCCTTTTTTCTTTTCCCACATTTAAACATGACCTCAAGAGGATTAATGGGAGAGTTGAAATAAAGGAGTCTTCCTGGTTTTGACTTTCAAAACACTAAGCCCTTAGGAGAATGAATGTTTAAAAAGGGGGAAAAACAGAGTTTAAGGGCATTGGTAAGAATATTATAGAAAAGATGGACCACATAATCTAAAATGGATAATAAGAGAGTAATCTGGGATAAATAAAAAGAGAACAAAAGAGGAATGAAGAATTAGGTGAAAGTAGACGAAAGTAAACAGACGAAATTAACAGATGAAAATTCTCAATGACTTCAGAGATGGATAGTAAGACAAGGACGGGAGATTTTGAGATAGAGAAGTTATGAGTGACGACAAGGTCTAGAACCTAACTATGGGAATGAGGAGCATAAGTAGAATGGAAAACGTCATTGGAGATGATGTTTAAGGAACTAAAAAGCAATGATATTGAAGAGATGGTCCAGATTGGCATTCATGTCTCCTGAGATACTGATATTGCCCAAGGTGGATATGAAGACCATCATCCAGATTCCTGGTCCCTCAGAGACTGTGGGCAGGAATAAGTAGGTTAGCGTGCTGTATGAATGGATCTAGTATCTCTTTAAGAGATCTGGTCATTCAAAACTCTCTCCATCAGTTTTTATCACAGTTTCAGACTTTTTTGAAAGCTGCATACCCCACCTTCCTGCTTTCATAATCTGAAGTGTATACACACAAATCTTAAGCCTTTTTAAGCAACAAGCTGTGAAACTACCTCTGTCTTTCAGTAGTTTGGTCCATGGCAAGAAACCAACAGTGTAGTAAGATGGTGGTCTCCAAATTAGAGAATCACACATGATCACTCTGACTTATTGAAATAGTGTTTCAAATTCTGCCGGGTGAGAGAGTTTTAAATATGTCCCATTATTAGCTCAATATTGAAAATTTTTTGAAGGTCAAAATTATTTCATCTTACTCTTTTCTTGGTAAATTATTGGTATTTTTTCTACTGATAAGCTAGTGTGGCAGATTGTATTTTCAAAGATGGCCATGACAATATCCTGTATCCCATATGCTTTTCTTCCTATAAGACCTTGACATTCCTCCCACCAAGTGGTGGTATCTATGTCCCTTCCTTTGAATCTGGAAAGAACTTTTTGACTGAGACGACCAATAAAAGATACACTTCAGAAGTGAGATGATGTGATTTCTGAAGCTACATCATTAACATGTTATGCACTTCTACCTTGTTCTCTTGGAGCATGTTGTTGGAACTGAGCATCCAGGCTGGGAAGGAGCCTAAACTAGCCCATGTGTAGAGACCGACCACTTGGAAAGGCCATGTTGACAGTTTACCTGAGGACCCAGAAAGCAGCCAGGATAAACTGCCATGCATGCTTGAAAGCCCTCCAGATCATTCCAAGCCCCAGCCAACAACTCACCCAAAGTCTGAATATTTCCAATTGAAGTCCCAGATACCATGTGGTTGGAAAAGCCATTTCTTCTATGCCCTGCCCAAATGCCTTACTCTTAGGTTCCATAGGTATATATTTTTAGAAGTTTTCAGTTGGTTTGTTACACAGAAATAGATTACCAGAGCAACAGGAAACTAATAAAAATTATTTGAGTTAAAGTGATTGAGAGTCGGTGTGTGTATGTGTTTACTAAAAAGTAAGCATTCTCCTGATTTAACTCCTATTAAAGCAGCAATTAACCCATTAACCTTCAAAACTATGAGGGTATAGGTGATGCTATAGGGTGCTATGGGCCAGAGTTAACATGAGAGCTGTTCTATAATAAAGAATAAAATTCAGGAGGATTATGTTGGATTGTGCCAAAATATTGTTGGCTACTGCTCTTCAGATTCTTCTGGTAATTTTCTTAGTTATTTAACCTCAGCTCATTTTTGTAGCAAAAGACCTCCTGTTTGGCTCTTGTCAGTTCCTAGGTAAGTTTTGGCACTTGTCTTCCTCTGTTAACTCCCCTTTCTACCTCTGCATACATCTGATTTTAGATCACAGGTTGTATATCATACTTAATATTGGCTTCATCAGAACTAAAAACCCTAACCCCGTTCTAGCTTTGACCCTGTCAAATTTCTATCATATCACACACAACAATCATTTTGCCATAAAAATCTCAAGTATTGCACTAGACTTATTTGGACTTAATGGTGAATTCTACCAAACATTAAAGGAAGAATTTAAATGGATTTTCTACAATATTTTTCAGAGGACAGAGGCACAGAGAATACTTCCTAACTCATTCTATAAGACTAGCATTACCCTAATACTAAAATCAGACAAAGACATTACAAGAAAAGAAAACCAAAGACAAATATATTTTGTGAATGTATATGCAAAAATCCTCAATGAAATATTAGCAAATTGAATTTTAAAATAATAAAAAATTGCAGACCACAATTGAGTGAAATGTGTTCAAGTGTGCAAGGTGCAAGTCTATTTCAACATTTGAAAATCAATTAATATAACCGATCTCATCAACAGGCTTAACAAGAAAAATCATATGACCATATCAACAGTTGTAGATAAACCCATTTGACAAAATCCAACATCCATTCATGATAAAAACCCTCAGTAAATTAGAAATAGAGGGGAATTTTCTCAACTTGATAAAGAATGTCTACAAAAAACTAATAATTAACATCCTACTTAATGATGGGAATGATACTTAATGGTACTCCTTTCCACTAAGATCAGGTTCAAAGAGGGGATGTGCCCTCTTGCCATGTCTTTCCAACATTGAGTTGGAAATTCTAGCTAATGAAATAAGGCAAGAAAAGAAAAGGAAAAGTATACAGATTGGGAAGGAAGCCATAAAACTTTTCATTCACAGATAACATGATTGTCTATGCAGGAAATCCAAAAGAATCAATTTTAAAAACCTAGAACTAATAAACAATTATGGCAAGTTTATAGGATTCAAGGTTAATATACAAAACTTAATTACTTTCCTATATACTAACAATGAACAAGTAAAATTTGAAACAAAAATGAAAGGAATACCACTTCCAAAAATGAAATACTTGGGTCTATGTCTAACAAAGTTTGTACAAAATTCATATGAGGAAAACTATAAAACTCTGATGAATAAAATCAAAGAACTAAGTACATGGAGATACATCCCATGCTTCATACAATGAAACAAGATAGTCTTTTCAACAAATGATTACAGAACAACTAGACATGTACATGCAAAACAATGCATCTAGACATAGACCTGACATCCTTCACAAAAATTAACTCAAAATAGGTCATAGAACTAAAGGTATAAAAAAACTATAAAAATCCCTAGAAGATAACAGAGGAGGAAATATGATCTTGGATATGGCAATATTTTTTAGATACAACACCAAAGGTCTGATCCACAAGTGGAAAATTGATAATCTGGACTTCCTTAAAATTAAAATCAAGATCTTCTGCTCTGTGAAAAGACAATGTTTAGAGAATGGGAAGACAAGCCACAGACTGGAAGAAAGTTTTTGCAAGATACATCTGATAAAGAACTTTTAACCAAAATATACCCAGAAGTCTTAAAACTTAACAACAAGAAAACAAACAACCCAATTTAAAAATGGACCAAAGACCTTAACAGACATCTTAGCAAAGAAGACATACAAATGGCAAACAGCATATGAAAAAGTGCCCCATGTTGTATGTCATCAGGGAAATGAAAATTAAAATGGCAATAAGATACCTCTACATACCTATTAGAATGGCCCAAATCTGGAACACTGACAATACCCAATGCCAGGGAAGATGTGGAGCAACGGAAATTTGAATTCATTGCTGACTGGAATGAAAAATGGTACAGACACTTTGGAAGACATTTTGGCAGTTTACTCTAAGATCCAACAGTCGTGTTCCTTGGTATTTACCCAAAGGAGTTGAAAACTTACGTCCACACAAACACTTTCACATCAATATTTGTAGCAGCTTTATTCGTAATTGCAAAACTTGGACCAAGATGTCCCTCAGTAGGTGAGTGGATACATAAACTGTGGTATCTCCAGACAATGAAATATTATTCATCACAAAAAGTAATGAGCTATTAGGACATGCAAAGACACGGAGGAAAGTTAAATGAATGGTGCTTAATGAAAGAAACCAATCTGAAAAGGCTACAATGCTGTATGATTCCAACTATACGACATTCTGGAAAGTACTAAACTGGGGAGAGAGCAGAAAGATCAGTGGTTGCCAGGAGCTGAGGGGAATGGGAGAGGGATGAATAGACAGAGCACAGAGGATTTTTAGGACAGAGAAAATACTCCATGTAATGCTATAATGGTGCATACATGTCACTATACATTTGTTCAACCATAGTATATACAACACCAAGAAGGTGTTGTAATGTAAACTATAGACTTTGGGTGATTATGATTTGTCAGTGTAGGTACATCAGTTATAATAAAATGTAGCATCCTGGTGGGGGATGTTATCAATAGGGGAGGCTATAAATGTGTGGGATCAGGAGATATATGGAAAATCTCCATAGCTTTCCTTTAATTTTTCTGTGAACCCAAAATGGCTCTAAACAATAAAGGCAAAAAAATCAAATATCTCTATTCATTCTGACCATTTATTATAAGTTTCTTTACTACATGTGTGTGTGTATTTCAGGGCAACTTTGTATGTAAATGAATAGATCGCACACAAAGAGACATATGGGTTTACTTGTTTTATATCTGCCCTGGAGTATGTCACTGAATATATAACAAACACTAAAATTATTTGGAATGGATTATAATATCAAACTCTCTTAGGAACACGGTCTCATATCTTATTATCCTCAGAGCTTAAACGACTTTCCAATTGTCTAGTTTAAAGATTTTATACTAACATTTAAATATATATCCTCTTGACTTGCCCTGAATGGATACAGAGAAAATGGCACGGAGAAAATGATCACAAAACCTGCTCATTTATTCAAGCATTATTCTCTTATAGGCTTGAATACTGCCTTGAAATGTGGTTTCAGAATGCAGAGCATATGCAAATGCAATTGAAGAATTCTTTCCCATACAGTGTTCCTACCTTGGGTATATACAATGCTGTGGATATATTTCCCAGTTGTATTTTTCTCCTTTCCAAATCTGTGCAAAATACACTTGGTCACCCACATTTTGTTTTACAAACAAAACCTAAGAGAAGTCATCTTTTTTTTTCTCCTCAGAAAGAAGTATATCACTACAGTTATTAATGAGCTGCAAAGACCAGACCAGGAGACAAAGCTTTGTATTTTGACCAATATCATTTTGAGAAAATCCCTGAGTTTTTGTTTGCCTTTTTGTTTTTTGAGGGTAGTTGTGTCCTTTTATTTTTTTTAAGGGTAGACATGTCTGTTTGTTTTTTAAGGGTAGACGACTGTCACTAAAAGGAATAAACCCTGGCAGGAGAAATAGATGAATATTTCAACCTGGTGCTATTTTGCTTTCGGCCTAGAAAGGCAAAACACATTTTTGCTAATAGATTTTTTTTCTCCTGTCACATGTACTGCAGGTTATAGAACACAAATTATGGTAAATCTCCTGCTCTTTGCATTAGACACAAATAAACAAAAAATGCCAACCAAACAAAAGAATATGATTTATAATTCTCTACAATTGCATCTCTTTCCAGCAATATATAATCACACTGCCTCTCTCATTTTACAGCTTAGGAAGGATGGGTGAAATCACTTTTTTTTTTTTACTTTTGCTGATAAAAAATAATAAGTAGAATAATAAAATCCATCCATTTTCCTGAGTGTATTGTAGAGAAAGAGCAAAATTCGGTGGCTGTTTATTAATCAGTTGGATTTGTAAATGCAGGGTATTTGACTTAAGCTCAATCTGCTCCCAAACAAATATCCCCACAGCATGTTATGTATTAAACCATTTTTCTCAGATTAAAATCTTCCAAGTGGAGCCTCCAGTGTTGCGATCATTCAGGATCCTGAAGGCTGACTGGAGACTTTTTTTTCTTATGGGAAGGGCATTTTCCTCTAACTGCTATTCTCCCTGGTTGCCTCAGGCTCATCAGATGTCCAGAGTTTCTTTGTGCCTTCACTCTGAAACCTACCCAGAAAACGAGTGTTGTGGTTTTAACTTTCAAAGGGGGCTTAGGTAGCTGTGGGAAAGTTGGGGGTCAGTCGAAAACAAGATCAACATTTTCATTTAATGTTGTTTAGGCTATTCATTTCTCAGATTTTATTCAGGAATTTGATATGTTGCCTACCTTACAGAGTATTCAATCTATCAACATATCACAATTCATCCTTTCATCCCTTCATTCATTCATTTTATTCATCCAGTCAGTCAAAAACATTTGAGTACTTACTGTATGAGAAGTGACATGAATATAGATAAAGGTTATATTTCCTTAAAGTCTATTTACCAATGCGGGAGACCAACAGACAAACACATGGACAAATAGTACCTTGTATATTTACAGACTATGTTGATATTATGAAGGCTATAAAGAGAGTGATGAGATAGAGAATAACTGGAGAAAGCCATTTGAAATAAAATGGGCAGCAATGGGCTTTTCAAGAAGGTGCTATCCAAGCAATGTTTGAAGAAGGTATCAGAACTGCATAAAACAGGAGGAAGAGTGTTTCAATGACACTGTGTCACTAATGTTAATTTCCATAGGTGGGAAAGTGTTGCTTTCTCAGAAATAAAGGGTAGGCTGGGGAATTCAAGCATAGTTAATAAGAAGATATTTGAGATGGGAAGGAAAAAGAAGCAGGCTATGGAACCAAGTTTGGATTTTATTTGAATGAGATAGTGTTGAGAGGCTTCATTTCAAAGGGCAGTGCAATCTGATGTATGGTTCTAAGAAATCACCTTGCCTGCCATGTGAATAGATGTAATAACATAAGAGTAGATCAGGGAGATTACCTGGAATCTATCGTAGTAATCTGGAGAAAAGAGGTGGTGGTTTGGATTAATGCAATGATCATGAAATTGGAGGGGACTGAAATACATTTTGAAAGTAAAAGCAATACAAGATGCCTGGGTGGCTCAGTCGGTTAAGCATTGGATTCTTGGTTTCAGCTCAAGTCATGATCTCAGGGTCTTGAGATCGATCCCCCTTCCTCCCATCATGCTCCATGCTCAGCTGAGTCTGCTTGGGATACTCCCTCTCTTTCTCTCTGCCTCTGCCCTACCCCCCCCCCGCTCATGCTCTCTCTCTTTATCTCTAAAAAAAGTAAATAAATAAAATCTTTTTTAAAAAAGAAAGTAAAATCAATGGGATTTGATGATGGAGGAAAGGTGGAGAATAAAGGCATAGTGAATTTATGAATGATACAGCAGTGGTATTTGGGTTGATGCACTATGATCCTATTTTTTGAGAAGAAAGACTGGATGAGGAGCAGGAAGAAGGTATTTGGACAGGGGTAGGATAGCAAAAGTTCCATATTGGAAAAATGGAAAAATGTTATATTTACATCTTAAGATGTCCAAATGAAAATGTACAAATCTAGTACTTATAGAGGCCAGGGTAGAGATTTATATAAAGGAGTCATCAGCATAGACATGAGATTTAAAGGCATCACACTGAGTGCCAAGGGAGAGAATCTAAATAAAGAAGGGAATGGGGTCCATGATGAAGAGCTAAGTCAACATGTAAAACCTAGATGGAGAAGTAACAAAGGGGCAACTGAGAAGAGGCACCAGTAAAGTGGGAAACAAATCAGAAGAGTGTGTGGTCACAGATTCCTAGAAAACAGAATATTTCAATAAGGAAGAAGTATTCAACTACATCGTATACTAAGATCTGGCAACAAGTGCTCAATGGCTTTCAGAAAAGTCATTTTAATGAGGTTGGGAGGAATAAAAGTCAAATGGGAAAAAGCTTCCCATCTGAGTAAAATGGTAGGACAGCAAATGTAAACAATGTAGAGGAAGTCCAGGTCCTTTGTTTAAAATGGGTCAGAGCTCATACTTTGTACTGAACTTTATTTGTAATCTAAGTTGTAGGCTCTTTAAAATGTGGATATTGGTGTTTCTTACTTTATATAATTATTTTTGAACTTAATTTAGGTAATACATCTAGAATGCTTATAATAGTGCTTGGCACAAGGTAGGTGCCCAATAAGGATGCTGAATTGGAACTTTGGACTGAAGCACCTAGAGACAATAGGAATTCTAAAGTGAGAGGCCAGTGCACTGTAAGGCATGAGCAAAGCAAGATTTCTCCCAAATCATGTTATGACTCTCAAATTCCCTTCACCCACAGAGCCATTTCAAAGGAGTCAATATTTGGGAGGTTTTGGTGAAGAGAAGTTTTGAGAGAGCTATGGGAATGCTCCTGTGGGCCCATATTTAGAGGCCTCCTTGAGATAAGGCTCTAGTGTGTCTTTGGCAGTGGTGGTGAGCCAATATCTGACTCACACTCAGAAAACCTGGAGGGTGAGAGAGGAGGTCTAGTGCTTTGCTTTGGATAAAGGAGAGCTGCAGGGGCCCCATGGGTTCATGAACTCTATTGTAAGCCCTACAGACTGAGAATCAGTCTGGGGCTGTTGAAAGCTCTGAAAAAGTGTGGATTCCAAGGAAAAAGTCTGTGTGGAAGCGATGGCTGAAAACACCTGTGCTTAGCAGTAAGCAGCAGCTGGAGGAGTAGAATGCACTGTCGGCACCCTGGGACCCCAGCAGGAGAGACTTTCAGAACCCAGGGAAACATCCACAGTCCATAGAAGCAACTCGCACATCTGCTACTTTAAGACTGTTGAGTGAGATGAGAGCTTTTCTATGCTTATAAGTTTGTGATTCCTCTCCTCTCCCCATTCCCTCGCCTGGTCCCCTTGCGGAGTCAGTGGGACACAGAGCCACAGGGCAGAAGCAGCGAGCTAGCCTGCTTTCCAAGATGGAAGGCCGATCACCTGCCACAGACAGTGAGGGTAGAAAAGAGAAGTCTGACCTTGGCGTGAAGATGGAAGTGTTGATTATCATATTGGATCAGACTTCTGTGAGTAAGTCGACCAGTCTGTCTCAGAGAGTTTGCTGTGAACACTTCTTCCTCAGGAACCATGACATCTTCTGGCAGTCTTGGCTCCAGCAACTGTGTGCCACACAGCTGAAGAGTGCTGGGTCTACAGTAGATTGCCTGAATTAGGATCCCCGCCATGTACCAACTATGCGGCCTCACCTAAAGAGGTTATCTCTCTTCTCTGTGTCTCAGTTTTTTCAATAGTAAAAGGTGGAATAGTAGTATCTTCCACCTCTTGTCATCTTTAAGAGGATAAAACAAATTGATATATGTGAAAAGTTTAAAAAGATGCTCACTAACAGTAAATAGCTGATAAATAATATCTATTATTATTACTTTTGCTGACAGGGTTTGACAGAAACATGTTAGTGAAACATCCTGGTGTGTCTTACCATGGTAATAATAAGATCATAGTGTATTTATGGATGATGTATCAGTGTATTTGGGTCAATGCCCTGCGATGCTATATCTTGATGAGAAAAACTGGATGGGGGTCAGGAAGAAGATATTTGGACAGGGGTAGGTTATCAAAAGTCCCATGTTGGACTAATTCTGCTAAATTTACCTCTTAAGATGTCCAAGTGAAAATGTACAAATCTAGTACTTGTAGATGATAGGGTGGTGTAGAGGCTAGAGGCTTAAGGAGGATTAAGCAGAGATTTCGATGAATTAAAGTCACAATGCTGGATAATACAGAGCTAGGGACCAGAATGGGAACAGACCACTTTTATTAGGTGTCCAGAATGGGCAGATAGTGACTTGCGGCAGTTCCAGGGCTCCCACATCTCCCATTGCACCCAACCCATCCCAACCTCCAAGCCCCACTTAGATCACTTTTAATTTCCCTTCCCTCCAGTGCATTTCCACACTCACTCAGAATTTTTTCTTCTGTTCACCATCTCAGACTCTCACAACCTGGAGGTCATGACTTGGGTCATGAGCTGAAACTAAGAGTGGGATGCTTAACCAACTGAGCCACCCATGCACCCCCAGAGGACAGTGTCCTTATGGAAAGACCTGAGACTATGGGTATTTACCAGCAGGTACCTCGAGCTGCTATTACCTGCAATTCTCTGACTCACTATGTTCATTGACTGACCGTACATTTCCCCCAAACACTTGAAGCTTCAGAAGAGAGGCCAAGGGCTAGAGTGGTGGTTTAGGAATTCAATTCCCCTTCCATCCCTATAAATAGCTGCTTTAGTTTGAGTCTGGGGCCCCTTTCTGTGGGAACCTGGCACTCTCACTGCCAATAAATCAAGGCTGTCAATCTTCCCCACTGTCAACTTTAACCAGAGCCAATCGCACAAGGGTTTATGTTGCTCACTCCAGTGTCCTTGGACTATTTCCTTTCTGGTTTGTCTGGCCTTGGCTAAAAGTTCTGGATTCACATTCCAGGCAACATTAAACTTCCTTTCCCATAGACGTTCATGCTCACAAACCCTTAGAGTTTGACAAATTGTTTCAGTTCCCACCAAAGCCAGCTAGCTTGGCAAATCCATCAGACCTGCCAGCATTTCCCAGAGTGAGTTTTAGATGGGAGGATATCTTGTCTCAATTGGTAGCTTCTTTATAAGCAGAATGCCCATAAAGTTTCAATGTTCAAAGTCAAAATGAGTGCGTAGCACATTGTAGGTGATAACTATTATTATTATTATTATTATTATTATTATTATACTTTGGGCTACCTATCAGAAAATGCTCTGATATACATTTTAGAGGCATTGTCCTCTGCTGTATTTTATACTTTGCCATTTTACTCATGGCCCAGGCACAAGTATTTAGTAGTTACCGGTTGATGTAAATGCATTTGGTACAATAATGCAAGAAATTCATTAAGCACTTAGGAAACTATTATGTGAACACATTGCACTAAGCCAAGATGAACAACCCAAGATTCTTGTCGTGGAGAGATTCATAATCTCAAAGATGAGACAAGTATACAAGTGGCAAGGAACAAGACTTGAGTAGAACCAGAGCCATTAGAGTTACAAGGAAAAGGAAGGTTCTGTGAGTTCAGCAAAGGGGAGACACCGTGACTGGTCCTCAGAATCAGGAGAGCCTGTTTAAAGAGGGGACACTGGAATATGTAATGATCTTAACCTGAGATGGAAGAGGACTTCAGGGGATGGAACAGCTTTGGTAAATGATCATCAGGAAATTTTCCTTCTTAAGAAGGAGAAGAATGAGTTGGAGTGAGTGGAGGGTGATTAAGGGGGGGAAAAAATGAAGACCCTCTAGACCTCAAGGAAAGAGTTCTGAGCCACTGACAGACTATGTGACTGACCGTAAGGCACCAAAGGGCACAGGCCCAGCCTCATCTATAAAAATGAAAAGTTGAGTTTCAGCATCTTGAGTCTAAGATTTTTGTTTTGTCTGGTTAAACAGTGTTCTTTGTGCTCTCTAGTTGTGAGGTATGCCTGTTTAGTAGTAACTAGAATATCCTCTTTATTTAATAAAAAGAAGTTCCGACCCCTCTCGTTTAAATTGCGATATTTGTCTTGGGCCAAGGTCCTAGGTTTGAAAGAAAAGGGCACTGTCAAGGTTGGTTTCAGCAAACCCACCCAATGCTGTGCTCTCTAGTTAGACCTTTATCACAGAGAAGGCTGACCTTCTCACTGGTTCATGAAGAGTTCACTCTTTTCTCCTACTCACTGTTTCTCATGTTGGTATGATTATCATAACACCCACCACACCCACTGCGCTGCCGCACCCAGGTGCAACTCAAATTTCACCTTTCTCAGGGATCCACACTCATTCCTTCAGACTTCAGATTCCTTCCATGTCTGATTATGTGGAGAAGCTATTTTTAATCCCAGAAAACTGAGATGTGGGAAATATCATTGTTATATTCCATCCCAGGAGCACAAGTGTTGTCACCCAGCAGTCTTGCACACTCCTCAGTGGGCCATAGCCCACACTTGCTTTGTGTCAACAGTGCCTGATTGAGTTCTGGAACATCACTAGATGAATGCTTACTGATAAATTATTGTGTCATAGAAATCGTAAGATTTCCTCAACTTTAAGTGCAGATTCAATAAGCAAGGAGTTTCCTTTACATGGACATGTTACTCTGGAGAGTTGTCAGCCATTTTTCTGGGGACAACTTGACACGTTTGAATCTAGGGGAGGAGAGGGATCAGACAAATTCCTCAGGAAGTTCTTCCTGGTGTCCCGATGTCATGTGCCCTTACTATATGGAGATACTGCTACTCTGATCCTCCTTCCTGAGATGTTCTACTCTGAGGATTTAAGTCCACTTATAAGAAGCAATCAGCACTCCAGTACTTTTGGAGATTTTTAATTAATGAGAATCAACCTTATCAAGTTTATCAAATGAGTTGTAGATAAGAGGAAGGCAATAGACAATTAGACAAAGTAGAGGGATATGTTAATTAAATGTTGTACACAAAATTCCAAGCCCCTGAATCTTCTAGGAAATGTATCCTTCTCATAGGGTGGTAAGATAGAATGGCTGCTTACAATCTCTGCATGGGTTTTGAGCCTGGGAAATGACAGAACTGTAGCCCTGAAAACATCCACTGTTAAAAAATACCTTAAAAAATTTTAATACATATTTAAAAAGGAATTAGCTCCCCTGAATGAAGCATAATAAGTGGTGAAATTCAGCCATGGAGTCTTGGCCCTAATTTATGCTAAGTGGACAATGATTGATGTCAAATTGCAGAGGAATACCTAAGAAATTACCTACCACAGTCACAAAAATATCAGAAGAATTTATCATAATTAATGGTATTGCTCTGAGAGCCAAAGGAAGGGTGAGGAGTTTGCATTTCTTATAAAGTGCTGACTATATTATTTGCTTCAGGTAATAATTACAGCACCCAGGCTCGCTAAATGGCAACAGTTAACATGCAGAGGTGGTAAACAAGGCTCTGGCAATAGGCAAGCTCAGTTTAATCTTCAACCTGAATGTGAGCTGCCTGTTTCTGTAACATATAATGTGTCAGTTAGCTCAACCCTCTTATGTTTTAGAGGACCAGAGGTTAGCAGGAGCAAAATAATGCAAATCCCTAATTCTATCCCAGTCACGAGTTGGGGTTGTTCTAAAGAGATCTTTCAAACAGCAGAATAAAGTGACAGCTCAAATAATGACTTTGGATTTCTAGAAGATCTATCACTCAGGACCTCAGAGCTTTGCATATCTGGGAGGTGGCACACGTTTTTCAGATGCAAACAAAATGAGAGAAGGCCACTGGCATATTTTGATTTCTGCTACATGTCATCTGAAGTGCTTTGCATCCAATCTCTTATTTAAAACTCACAACTATCCTGTGCTGTGGAACTAGTATTTCTATTGCACAAATAAAAAACTGAGGCAGGGGGACATTTAGTAGACTTGTACTAGGTTACACAGTTGAACAGTGGCAGAGCTAGGAAGAGATCCAAAGACTGTCTGGATCCAGATCCCAGGATCCTTCCCTCCTCCCATTCTAGAGAGATTAGCCATCTGCCAAGAACAGGGCTATTGTTTCCTCCCTCTTGGAACAACCTCTTCATTGGCACTATTTCTGCCCTTACTCCTAAATTATGACAGAGCCTCAGTGGAAGTCATCCCTATGCTACTTGACTCAGGGCCCTTATTTGTTAAATGTGAAGAGCACCCTCATTCCAAATATCAGAAATTCAGCAGAGTAATTTTGTCAGAGCACCGTGGTGAGATGAATACTATTCTACTGTATTGCCTTGTGTATCTAGTATTTGCATGATATACAATTTGAGATGTCTTTCTTCGGAAATGGTTGATTTGCATTTATCCATTCATATTTTCCCACTCTATAGGCATTGGTCAGATAGATACTACTGGCTGTCTTCCTCCATGGTTATGGGTGAAAGGACATATTTTTCTACTGCTGTAGTGTTCCTGGGGATCAGGTTGGGGACCTGCACTGGCCCTCATTAACCTCGCTAACTCACTAACACTCTGGGTCTTTGGAAGAGAGGCTGCTGACCTAGGCCAAAATCTATCTTGGGACTTTTCACTCCTGGTGCCAGGGCCTACTCACCTGGTGCTGATTTAAGTAGGAATTATCCACAGCTCTTCTGGGCTGTTCATACATTTTTCAAAGGCAGAATTATGTCATATTTAGCAACAAATATCTCTGTACATGTGTGCATGACCCGAAAGGCTTGTGAGGCTCATTGTTTCTTCAGTGTACAGTTCATTTATCCTCCAAGGATGCTACCATTTCCCGACAACTGCCAAGGCTCTGGGATTGCTTCTCCGTCTGCCATCAGAGCACTTTGATCATTTGTCCACTGATGACTTATTCTGTCTGTGCTACTTTATTGTCATTGTCTTTCCATTAAACTGTGAGTTCCTTCAGAATAAGAATAGGCTCCTTTTCATCTTGTTTATTGCCTTCCACATGATCTGGTACCTAGCAAACATTCAACAAATGTCTGTGGAATGAATGGAAAGGGACAAGGCATGGCTGACTAGATGTCACTGGCATCAAACCCAAGAGCCTGGCCTTATTATCCTAGTGCCCTAACCATCAGAGCTAACCAGCCATGGCCAAGAGACATCAGTCTAATTCCCAGGAAGAACAAGTTCCGAGAGCAATTCCACAGATGTCAGAAAACTGGCATCCTGTATAAAGTTAGAATCTACTCACTGCAATAAAGGGCTGCCTTGCGTTTTCTTTGCTAAGTATACTTTAGTGCGAATAATGAGTAGAGATAAAGAGAAAGCAACTTCACTTTTAAGGTTTTCCCCCCTAAAGAAGTGGTTCTATTATTTTAAGAGCTGCTCCTACTGTCATCCTGACTGTTGTTTTGTTTCTCTTGTAGATGTCACACAGCTCCTTTAATGGAGCATACACTAGATGCAGAGAGTTGATAAACCTAATGACCAGGAAAAGCACTGTTGGCTTTCTTGACTTTGGACTGACTTCCAGAGCCTAGAGCCTAAAGAAAGTCAAGGCAGACTTTAACTTTATCCTTAGCATAACTTTGCCAGGAGTTTCCCTAAAAGTTTGGAATAATGGTCGAGGGAAACAGACCTCCATAAGAGATGACATCCTACGAGAAAGGCGTCTGGGCATGTCGAGCTCCCAGAGCTTATACCTGTGGAGTAGTCAATCCCTAGAAGAGATTGTACTTGATTTTCTGTTATCTGATGACAGGAATAGAAGTGGGGGGGAGGAGGGGAAGGAGAGAACACAGGATACTGTTTGCCTACCAACGTGGCCAATTCTGTTTCCCGTGAAGCAGGATCAGCTGAGAAAATCCTACAAAATATAATGGAAGGACTAGAAAGACCTTTGGATATGGCTTTAAACTCTGTCCCTACTTCCAACTGTGTGACTTTAGGTCATTTACTTATACTCTCTAAGCTTCAGTTCCTTCACTCCTAAGATAGAAAAACATTATCTTTGGCACTAGGTTGTAGTAGGGATAAATAAAACATTGTATACAAATGCATACTAAATGTCTATCATATAACAGGTAATCAACAAATATTCAGTTTCTGATACCTACCTATAGTTGTGAACACCCGATGTTGTATCCTTGAAGTCTCAAATAATCTCCTGCTTTTGTGTATGATTAGCTCCTTTCAAGCTGTACCAAAGACGAGTCTCCTCTGGGGGCTTTCTTGGCCCTTCAAATGAACTTGCCCTCGTTTCTCAGATCTACATCCTAGCTTTGTTATCATATTATCATATGCATGGCCATGTATTAAAGGTATTTATGTATCTGCCTTTATTTATTGTATGTTCTTTGAAACAACAACCTCTTGTTATATTCTTCTCTGTGACCTAAGGTAAATAGTAGGGTTTAGCTTATGAATACTCTGAGTCATAAATACAGAGACACAAAGGCAACTCTGTGCTCTGGTTGTTTAATTCAATATTGAACAATTTGAGAAAGTGGAATTCTTTTGATGGAGCCTGACATGGTATATTGTGGGGGGAGGTATTATAAGAGGATAATGGGTGGTGAGGACCAAGGGCAGCCAAACTAAAGACAGTATTTCTATGAAACTGAAACTCTAAGGAACAGATGGCACTTTCGCTACTGAAGGAAGATATTCATTCATATCAGGCATCAGATTATTTTTAAAAAATGTATGCCCATTGGTAAACTAAGAGATATAATTAAAAAAATATGTCCTTGAAAAATAACTCAGCAATAGCTCTGGGTAATTAAGTGAGCCGAAGAGAGGAGTAGGAGGCATAAGGAATGAGTTAAGTGGGTTCCATCTGTGATTCAGGTGATGAGGCTATGTGGAGAGAAATAGGGGGTCCATCTGGGGTCCTGGGGCTTTGTAGAGGAGTACCATTGTTTTATGAAGAAATAAACACACCTGTGCTCTGAGTTTGCCAGCAAAGCCAATCTGTTTCACATTTTAAACTCAGCTCAATTATAAAATCAACGGATCCCACTGGACTAAAAGTGTGTCAGGACCACATCCCCCTTCTCCAGATTAGTGTAAACAATCCAATACCAACGCCCAACCTAGAGCTTTTCTCAAAAGCATGGGGCTGCAGAGCCTGTCAGCCCGGATGGTGGCATGAGGATCTTAACCTTGTTCCCGCTTCATCCCATTGACCAATATCTAGTATCCTTAGTAATGTCAAATCTGCAGCAAAACCAAAATGAGTTAATAAAAACCTCTAGAAATTTTTAATAGTGTTACCTTTGATATCCTGGAAAAACAAAGACAGTCAAAAATCACTTTATGAGTATTTTCTATAAAAATAAAACAAAAGAAGAAAAAAAACAAGCCTACCACGTCATTTTTGGGGGGGCTTTTCAAAGTGGGAAAAAGTTATTGTGTGTGCATGTGTGTATGTATGTGCTTGCTTGTGTACACATAAGGGCAGTGAGCTTGGCGGTGGTGGTCTCTGGGCCTGGAACTATGTACAAATACCATGTATTTATTCTAGCTCTCATTTAGCAGAAGCTGAAAATTTTCGACATTAGTTTTTCAGTGAGTGTTTAAAGTTAGCTTAATATGGTGTACTTGTTTGTTTACTCAAAATAAGGTGGATTTTTAAAGGTTAGATCTAGGTCTAATTTAGTGGTGTGTCCCTAATGCTCCATACAGAGGCAAACAGACATGCTGTAGACCGGGAATAAATAATTATTAAGTAAGAGATGAGGGGAGGGGGAAAAGGGAGAGAAAGAGAAGAAACCGTGATAACTAAGATCTGATAATTCCTAAGGTTTATTTTCACTCTTAGGAGCAGTTATTTGGTGGAAATTTATTCCTATGTGCCTCATGATCCAGGACGAGTACTGAGAGTCTGCAGTGCTGATGGGGGCATTCAGACTGATTTCACTGGTATATAGTCTGGTAACCTCTGCTTGTAAACCCCCACTGCACTTCCATCTCCTGATTTTGTAAGATTCAGAATGTGAACTAACCACTCTAGTTCTCTCAATTTGAGCCTCTCAAGTTTCCATTGATCTTTCCTGCCCAAGACGGTCTTCCACATTTGGTACTACCCAGACCCACCGGGCATAGAGTTGTGCATTTCTTTCCACATAAGACATGTGCATTCCACGTGACATTTTAGAAACAATGCCTCCAGTCTTTGTTGTTGTACAAACCAAAGAGGTGACTCCAGTGATAGACAATCCAAATTATGGAAAGACAGGGTTAATATTTATTTGCACAGTTGTATGTATCTGCGGTGATTGATCAATCGAAGTACAGTCAGATATTGCTAGAAGTGCCTATTCAGACTATTTTTGGAAGCAGAAAGTCAAAGAGTATGAGGCTGAGGCCCCACTTCCTCATTAGCCAAGTTGTTTTGGTGTTATCAGGAGCTGTCCAACACGTGGCTGTAACCACACATGGCTATTAAAATTTCAATGTAAATGAATTAAAGTTAGATAAAATTAAACATTAACTTTGCAGTTTCATCAGCCACATTTCAAATACTCTATAGTCCCATGTGGCCAGCGTCTACCATATTGGAGATGGTACCAATAAAGACCATCATCATTGCAGAAATTGCTACTGCTCAGTGCTGTAAAACCTACGTCTTTTGGAAAATTTGAAAGAAAGAGAGATTACCTTTAGGAGGCCACCAGCAGGATTTTGTTTGTTTGGGGTGTGTGTGTGTGTGTGTGTGTGTGTGTGTGTGTGTGTGTGTGGTGTTTTGTACTTGTAACATCGCCAGAAATAAGAAACAATTTTTTTTGCTACCTGTTTCATGATGTTTAACACTTCCTATGAAGGGAGCTACTTTTGAACTGGTGTATAAATGACAGGAACTATCCAATGCAAAGGTAGAGAGCTGTGGTCAAATAAAATTATTCTTACTATTTTTTCCTCTTTCAGATTGCTCTGCTGTGATTTTCTTCTCTTTCTGTTCAAATATTTGCATTGTTGGGACTTGAGACTGAAATTTCATAGAATGTTGAGCTGATCTTGCCTTTACTGTTCACAGTAGCAGAGAAATGGCAGAACAAAGAAATGGCAGGCCAACAGCAGGCATATATTGGGGCAAATGAAACCTAGATCATAAATTATGAGGTATCTTATGTATGAGTAGAACTCTAGGGGGGCCATGTGACCTAAATGGTTATTAAATATATAGAATCACAATGCCTGAGAAATACGTAGCTATATAGTCAGCTCATGAGTAACCAAGAATTCACATTTCTTCTTTTCTCACCTGTTCTCTTTCTTTTTCATTTCTCCTTCTTCCAACTCTATCTTCCTCCTTCAACCTCTAAACACATATTGACTGACTATCCATGAGATCAGTGGACAAACACAGTTCTTATTCTCATGGAGCTCATGGTCAGAGAAATAGACAACAAAAAATACTTAACACAATTAATTATTCAAGAACATTTGGATAAGTACAACAAAAGAGGAATGCAGGATGATAAACAAACATAAAGCATTGATAACAAGGAGAGTTGACTTGGACTGGAAGGTAAAGATGGAAGAATAATAAATCTGATATTTGGTTTACCTTTTGTTAATTAATTCTTCCCACATGGAAGGCTAGGTAAAGTGTGCTGTATAAACATATGACATTGCTGATGTTTCCTCTATGGTGACTAAGCCTCTCTAAGCCTGCTGGCCCCAATTTCAGAGCTGGTCTCATGAAGCTGATCTCAGAGCAAGAGTTAAGAATTACTGCAGGTGAGAAGAATAGAAGACAGTTGGGAATGGATTGGAGGGTGGGGTGCTACTGTGAGCAATTTTCTATAAAACAAAAATAAATTTGTTCTACCAAGGGCTCAGGAGGGGAAAGGTGAGGGCACACACATATTTCTTTGTTGGCATTAATGTTTTCTTGGCAGCTTTGTTACTCTGGACCCATCAGTGTCAACTCATTGATCCTGACTTAGCTTGTTGGCTCTCTCCACTGGATGAAAAAAAAAATGTTGCTAAATTATATCAGATCCCATGATAAAATATATTCAGCCGTCCCCATTGCTGCAAGCTTGCCCTGGCTTCTGTGGTTACATTATAAGTTGTGCTTTTTTTCCCCCCCTCTATTCATCTCTTTTGTCTTTCTCTGTTATTACGTCTCTGTCTTCTATCTCCATCCTGTTCAAATTCTGACTGATCATAAGGTATGGGCTGTTAATTGATGATGCCTTTGAAATTCAAAATGCTTCCTTATTACTGGGTTCAGGGTCTTCCTTTGATGACATTTAAGAAATATGATAATGTGTTAAAATATATGTAACATCTTTCTGATTTTGTGTGTGTGTGCACATATGGTTAGTCTTCTCTCAAATGTGCTCATGCAGTGTTACTTTTGGAATGCAGTTGTCTCCTCAAAGTGGCTATCAAGGGAATTAGGACTCAAATTAAGGATTATTAAAAAGACATTCACACTGAAATATGTTATTACTGCAAAAGCTGTTCTTGCATTAGCAAAATGAAGTTAGTGAAACAACTGGCATTTACAGCGGAGGCTCTAAATCAAAATTCTGCAAAGCATTCCTGTTTTCCACTCCAATAGCATCCTCTCCTCCACAGCCCTGTCACCATGAACTTTGGCAGGCACCTCATTTTATAGAACACCAGGCAGGCTTAGAAACGAGTAGAATGTTCGACTGTTTCCCACGTTTGCCCCAAACACTGGCTATTTCCTTTTTAGCTTTTGGGGAATTGGCTCAGCAGGGACTTGAGCTCTTGCACACTTGATCTAGGAGTCTAACACTGTTGCAATATGTGCAAGCAGCTATTTGATTTGCAGTGTGGTATATATTGGATCTACTAGATGAAAAAGACATACACCTGATCTTCAAGAGCAAAAATTTTGCAGCTTTTTCTTTCTTTCTTTCTTTTTTAAAGATTTATTTATTTTGAGAGAGAGAAAGAGCAGGGAGGAGGAGCAGGGAGAGAGGGAGGGAGAGAGAGAAACTCAAGCAGATTCCCTGCTAAGTTTAGAGCCCAAGACTGGGCTCGATCTCTAGACCCTGGGATCACAACCTGAGCCAAAAGTAAGAGTGGGATGCTCAATGATTGTGTCACCCAGGTACTCTTACAGCTTTTTCTAAACACAGTCTTCTTCCTGTATTCTCTAGCTCACTTGTTGGTTCAAATATTACTAGATCATTTTGCTGGCAGTCTGGACCTGGACCTGAATTCTATGTTCTTACTTTTCCCTTTGCAAGCAATATCGCAGACCTAGCAGACAGAATGACTTTTGTTAACCTTGTTAGTCTTTCTTGAATTTGCTCCCTCCTCTACTATTCTTCACCTGCATGCTCCTTGGTCTATGTCATGCCATCTTTATTTCTTGCCTGTGTCTCAACCATTCTCACCAACTTCAGTTTTATCCTTCCCACTCTGCTTCCCCTTTTCTCAAAGAATATATCCACTACAATGCAGAAGATGCAAATTTTAGAGCATTTTCATCAATCTGCAAAGGAATCTTGTACTTACTTATTAATAGTCATCTCCCATTTCCCACCAAACTCCCCAGCTCCAGGCCACTGCTTTCTATTCTGTCTCTTGTCTCTGTAGATTTGCCTATTCTGGACTTTTCATATAAATAGAATTATACAATATATGGTCTTTTTGTGGCTGACTTCTTTCACTTAGCATGAGGTTTTTAAGCTTCATCCATGGTAGGCCATAGGCTATATCTTCTTCTTTTTAATTTCTTTTAACTTTAAATATTACACTGTATTGATACCCACAGTTGATTTATCCATTCATTAGTTGGTTATTTGGGACACTTTCACTTTTTTAATATTATGAATGACTCTTCTGGCTTTCTGTGGACATAGGCTTTCAGTTCTCCAGGGATATACTTAGAAATGGATGTACTGAGTCATGTGGAAATTCTGTTTAATATTTTGAAGAACTGCCCCCCAGTTTTCCAAAGGGTGGTACCACTTTACATTTCTACAAGCAGTATATGAGAGCTCCATTTCTTCTCACCTTGGAACACTTCTTTTCCTCTGTTTTTGATTATAAAAGAATTAGTGAAGTGGTATTTCATGATGGCTTTGATTTGCATTTCCCTAGGGTCAAATGATGTTGATCATTTTTTTGTGAGTGTTTATTGGCTATTTGTATATCTTCTTTGTAGAAATATTCATTCAGAACTTTTGCCCATTTTCAACTGAATTGTCTTTTTATTATTGAATCATAAGAATTCTTTATTTATTCTGGATTCTAAATCCTTGTGACATATATGATTTGCAAATTTTTTCTCTCATTCTGTGGGTTGCTTCACTTTCTTAGTAACACCCTTTTAATCGTGATGAGGTCCAAGTCATCTAACTTTTCCTTTTGTTGTTTATGCTTTTAGTGTTCTACCCAAGAAAACATTGCCTCATCCAAGGTCACAAGGAATTTAAAGCACTATTGAGAAATAGGTACAGAGATTTCTCATATACACCTCGCTTTACACATGGATAGTCTCCCCCATTATCAACATTTACTCACCAAAATGATGTATTTTTTTTTTTTTACCAAGGAAGAACCAACACTGACATATAATGACCTAACGTCTATAGTTTACTTTAGGAATCACTCCTGATGTTTTGCATTCCATGGATTTGGACAAATGTATGACAACATACATCCATAATTACAACATCTTACAGAGTATTTTTTTAAAGATTTTATTTATTTATTTGACAGAGAGAAATTCACAAGTAGGCTGAGAGGCAGGTAGAGAGAGAGGAGGAAGCAGGCTCCCCACTGAGCAGGGAGCCCGATGCAGGGCTCAATCCCAGGACCCTGAGATCATGACCTGAGCTGAAGGCAGAGGCTTTAACCCACTGAGCCACCCAGGCGCCCCCTACAGAGTATTTTCACTGTCTTAGGTATCCTCTGTTCTCCATCTGTTCATTTCTTCCCCTCTCATGCATCAACCCCAACAACCATTGAACTGTTTATTGTCTCCAGAATTTTGCCTTTTCCAGGATGTCATATAGTTGGAATAATGCAGTATGTAGCCTCCTGAGGTTCACTTCTTTCACTAAGTAATATTCATTTAAGATTCCTTCATGTCTTTTTGTGGCTTGATAGCTCATTTCTTTTTAGTGCTGAATAATATTCCATTGTCTGGATGTTCATTCCATTATTTATCCATTCACCTGCTGAAGGACATTTTCCTTCTCCTCTTATTGCATTAGTTAGAACTTCAGGTATGATGTTGAAAAGGAGAGGTATAGTGGGACATCCTTGCATTGTCCCTCGTCTTAGAAGGAAAGCTTTGAGTTTTCCACCATTAAGTATGATACCTGTAGACTTTTTGTAGCCATTCTTTATCAAGTTGAGGAAATCCTCACTATTTCTAGTTTAGTAGGAGTTTTAATCATGAATAGGTGTTGGATCTTGTGGAATGCTTTTCCACTTCTATTGATATAATCATGTGATCTCTTTTTCAGCCTGTTAATGTAATAGATTGTATTAGTTGTATATTTTTGAATGCTGAACCAACATCATATGCCTGAGCCAAATCCCATTTGGTTATGGTATATAGTCCTTTTTATACACTGTGGGTTTTCATTTGCTAGTTCATTTCCTTCTTAGTATAATTGCGCTTTCAGCCTTAAAAACTATAGTATTTCTCCTAAAATGGGTCTACTAGCAATACATTCTCTCAAATTTTGTTTATTGGGGAATGTCTTTATCTTGTTTTTCCTTTTAAGGATTGTTTTCCTGTATATAAAAATCTTAGTTGACAGCACTTTGAATGTCATTAACTGCCTCTTGGCCTCCGTTGGTTCTGGTAGGAAGTAAGACCTTAATCTTGTTGGGGGTCTCTTATGCATGGAAAGATGTTTTTTCTTGCTATTTTGCAGAGTTTTGTCTTTTTGTTTCTGTATTTTTGCTATTAAGCATTGGAGTTTGGATCTCTTTGCATTTAATCTACCCAGATTTTGTTGAGTTTCTTGGATGTGTAGATTAACACCTTTCATCAAATTTGAGATGTGTTCTGCCATCGTTTTTTTAAAAAACATTTTAAATATTTTTTTCTTCAATATTCTCCTCCACTTCTGCTGATGTCATTACAACTATCTTGTTGCATTTTATAGTACCATACATTTCTTTGAGTCTCTGTTAAATTTTCTTCTTTTTCTCTCAGTGTTTCAGATTGTATGTAGTTTATTCATCTATCTTCAAGTTTACTGATTTTAAGTCTTTGTCAAGTCCAACATCTGAATCCTTTTCTACATCAAAGGCAAATTTGTTGCCTGCTATTTTTTAAATGTACAATCACACTTTTTTATTTGTTTGCATGTCTTATAATTATTTTGGTGAAACCTGGACATTTTGGATAATTTAGGAATTCTAGATAATTATCCTCTCTTACAGGTCTTTCTGTTGTTGTTTGCTTGTTTATTTTCTTAGTGACCTGGCTGGACTATTTTATTGAAGTATATTTCTCTCACAACATGAATCTTCTCCACAGAGGGCACTGCCTTGGGCATGTACACAGTCACCTTGGGATGACAGTGGTTTTAGCAGGGCTTCCTTGGTCTCTTTCCATTACGAGCTCTCTGCCTCTGTTGGCATTCTATCCAGATTTAAACTGCCCTAATTGTTAGTTAATTGTTCTATTGTTTTTGACAATACCCAAGGGTATAAATTGCTTCACAGTCTTATTCAATTAAATTTGGGACCCTGGGCAGGAATAGTTTTTGAAATCAATCTTTGAGGTTAGTTCTAACTTTGGGAGATCTCTTCTTAGCTTTTTATTTTCCTGGTTCTCTGATAAACTAGCTGGACCATGATTTATCTTATTGATCTCATGAAACTACAACATTTTCTTAATTGCTTGACACCAAAATCTCCACTGTTTTTAAAGTTTGAATTCCCCTATATAGTACTCTGTTTCAAATAATGTTTGCTCCTTTGAGAAGAGTTTCAGAACTCTCTATTTTTCTGAACTGACTCTCCTCCTGAGCAAAATCTGTACATCACTGATTTGGAAATGGGACAAAGACAGTGGCTTGCTTCTCTCAGAGAGATCTTCTGCTTTACATTCAGGGTGCAAACAATAGTCTCTGGGTGTTCTGCCTTTTCTCTCCTGCAAAGGGTCTTCTCCTTATAAGCAAGGTGCGGTATGGATGGAGAGGGCCCCATTATTCTCAAGTGGCTTTACTTCTATTCTATCTGTGGGGCTGGGTGAAGAAACGGAGTTACTGACCTCTCAGTTATACTTACCTGGAATGTAACTTCTGCAACATGAAGCTGTGGGAAATGAGAAATGACTGTTACCTGTCCATCCTGGGAAGTACTGTAGTCCTTGACTAGGAGTCGGATAGAGAGCTCCATCTTCTCGGCCACATCATCATAGGTGGACCTTCTATCATGCTGAGCTGGACTGGGGGGAGCAGAGTGAATATGTCATGGTTCAAGTGCCTTAAAATCTCACTGTTTAATTTTTTTTAATTAAAATATTTTATTATGTTACATTAGTCATCATATGGTACATCATTAGTTTTTGATGTAGTGTTCCATGATTCATTGTTTGGCTATAACACCCAGTGCTCCATGCAATATGTGCCCTTCTTAATACTCATTTTTTAAAGATTTTATCTATTTATTTATTTGAGAGGGAGAGAGACAGAATGAGCAAGCTGAGGGGGGAAGAGCAGAGGGAGAGGGACAAGCAGACTTTGCTCTGAGTATGGAGCTCAAAGTGGGGCTCTATCCCAGGACCCTAATATCATGACCTGAGCCAAAATCAAGAGTCAGATGCTTAACGAACTGTGTCACCCAGGCATCCTAAAATCTCACTGCTTTTACCAAGATTTAGTAGATTTTCTTGAATAAATCTTCATTTGCTGCATAACCTTACAATTTCCAGAGACTTTAAATGGTTGTTATTTAAATAATTTTAAGCAATTATAATTGTTTCCCTGGAAAGTGGGTCCTCAAAGATCCTCAGAACATTATTGTTCACATTGTATTTTTGGTTGAGAGTGTGTGTGTGTGTGTGTGTGTGTTATGGGGTGCATTGCTGGACTGTTATTTTTCAGATTTTTTTCCTTACATGTGGAAAATTATACTGGTAGGTGATTTAAAATACTGATATAAAGTTTCCTTTTTAAAAGTAAATTAATTTAAAATGTATGTTTCTACAGTGGAAAGACTTAATCATAACCCTTACCAAAGTAGGGAACATCAACAAACTATGTTGAATTGAGGAAATAAGAAATAAAGAAAGTAAATGAATGATTCCTAAAAGGATTTTTTTCCCAGCTCTCACTCAAAATATGGACAAACAAACAGCAGCTACAACACTTTTGCCTACCCCAATATTCATATTCATTTTTAGCACTCAGGGTTGGTCTCTAAAATTCTCCACTTAAAAAAAGAATGAACAGTTCCAAGAAAGATAGTTTGAGTCAAGAAAAAAAAAGTCATTATAACTCTAAAAAAGACTATTATTGGCAGAAGGCAAGGAAATTTTTAAGACTGTCAAGAGCAATAATAAAAAACAAAGAAGCTGGCTCAAAGGAGCTCTGCTGGGAAGGTTATAATCATTTGAATATTAAAGTGGATGAAAGTAATGGTTAATTGCAAAAGTTTTGAAAGGTTAGGAAGTTTTCACACAAAAGAAGACTAAAATAGAAAAATTTTAATATTACTGGTTTAATTAGTGAACAAATGTTATTGTATGTGGGTATTTTATATATTCTTTTAAGTACATATTTGCAAAGCATGGATGTTTGCTTGCTTTTATCTGTGTAAATAGATTTTGGTAAATACAGATTACTTGGAATAACTCAGAGAGTTCTAGACAAATTGGGAACCATACCAAGGACTCATTGAGAACTTACCCATAAAACTGATCATTCACATCCCAATAGCTTATCAGTTAGAAAAGGGTCTGGTGGTTAATAACCAAATTGCCATTTACTGCCAAAGTTAATTTTGTTGCAAGATAATACTCCTTATGCCCCTTGAAAGAAGGCTAAGTATCAGTTGCTTCCATTTCTCCTAGGACATATACCTCCAACTGACACTTCTAATTTTAAAAACAAGCTTGCAAGGCCCATTTTTTAAAATGATAGCAAAATTTTAAAATGATAGCAAAACATAAATGTGTTATGATGGTGAATAATGGCAGATAAATATAATATAGTAGTGAGACAACCAGATAATCCCAGGTAAACAGGACTCTAAAAGAGTATTATTCTAGGAAAAGGCCCCAATTGGCAAAATACTTAAAGCTAATTGAAAGGCATGGACCCCAAAAGCTTTATCAATATATCTAGTCAAGTTAAGACATAGAAAAGAAGCTCAATCTACTGTTATGTAATTCGTTTGTTTTATTTTGTAAAGATTTTTATTTATTTATTTACTTGACAGAGAGAGATTACAAGTAAGCAGAGAGGCAGGCAGAGAGAGAGGAGGAAGCAGGTGCTCAGAGAGCCCGATGCGGGCCTCAATCCCAGGACCCTGAGATCACGACCTGAGCCGAAGGCAGAGGCTTTAACCCACTGAGCCACCCAGGCACCCTGTAACTCGTTTAAGTTATATTTGGAAAAAGAAACAATATGTTGCACCTGACCAAGAGTCCATTAACTTATAACCCAGGTCCTATATCCTTGGCTGGTCTGAGATGCTATCATTTATCTTTTTTGTTTAATAAAATAAATTTATCTTTGATAAAATACCTGAATAACTTTAAGAACAGCCTTAGGATGGTATCATCTGAGTATAAGTAAGTATAAAAACAAGTTTACAAATAATGACAAAATGAACCAAATCCACGGTACCTATAACCTAAAACAGGTTTTAGAGTGAGCATAGTGCTTTTTCCAGATAATGTAGATTGTAACTGTATTTGTATTATACTGTTATTTAAGGTATTTTAAACATTTAAAAGAAGCAGATATACTAAATTCATAAATATGACTTAAGTTGTTTAAGAAAACTTTATTAATAATACATATTCCTCCATGTCCAAATAACCTGTTCAACATTTATTAAATATACATGCAATAAATTGAGCAGTTAATAAAGTATAATTGGTAAGTGTTTTTCTTTATGCAAAATGAAACCCTTGGACATGAATCTAATCAACAAGAAAAAATAAGTGGATTAAAAATATTGGATAAATAATGATAAAGATGGTACATGGCAGATGTTAAAGGCAAAAATAGTGAAGGAGACATAGAGATAACTGATATTTGGGAAAACCTGCCCAAAGTGTTAAAAAATGTAGCTATTGGTGTTATAGAGATGTAGTTTTGAGTCTGCAGCCCCTCATTTATTAACATATGATTTGAAAGACAGTTACCTAAACTTTCAATCCCTTCTTGTACTCATCTGAAAACTAGGAAAACAAAACCTCCCTCACAAGGCTCAGGACAGTATGTTTTGCTTAGTAGGTGATACATGGTGACATTTTCACTAAATTATCAGTGTTATTTTTACCATCCTTTGGAATTGAACATATTCTTGGGAAAGATAGTCTAACACATAAAGCCTATCCATGCTTATCCTTATTCTGCCATACCTTTCTCTCTTTTTTTCCCCATAGTTAGACCCTTTCAGATCTTCATGTATATCATTTTCTCCCACTTCCTCTACCTTCATTCACTTCTCAGCCTACTGCAATCTAATTTCTATTCTTACCATTTTATTGAATTCTCTTATACTTTTAGGGCTTTGTTAAAAATCATTTGTACTGTTTCACAATATTAACACATCCTTCTTTAACCTCTTACCTTTCCTTTCACCATCACCTTGCTAACATCTGCTGCTACTTCTCCTCTTCCTCTCTCCACTTCTCAGTTCTCTGACGGAGGCAACTATGTCTGCCAGTCCTGCAGAAGGGGACTCATCAGGGTTCTTGCTTCTGACTTTTCTCTCATTCAGTTGAGTGTTATTAGGGAATCTCATCCAGTGCAATACCATGATTACTTCATGGCCTAAAACTCTCCCAAGTTCCAACACCATATAGACAAAAAATAAACAATACAATATAAAAGCATCTCTAACTTGAAAATTTAAAATTCAAATGCACTAAATTCTTGTGTATTATCCTTACCTGAGTCAGAGATAGCACCATTCATCTCATTCTAAAGTAAAATCAGAGATCTTTTCTCTCCTTTTTCCTTCATCCTGTAAGTGCCCACTCTGTGCCAGCCCCTGGGTTAACTGTTTAGATTGCACTAGGGTGTGTGTGTGTGTGTGTGTGTGTGTGTGTGTGTGTGTGTGTGTGAGAAAGAGAGAGAGAGACAGACAGACAGAGAGCGAGAGACAGAGATAGAGAGAGATAACATTTCTCTTTTCACGGAGTTTACAATCCTTGTGGAGGAAACATATAATAATAAAGAAATCCCTGGGCACCTGGCTGGCTCAGTGGGTTAAAGCCTCTGCCTTAGGCTCAGGTCATGATCTCAGGGACCTGGGATTGAATCCCTGGGATTGAGCTTCCTCCTCTCTCTGTGCCTGCCTCTCCACCTACTTGTGATCTCTCTCTCCCTGTCAAATAAATAAAATCTTAAAAAAAAAGAAATCCCCAAAAACACATATGAATCATGAAAATATTTAATATTGGTTGACTTAGGAAAGTCAAGGAAGTTTGAAGGAAGAATCGATTGAATTGGGGCTACAAGATGTGTAGAAGTTAGCTAAGCAAAGTAAATGGCATTCCAAGCAGAGGGAACAGCATGTGCAAAGGCTCTAGGGAGTGAAGGATCATGGTGAAGTTCAGAAACTGAAAGAAGGTCAATTATAGAAAGATTGGATAGAGTACCATATGAGACCAAATGGCATGTAGAACCTAAGAGTTTGGTCTTTTCCTAAATGTTAATTTAAAGCATTATGAGTATAACTTCAGGTATTTTCTTTCATTTTTTTCTTCTTGTATTTATTGAATTGGACTAGGTTTCAGACACTTTTCTAGGTTCTTGGGATAAATCAGAGAATAAGACAGACAAACGATGATTGCCTTCCTGTAGCTTATATTCTTATAAGAAGAAGCAGACAATACAAAATAATGCAATAAATAAATAAATCATACAGTGTTTTGAAAAGTGTAAAGCTATGGAAATGGAAGTAAAGCAAATTCAGGGGGATTGAGACTGTCAAAGTGTGGGGGATGTTATTTTAAATAGGTTGTTTGATGTAATCTTCATTGAGAAAGTATCACTTCAACAAACACTTGAAGAAGGTGAATTAGCCAGTCATGTGACTATCTGGGAGAGGGGTACTCAGACAGAGAGAAGAGCCAGGGCAAAGATCCTGGAGCAGAAGTCTGCTTGGCATACTCATATCCAAGGAATAGCAAGGAGGCCATATGACTGGAGTGGAGTGACTGAGTGGGGAAAAATAGGAATCATACCTAAAATTATTGACTGTGCATGCATATTATATAGGGCTTTGTAGATCATTATAAGAACTCTAGTTTTAATCATAAGAACACTTTTTTAATCATAGAACCCTCTAGTTTTAATCATAAGAACACTTTTAAGTTCCTTTTAATTGTCCAGTGTAAATGTCAAATGTCATTTGGAACTTTGAAGGGAGATCATGGATACATATAAGTTTTTAATTCATCTCTAAGTAGTAGTTAAAACCAAGGGTATGGAAAAGATGATCTAGACCAGAGACTGGTAAATTCCATGGGACAAATCCATCCTCTTGACTGATTTTGTAAATATGTCTTTATTGGAACACAGCCACATCTATTAATGTACATATTGTCTATGGCTGCTTTCACTTTACGATAAGAAAGTTAAGTAGTTACAACAGAGTATATGGTCCACAACTCTTGAAATATTAACTGGGCTTTTTACAAAAGAAGTTTGCTGGTCCCTTGTCTAGAGACACAAAACACCTTGAGAGAAGTAGGACTATGACTGAGTCTTGGGCAACTCCAACATTTACTCTCCTGGGAGAGTAGAGCGAGCATAAGAGAGAGAAATCAAGCAACTACAGTGAAAATCTAGCACAGACTTAACAGGATTTCAAGAAGAGGGTGTTTCAATTATTAAAGTCATGATCAATTAAGATGACTGCGAGCTGCTCTGTAGATTGACAATTTGAAGGTCACCAGTTGTCCTAGAAAAAGTTGGTTCAGTGGAGGGTTGGGTGTTACAATTAGAGTCAAATGGAAGTGGCTTGAAGATTGAATGATACATAAAGAAATGTTACAGGGAATATAGACATATCTTTGATATGTTTGTGAAGAGGAAGATAAAGATATCAACGTAGCTGGAGGTAATCGTTGGGGGTCAAAAGAGGGTTTTGGTTTTTTTTTTGTTGCTTTGTTTCTAAGTTGTTTAGATTAAATTTAACTTAATTAAAAGTTTGTGGAAGAATTTAATTGGAGAGAGATGTTAACTGCTACAGAAAAAAGGATTAAAATAGTGTTAAATTCTTCAGAAAATCAGAAGAAATGGAATGGAAAGCACATTTTTTCAGAACAAGACCTTTGCTGTAATAGAAGAGGAAGAGAGGGAGGGCATAAGTGATGGAAGATTTTATGTCTGAGAAGGAGAAAATGAAAGAGCTTTTGTCTGATAACTTCTATTTCTCTTTAAAAAAGGGGTAAGAAATATATGAAGAGTGTGAGAAGGTGAAGAGAGAAACAGTGGACTTGTCAATTAACATAGTAAACTCCTCGTGGTTTGAAGACCATGGAGTTGTGGAACCAGGCTGTTTTGTTTTGTTCTGGTTTGGTTTTAAATCTGTGCTCAGCAACTCAAGTGCAGACATGGAAGACATATTTGTTGGGTTCATTCAATATTAGGGGCTTAAAAGGGGGATGAGGAAAAACATTGAGGAAAACTGAGGTTATGTTTTATAGATAGTTACTTAAAAGATGGATTCTGGATTCTAAGCATTAGAAGAGAAGAGTGAGTGGAGTGCCTGGAAGGTTAAAACAAGAATGACTGGACAAACAAAGTGGAAGATAAAAGTTTTGTTCAGAAAATGGGATGATAGGGATTTTGGAAGGTGGAGCAATCTACCATACAACCACGTTTAAGGAATAAACTTGAACAGGTTAGAGAGGGTCATTTGAAGATGAAGAACCCAAGGAAGTGAACCAAAGTTGCTCCATGAATTATCCTTGTAGAATTGGAGGTAATGGGACTTGATGCTAGAATTTTGAAGGTGTAGGTTGGCTACAAAGAGCATAGGAAAGCATTCTTAATGACTGAAAATTCACGGGCAGACTCTTTAAAAACCGAAGACGAATACATTGGAAGACTACAGATAATAGTATTTAGAGTATGGTGTTGTCAGAGAGCAGAAACCTCAAAGGAGACAATTTAATTTTAACAGGAAGAACAGTAAGAAGCCACAGGGAACCAGAAGGACAGCACCAGCACTTCTTTCTCTAGAGTCAAAACAGATGTGAGAAAATAACTGTCTACCATTTGAGATAAATATAAAAAAGTGCATAAATAATGACAAAAAATGAACTAAATCATTGTACCCATAATATTTTTCAATTTTCTTTATTTATTTGAGAAAGAGAGAGAGATGGAGAGGGAATGCACAAGTTGGGGGAGGGCAGAGGGAGAGGGGAAGTAGTCTCCACACTGAGCAGGGAGCATGATGTCGGGCTCGATCCCCAAACTCTGGGATCATGACCTGAGCCAAAGGCAGATATTTAATGGACTGAGCCACCGAGGCACCCTGGTACCTTTAATTTAGAACAGATTTCTGAGTGAGCATTGTGAGTGCGTGTATATATATACATATATATATTTGTATATATATATATATATTTGTATATATATGTGTGTGTGTATATATATATACACACAGATGTATATAGTGTGCATGTGTATGTGCATACACACCCCATACACACACACACACATACACACACACACCACAATTACAGCAGGATTGAGTTTCAGAGAGCACTGAATAATGCTTGGAATGGCAGACTAAGAAAGGAGGAGGGGGTGACACAGAATATGTGATGATGGTGCAGTGGAGGACAGACACACAGAAGGGCATACAGCTGGCACGGTAGATTGGGACTAGTGGTCATTTTGAAATAGCTGGGCATCAGGCCTAGATCCAATGAATCTCATATTCTATATAAAAACAATGCTAAGATTCAGAAATTCTAGAAAAAAACTTCCTCCAGCCTGTATCATCATTTTTATCCTTGATTTTGCCTTTAGCACCCTAATTTAGAAGACCACATCTCTCACTTTTAGATTTTACCATAGTTTCGTAACATCTCCATGTTCCCACTCTTGGTTCCATTTAAACCAATCTTGACAAAGCTTCCTGAACGATCTTCCTATCATGCAGTTTGAATACCCATCACCCATCAGTGGCTTCCCAAAGTCAGGTTGTTTCATAGGGTTCTGCTTATCTCCTAAATCACTTCTTCCCTTGGAACACTATGCTCCATTCATATGGAACCATGCTTTCTAGAACTTTCCATGGTATTTGACACCTCCAAGCCTTTGCCCATGTACGTTCTCTGTCTGGACAGTCCCTTCCACCTCTTCTGTCAGGTGTTTTTTTCTCCCACAGCCAAGCTTCTATCTCACGGCTTTCCCTGCATTTAGTTTTCCAGGAAGTGTTAATCCATCTCTCCTTTGTATCTTGTATATATGTCTTTTCAAATTGCTTTGACAAATGTTTGTTGATTTTATGTTTTTCCTTAACAGTTTTCTCTACTAGACAATGAACTCCTTGAACGATGATGTCTGCAACCTAAAAGATGCTAAATAAAGGCTTGCCAAATTGAAGTGAACTTCACACACCTGCTCTTGCCATAAGCACATTGCTTACAAGTAAGCGTTCTCTCTTTTGGCTCTACTCTTGAAATACAAATTGACCTCTCAGAATTTTTCCTTTAATGCCCTTGTTGGAAAATGTTAATAACTGGTCAGTGACAGGCATGATTAAGCCTTCTCTTCTCCTTTATTTAGACTGTGTCACTGGGTTGGCTCTGAGAGAGCCATAAAGAACATTAACACTGCATCCACTGTGACAGGACAAACCATTCCCTAGAAATTGATAAGGGCCTTTTTTTCTGGAAATGAATTTGGTTGTGGCAAAACAAATGGTTGTCTCAATTGCTGTCCATCTCCTTTTCTTTAATAACTTTCTCCTTCTCCTTCTCCTTCTCCTTCTCCTTCTTCTTCTTCTTTACTGTACATCCTTGTCTCTGGTTAGTATAATGAGTGCATTTGTCTTTGAAGGAGGGGGATTGGCAGAATTTTCCAACACAGAGGAAAACTAAATGACCTTTAAAAAAGCCTTTTTACGTGTGTTAAGCTATCATCTTTTTGGGAGTATTGGTTAATGATCTTGAATTATTTCTTAAAGAGGAATCAGTGATCCTGAAAAGAAATTTAAAAGCAAATTTTAATTCATTGAGTGGGATAAAATATTCAAACTATTAGTACATTAAAGAAAGTCTCAAGATGATTTCATGTGAGCATTACTGGGTGATATGATTACACAATAAAATAAAATTTCCCTTCTGGTTCTGGGGGAAAAATAGAACACAACTATTTGGTATCTTAAAACTATAAATTATCTGGCAAGTGCATATAGGCATTTGTAAATTCCTAGTATGTTTTAGAAAATGTAGATCTTTTGTTCCTTTAGATTTCATTTGCCAACAAGGAGTTAAGATAAAGAACAAAGTAGCACATCTTGTTGGAGTGGCAGGTTTGCCCACCTTTCCCTTGATTTAAAAATTTCTGTTTCTGATTTTTTGTTTGAACAAAACTTTCTGGTCAGTAGGCCTCAATCATCCCTTTTTCTCTAGAAAATGAGAAAACATAGATCCCAGCAGAAAAATAGGCTTAAACATATTGCTCATCTTCTAAAAACTCTGCCTTATTTAGATTCCTTTCAGACCATTGATTTGAAGAAACATTGACTCAGGAAAAGCACACACACATACACAGAGACACACATAAAAACACACCTCAAAAAAACAAGGAAAAAAGCAGACAAACAACCAATAACAACAACAAATAACCATTCTTATTCAAATCTCCCCAAATTAACCCGACTCTGAAAATCTTCCATAAAACTTGTCAATGGAATGATTGCTTTAAAATTTCTACGTTCAGTGATAAAAGAAGTAATCATGCACATTTTCTGGGTCGCCTACCTACTCTGACAATCAGGCACTTTAATAAAAATACTGTTCTATGCCTTATAATAATACTATTTTACATATAGAGACTAGGAATGCCCAAAGAGTTCAGGTTTCCAAGACATTCTCCACTACTCTTATGATGTGCTTTTTGATAATATACCCAGTAAGACTTCTAATCTTCTGATGGAGATAAGAAAGCTTATAATAAGTGAAGGGATTTTTTTGCCTAAGGTTACTCATTTGAACTAGGAACAGAGGTCAGAAACATAAATATTCTGGTGAATTGTTTCACTGGACTCATAGTTTTATTTATTTAAGAGATAAATCCTGTATCCCTATTCCAGCTAGCAAATAGAATACAATGATGTAGTATTAATCTGGAACCATGATGAAATAAATACTGTATGGGGATTTTTCAGATGCTCATAATATCTAACAACTATACAGTGCTTTGGCATATACACAAGTCTTTTATAGCCTTTATTTAATATTATCCTCACAATTTTGGCATGTCACAGTTGTGAGCAAGCTGAAGTTAAGAAAATAAAAGGGGGAACCTGGGTGGCTTAGTTGGTTGAGCTTCCAACTCTTGATTTTGGCTCAGGTCATGACCTCAGGGTCATGAGATCGAGCCCTGCATGGGCCTCTGCACTGAGTGTGGAGCCTGCTTAAGATTCTCTCTCTTTCCTTCTGACCCTCCCCCCCAACTCACTCCCCCATTCAAGCATGCTTTCTCTCAAAAAAAAAAAAAAGAATAAATAAAAATAAAAAAGGAAAAGTAAAGGAATGGAAAGAAAAGGGGGAAAAAGAAAGAAAAGAAAAGAAAATAGAGATTAAAAACCTTGTCCACATTACAAAATTTGTTGTTGTCAAGGGGAGGATGTGAACTCTGGTATTTTAACTTATAGTAAAATGTTCTTCTTACTTTAGGGAGCTCTTAAAGATAAATGTTATCTCTACAAGTATCAAAATAAGTTTTTGTTTAAAGTTCTGTCACAGGGGGGTGCCTGGGTGGCTCAGTGGGTTAAAGCCTCTGCCTTTGGCTCAGGTCATGATCTTAGGATCCTGGGATCGAGGCCCGCATCAGGCTCCCTGCTCAGTGGGGAGCCTGCTTCCTCCTCTCTCTCTGCCTGCCTCTCTGCCTACTTGTGATCTCTCTCTCTCTCTCTGTCAAATAAATAAATAAAATCTTAAAAAAAATAAAGTGCTGTCACAAAAAAATTAAACATTTATGATGTCTTTCCTGGTATTCACAGAGAAAAGGTACTGGATATAATTTAAACTCCCCCCCCCCTTGAGTCAGGATGGGCATAATTAATTTCCATTATTGTACTTTACTGTCATAAATATAGGCCTGTGCCTACATTTTTGTGTTTCTTTCTTATTTCTCAGTAGGAGTTTGTCAGATATCACCTCTCCTGAAATGTGTGCTCCCCTCAAAAAGGCTTTCTTTTTCTTTTCCATTCCATTTTCTAACGTTATGCTACTAATATACTCTAGTCTGAGAGACTAGGTCATTAATCTTATTAAATGTGTTGGCTGTGGTAATGGGTGAAGCAATCAGTGAGGAAGTAAAACTCCCAAATATTAGCGTGTATAAACACTGCTTGGGGTATGTAAAATACAGATGCATGGGACCTACTCTCAAATTTGGTAGATCTCGAATGGAGATCAAGAATTTTAACCAATGCCTCATGTATTTCTAAAGGAAGTGTTCTCCTGTCTGTCATTATTGAATTCTGTAGGGGCAGAATACAGCCCATGTGTGAAGCATAGGATATCAATTCCACATCTCTTAAGATGTTTACTTCAGAATCTAGGAGAGGCAACATGGTCCAGTAAATAGGATTTGGAGTCACTCACACCTAGATTACAATCTAGTTCTGTGACTTTCAAGTTCAGGGACCTTGGAAAAAATTCTTAACCTCCCTCACCATCAGATTGGGTGGGAAATACTTCCTCACCTCGCATCACAGGGCTGCTGTTTCTGATCAAATGAGATCATGCCTGTGAAAATATCTTCATATACTATATAATTCCATACAGTTATTTGGAATTTTACAGTTTATTGTTGCCAGAACACTTATTGGTAGATCAATCAATTATTACTTTTCTGAAGCTCAATGGCTTTCCAATTGGTGTAGCCAAAATGCTGTTCTACTAGTATTCCTGTCTCTATCACCAACCAAGATGGAACATTCAAGACCAGGACACCCTGGCTGTCAGAACTTTAGGGCACATCAGGAGACATCCTTATTCAAGATCCTGCCAGAATGTGGAAGGAAAAAAAACCATACACCTACCACATAAAGTGAGGAGGGAGCAGGGAAGAGCCTGTTCCCAATGAAATGGAAATTGCGAGCTTTTACTTCAGCAAATTCTCCTTCAGGTTTAACACCTGCACAACCACCCAACCCTCCCGATTTGAATAAGTGATTAACAACTCATTAACAGATCATTAGCTAAATCAGCCTGGTGTAGTGAAGAGGACCCGGTTCATGAATTCCCCTGGATTATCACCAAATGCAGACCCAAAAGGAAATTAAATATGTCTGATAAAAATGCTAGCAATTATGCTATTTTTATATCACAGTGGGGTAAAGTGGTTTGTAGAAAATGACTCTTCTCCTTTTACGTCCAGGAAAGCGGGAGCTTGACCCTGTCCCTATTGCATTCCTGAGTATAATTCAGGAACAGTTTTATTACCTAACCCCCCCCCATCTCAGATTTTCCCAAGTGGCTGAGTTGATGCCTGATTACAGCTGGACCATTGGATATTTCAGGCTTTAAAAAAATAATTAATTTACTTCTAAAATTATGTAGTATTTCTAAAATGTATTTAACCTACAGTGTTATACTAGTTTTAGGTGTACAATATAGTGGTTCAATAATTCATTGATGGACACTTGGGTTGTTTCCATATCTTGGCTACTATAAATAATGCTGCAATAAGCATAGGGGTGTAAACGTATCTTTTCGAATTAGTGTTTTTATTTTCTTTTGATAAACATCCAGTGGTGGAATTATTGGATCATATGGTAATTCTATTTTTAATTTTTTGAGGAACCTCCATACTGTTTTCTACAGTGGCGGTACCAGTTTGCATTCCCACCAACAGTGCTTGAGGATTTTTCTTTCTCCACAGCAGTTTTAAATCTCTTTTCTCAACAGCTTCTTATGTACCCATCAGATGTTGGTTTGGCTATCCAGTGACTGTTTTCTGCACTTCATAAGAATTTAACTTTTCCGGGTGCCTGCATGGCTCAGATGGTTAAGGGTCTGCCTTTGGCTCATGTCATGAACCCAGCATCCTAGGATCGAGCCCAGGATGGAGCTCCTGGCTCAGCGGGGAGTCTGCTTCTCCTTCTCCCTCTGCCTCTCCCCCTGCTCAAGCTCTCTTTCTCTCTGTAGCTCTCTGTCTCAAATAAATAAATAAAATCATTTAAAAAATTGTTTAAAAAAAAGAATTTAACTTTTCCCAGGGTGCCTGGGTGGCTCAGTGGGTTAAGCATCTTCCTTAGGCTCAGGTCATGATCTCTGGGTCCCCTTGTCGGGCTCCCTGCTCAGGGAGGAGCCTGCTTCTCCTCCCATTGCCTCTTCCTCTGGGTCAGCTCTCTCTTACTCCCTCTCTCTGTCAAATAAATAAATAAAATCTTTCAAAAAGAAGAATTTAACTTTTTCCCTTGGTTATAGTCTGGTGAAGGGATGGGCATATGACATCAACGAAGCCAGTCAGATACTCCCTTCCTGGACACAATTTCTTGCACAGAGCTTTAAAAACACTGAAAAAGGACGTCATTCTATTTCATTATGTCAGTGGCTAGAATGAATCATGTGTGATTCCTGCCTCCACAAGTACCTTGGTTTTTGCTTGTTTCCAAACCTGAATCTCTTGCTTCTCCTTGATTCTGTGTCCCCATTAGCTTTCCCCTTGGCTATCCACCCAGTGGCTCATGCCAGACAACTGGAAGTCATTTTTCATTATTTTCTCTATAACTCTCTACATTGGCCACCAGCATCTCTGATTTTTTTAATCTCCAGATTATATATAGATTCTGTCCATTTGTCTTGGTCTTCACTGCCACTTTTGCCCTCCTGCTAAATACTTGCACATGGCAGGCCCCCCACCCCCAGACATTCTAACATACATTGGATGATCTCACTGGATTATTTAATCATCTTCAATGGCTTCCTATTGCATTTAAAATAAAATCCCGTTTGACTTCCTGGTTGTTTCCTTTTTTTTCAGCCTTCACTCATGCCTTCCCCTCAGTGGGGTGATCCAGAGACACAGCACCCTTTTGGGTTCCTTGGGCAGGCAGAATCATTCCCCATCTCAGGTCTCATTAAAATGTGTTGCATTCCCTCTTCACATGAATTTTTCCTTTTTATCCTTTGGGTCTTAGTTTAATGTCACCTCCAAAGAGAATCCTTCCCCAATCATCCTAGGCAAGTCAATTTTGTTTCCTTTAGAGGACTCATAGATTTGTAGTTACATATTTATTTCTTTTGTTTGCTTATTGACTATGTGTTTTGACTATTTTGTTTATTAGGGAGATGGGCATAAATTACAATTTGTTTGCAACAGTCCTAGTCCATGCTGGTTGTCTGAGCAAATTATTACAAGTCACTCAAAATACCCAGGCTTAAAAGGTCACCCTAAACTTTAGATTATTAGCATCATGAGAGCAAAACCAGTGTGTGTTTTTTGGTTTTGTTTTGTTGTTATTTTTAAAAATTTCACCAAGACACATCAAGTCCCTAGGACAAAAGTCCTCTTGAGGAACTTGCTAGCTTATGATTTAATTATCACCATGAAAAATCTCACAAATGGGATTTTCTAGAATATTATAACACTGTAGTCTCCATTACTAATTTATTATGGTCTGCAAGATTGTTTCTCTCTCCTCTGATAAAAACCTGCATTTCTCATCCTTCCTAAGCTATTAAAATTAGATTAAATTGATTTTAAAAATGCCACCATTCTTCTTTGTTTCTTATTCACCGTGATCTTTCTCTTCCTCTTCTTTTTCAAAACTAATGCAATCATTTATCAGACCATCAGAGCTTTACCTCTCTTTATCTTCCAAGATGTACTCATCTTTCCATATCGTCTCTTTAAAATTATACCCTTTAAGGTTCACACACTTGCTTCTTTTCTGACTTCAGGCTTCCCACCCTATTTCCAACTATTTGGGCTTTGTAGGAAGGCAATTAAAACCACCAGTAGGTTCCCTAGTGCCCATAGCCAGATTACTATTATTCTGGACTGCTTGCTAACTTTGTGACCTTGGGCAGGTTACTTCAACTTTCAAATTCTTACTTTTCATTGTGTGAAGATGAAATGATATTATCATAGGGTAATTGTGAGGGTGAATTGAGATAAGCATTTAGTGCAGAGCCTGAACAAACTAATATGATTGATGAATGGTAACACCATCATCACCAATATCATCATCATCATAATTGTTACATGAAGACTTAGCACAGAGCCTAGGAAAATAGACCCTCTATGCATGTAATCATTGTAGTCAATGACACTAGCAGCCATACTGATCACCAAGATGACATCCAAGAATTCTAGCATTCACAACTTCCTGGGTCTTGATTCACATAACTGCTGCCTGAGTCTTGTAACAGCAACATCATCGGACTCTAAATCTCATCTTCACATGTAAGTGGTTCAATTTTAATTATTTCCCTTCCTTCCTTTCTTCCTTGCTTTTTCCCTTCTATTTATTCATCTTTCTTCCTTCCTGATATTTACATCTATATCAGCCTAGTTTCAAAGATACTTTTTTTTAAATCCCTAGAGACTTGTTTTAAATTCTTAGCAGAAGCATAATTAAACAAAACCAGAATTAGAGACTATTTAAAGAAATCAACGTGGATATTTTACAAATACTCATTAAGTTGTATCTAGTGTAATCCTGACCTGATAACCAGACTCTAAGATGGCCCCAAGTGAAACCTACCTCCTGGTATTCACGCCCTTGTCTAATGTCCATCTTTGAGTGTGGACTGGACCTAGTGACTCATTTTGATTGATGGAGTAACAGAAATTTGATGGAATGTCACTTCTGCGGCTAGACAGAAAAGGTTATGACTTCCATCTTGCTACCCAAACTGCTTCTACTGCCTTCTTAGATTGCACACTTTGATGAAACAAACTACCACACTGTTGAGACCAGCATGCTAATGAACTGTGGACAGTCTTTGGCCTGTACCCAGCAAAGAACAGAGGGTCTTAGAGCAGGCAAGGAGGAGCTAAATTCTGCAATCACAAAAGTCTGGTAGTAAAACCCTCCCCAGAAAGCCCTGAGATGACTATAGCCCAGTCAACACCTTGTTTGTGGCTTCTGAGACAGTCCAGTGGAAGATCTAGTTAAGCCATGACAATATAGAATGACATTTGAAGCTGCTGAGCTTTGGGATAATTTGTTACACAGCAACAACAAAACTAAAGCACCTGGGTAGCCTTTTATGTTTAGTCCTTCTCATCTCCAATTCATGGTGTTGAACATAGGTGTTTTAAAATCCTGCTGCCTTGGAGTACCTGGTTGGCTCAGTCAGTTAAGCTTCCGCCTTCAGCTCATTGATTTCTTCATGATTTTCTTTCAGCAGCTCTATACACATTTCAAACTTGATCCTACAACAGCATTCTCAGCTGATAATCCACCCTGCAATTTTAGTGAGAAGTTGAAACTTCAGCATTCCTGTTCCCCGAAAGTCTCTTCTTCTAACCTCCATGTCTCCTTGTGTTTCTCTACTTCTCTCTCACAGCATGTGTTGGCTCTCCTCCTTTCTGAAGACCACTTGGCCTCATTATTCTGTTCCTTCCTTCTGTGATTCCTTTCTCTCCCCTTTCTTTTTCTTTCTTTCTTTCTTTCTTTCTTTCTTTCTTTCTTTCTTCCTTCCTTCCTTCCTTCCTTCCTTCCTTCCTTCCTTCCTTCCTTCCTTCCTTCCTTCCTNTTTTTTTTTTTAAAAGAAAAAAGAGAGGATATGGTAAGGGGGGGGGGGGGGGGGGGGGAAGAAGCAGACTCCCCAGTGAGCAGGGAGTCCAACGTGGGCCTTGGTCCCAGGATCCTGGGATCATGACCTGAGCAGAAGGCAGACACTTAACTAACTGAGCCACCCAGGTGCCCCACTCTTCCAGGCTTTCTTAATGCAATCAAACTCTTCTTCCTCTGTTCATTATTCCTGTCCCTATCTTGTAACACCTACCCTTTTGACACAAATGTGCTCTCTCTCTCTCTTTTAATGCTGGGAATGGCCAGGAATCCCTGGACCGATGGATGAAAATTGCTGTGAAAGAGAGGAGAAGGAAGGGGGGGCAACACTCAGAGATGAAGACCCTTTGCTCTTCTTTGCTCCCGCTTTTATTGGTCCTTCAGATAATCACAAATCCTTATCATTTTTTGTCAAGCACGTGATGTGTGACAAAGGGTCTTACTGAACCTAGGAGGATCTGTTTATGGGAAAGATATGATATGCTAATCTGCGTGGTCTACTAAACATAGCCTCAGGGACAATGTATACGTATCTTAGATCACAGGGTGGCTGTTGGGGCTAAGAAAACTTCAGGAAGGCAACTCCATGTGCGGCATTCCAATGGCAGAGTGGGCCTGCAGGCTTTGACATTCCAAAGGCCTATGCCCTTCTCCAAAACCTTCCTTTCCCCCCCCAATGGCCTTCTGTGTTACATTTTAGCAAGCCAGGTATTATGGCTGATTTCATGCTCTACATTAACCCCAAAACTTTAAGAAGTAATAGTAATGACCCCAAACAAAAACCAAATACGTTTTCTTTCTACCCTAAATTCTTCTTCCACTCTTTACCAGGAATGGTTGACACTAACTCCTTCAGGTTTCCTTCCTTGTTTCAGGAACCATTTAAAAACCGTTAGCCTACTTTCCTGGGAGAGCTGCTGTCTGAGCAAAATATAACTTATAACTGTCTCTCTTCAGCTCCCATCGCCTCAATACTCAATCCCTCACAGTCTTTTTGAAACTTAAAATTATATATTTGTATCCTCTGATCATTCCATTTTCAATTTTTTTTAATTTTTATTTTATTATTATTATTATTTGCCCCAGGGGTAGAGGTCTGTGAATCATCAGGCTTACACCTTTTCACAGCACTCACCATAGCACAAACCCTCCCCAATGTCCATGACCCATCTACCCTATCCCTGCCCTCCCACCCCCCAGTAACCCTCTGTTTCGTGAGATTAAGAGTCTCTTATGGTTTGTTGCCTTCCCAACCACATCTTATTTCATTTTTTCCCCTCCCTCCCCCACCACGACTCCCCACCCTGCCCCTCAAGTTCCTCATATCAGAGAGATCATACGATAATTGTCTGCCTCTGATTGACTTTTTTCGCTTAGCATAATACCCTCTAGTTCCATCCACATTGTAGCAAATGGCAGGATTTCATTTCTTTTGATGGCTCCATAGTATTCCATTGTATATATATACCACCTCTTCTTTATCCATTCATCTGTTGGTGGACATCTA
>LNAC01001048.1:317776-332594 GCA_002007465.1 Ailurus styani | reverse complement strand
ACTACCTTTGTGTCTTTAGGATAAATACCCAGTAGTGCGATTGCTGGGTCGTAGGGTAGCTCCATTTTCAACTTTTTGAGGAATCTCCATACTGTTTTCCAGAGTGGCTGCACCAGTTTACATTCCCACCAACAGTGTAGGAGGGTTCCCTTTTCTCTGCATCCTCACCAACATCTGGCATTTCCTTTAGATGTAGGGTTAGGATATGTACTTGAGACCANTAGGTTGTGTACTTGAGACCTTTCTTGTTTCTTGAGAAAGGCTTGTATTGCTATATACTTTCCTCTTAGGACTGCTTTTGCTGTATCCCAAAGATTTTGAACAGTTGTGTTTTCATTTTCATTTGTTTCCATGAACTTTTTAAATTCTTTAATTTCCTGGTTGACCCATTCATTCTTTAGTAGGATGCTCTTTAGCCCCCATGTATTTGAGCTCTTTCCAACTTTCCTCTTGTGATTGAGTTCTAGTTTCAGACCATTACGGTCAGAAAATATGCAGGGAATGATCCCAATCATTTGGTACCAGTTGAGACCTGATTTGTGACCCAGGATATGATCTATTCTGGAGAATGTTCCATGTGCACTAGAGAAGAATNTAGAATGTTCTGAATATATCTGTGATGTCCAACTGGTCCAGGGTGTCATTTAAAGCCTTTATTTCCTTGTTGATCTTTTGTTTTGATGATCTGTCCATTTCAGTAAGGGGGGTGTTAAAGTCTCCTACTAATATTATATTATTGTCGATGTGTTTCTTTGATTTTGTTATTAATTGGTTTATATAATTGGCTGCTCCCATGTTAGGGGCATAAATATTTAAAATTGTTAGATCTTCTTGTTGGACAGATCCTTTAAGTATGATATAGTGTCCTTCCTCATCTCTTATTATAATCTTTGGCTTAAAATCTAATTTATTTGATATAAGGATTGCCACTCCAGCTTTCTTTTGATGTCCATTAGTGTGGTAAATTGTTTTCCACCCCCTCACTTTAAATCTGTAGGTGTCTTTGGGTCTAAAATGAATTTCTTGTAGACAGCATATTGATGGGTCTTGTTTTTTTATCCATTCTGATACCCTCTGCCTTTTAATTGGGGCATTTAGACCACTTACATTCAGGGTAACAATTGAGACATATGAATTTAGTGCCACTTTATTGCCTGTAAGGTGCCTGTTACTGTATACTGTGTCTCTTCCTTTCTGGTCTATATTTCTTTTAGGCTTTCTCTTTGCTTAGAGGACACCTTTCAATATTTCCTGTAGGGCTGGCTTGGTATTTGTGAATTCCTTTAGACTTTGTTTGCCCTGGAAGCTTTTTATTTCTCCTTCTATTTTCAATGACAGCCTAGCTGGATATAGTATTCTTGGCTGCATATTTTTCTCATTTAGTTCTCTGAATAAATCATGCCAGTTCTTTCTAGCCTGCCAGGTCTCTGTGGATAGGTCTGCTGTCAGTCTAATATTTCTACCATTGTATGTTATAGACCTCTTGTCCTGAGCTACTTTCAGGGTTTTCTCTTTGTCACTAAGACTTGTAAGTTTTACTATTAGATGACGGGGTGTGGACCTATTTTTATTGATTTTGAGGGCGGTTCTCTGTGCCTACTGGATTTTGGTGCTTGTTCCCTTCACCAAACTAGGGAAATTCTGTACTATAATTTGCTCCAATATGCCTTCTGCTCCTCTCTCTCTTTCTTCTTCTTCTTCTTCTGGGATCCCAATTATCCTAATATTGTTTCATCTTATGGTATCACTTATCGCTCAAATTCTCCCCTCATGGTCCAGTAGTTGTTTGTCTCTCGTTTCCTCTGCTTCTTTATTCTCTGTCATTTTGTCTTCTAAATCACTGATTCTGTCTTCTGCCTCATTTATCCTAGCAGTAAGAGCCTCCATTTTTTATTGCACCTCGTTAATAGCTTTTTTATTTCAAATTGGTAAGACTTTAGTTCTTTTGGGCGCCTGGGTGGCTCAGTGGGTTAAAGCCTCTGCTTTCGGCTCAGGTCATGATCTCAGGGTCCTGGGATTGAGGCCCGCATCGGNCTCCCTGCTCAGTGGGGAGCCTGCTTCCCCCTCTCTCTCTCTGCCTGCCTCTCTGCCTCCTTGTGATCTCTCTCCCTCTGTGAAATAAATAAATAAAATCTTAAAAAAAAAGACTTTAGTTTTTTTATTTCTCCAGAAAGGGTTTTTATTTCTCTAGAGAGGGATTCTCTATTATCTTCCGTGCTTTTTTCAAGCCCAGCTAGCACCTTGATAATCGTCATTCTGAACTCTAGTTCTGTCATATTACTAATGTCCACACTGATTAGGTCCCTAGCCATCATTACTGCCTCTTGTTCTCTTTTTTGTGGTGATTTTTTCCGCCTTGTCATTTTATCCAGATAAGAATAGATGGATGAGAGAACAAAATACTAAAGGGTAGCAATGACCCCAGAAAAATATACACTAACCTAATCAGAAGAGACCTGAAACTGGGGGGAGAAGAGGGAAAAAAGAAAAAAAGAAAAAAACCCCGACATGTATATCTATATAATCTATATCTATTTCTGTCTCTAGCTCTAGCTCTATCTCTATCTCTATCTCTATCTCTATCTCTATCTCTATCTCTATCTCTATCTATATCATCTAGTAGACTGGAGAATTCAACAGACCCTATATGTATACAAAAAATAAGGTTAAATACAATGAAGGGATAAAATATGAGTATAACAATGAAAATTTAAAAAGATTTTAAAAAAAGTTATCAATAGGATAAAATAGCTAAAAAAAGTAAAAATCGGAAAGATGAAAAAATTTAAAAGAAAAGAGTAAGAAAAAAATAAAACTCAAAGAATTTAACTTTTAAAGTCTAAAGGATCATGGGGAAAAAGCCATTAATTCTTTCCCCTAGCTTTCCCCTAGCTCTGGAGTTCCACAATTCTCAGTGATCTGTGAACTTGGTCTTTCCTGGATGTTCTTGCTGATCTTCTGGGGAAGGGGCCTGTTGCTGTGATTCTCCAGTGTCTTTGCCCGAGGCAGAATTGCACCACCCTCGCCAGGGGCCAGGCTAAGTAATCAGCTCGGTTCGCTCTCAGGAGTTTTTTTTCCCTGAAAGCTTTCCATACAGTTTTGGGGATGGGACTGAAAATGGCAGCCTCCCAGTCTCCGACCCAGAGGAGCTGAGAGCTTGGGGCCTCCTTCCTCAGTGCGCCCTCAGAGAAAAGCAGTCAGTCCCTCCCATCTCCCTGGTCTCCGTCGCACTCCAAGCTCCCCCGGCTGTGACCGAGAGTCTCTATCTCTGGCATGCGGCCCCATTTAGAATCTCCAAATCCAGCAGATTCCTGTAGCCGCTCCCATGCCACCCCTCCTGGAGGAGGATGGAGGGTTCTCTCCGGGTCTGCCGCCCGTGGGGTCTCCACTCAAAGAGCAGTGGCCCGACTGTGCTTTGGATACTGAGCTCAGAGACACCTTCTCAGCTTGGCTTCATCTCTGCAGTCAGCTTCTCTCTGATACCTGGGAGCTCTGTTGCGCTCAGACACCCCTGGTCTTTTTGTGTCCCTGTGGGTCCCGAGACCACAGTGTACCCGCGAGGGCTTCACTCCCCCCCACCCCCCCGCTTAGCCTCTAGGGCGACGACCCTCAGTGGAGCTGATCTCTAAAACTTCTGATTTTGTGTTCCTGCTGCTCTCTCACTTGCCAGGAGTCGGCCCCTCCCCCGGGGGTCTATCTTCCCTTCACTTCAGATTCACTGATCCTCACATCCTACCTTCTGGAAAGTGGTCGATTTTCTGTTTCTAGAATTGCTGCTCTTTTCGTTGATCTCCTGTTGAATTTGTAGGTGTTCAGAATGGTTTGATAACTATCTGGGTGAACTCCTGGGACCAGATGATGATAATTGGTCTCCAATCCTCCACCATCTTGCTCCTAAGCTGATCATTCCATTTTTATCTCCAGTTCTGGACCTTCCTTTTCTTGCTCCTTGAATGGAGATCCTTGAAAATGTTCTATCCTCAGCTCCCCTTTGTTTATTCTTTGAACAATTATGTAGTAAGCACTTTCTGTGTATTAGATATTGTGCTGTACTCTATCTGTTGTCTTAGATTTTTTTCCTTCTCTTTTGCCCCCATCATTATTTTGGTTTTCACCATTGTCTGGAAATCATTATATGACTCTCTTGTTAACACTCCATGGAAGTCCTTATAGTTACTCATTTTCATGTTTCATCTTCAAACCTTACACTTTACTCCTACTTTCATCTCTCTCAGCTTCTGGATAAATCCATGTGTTGTGTATGTTATTTCTTGTATCTGTTTCCTCCATTCCATCCCTCTGCCATCACCTTACCCTATGCCAACCCCTTAATATTCCCTTCCTAAGCCTCTGTGATATTCTAACAATTTCTCCTTCATTTAGCCTACTTCTATTCCACTCTGTTGTGTTCTAGTCTGTTCTAGCCCATTCTGGTTCTTTCCATTTCTTCTCTCCCTCTCCAGCCTTCTCCTTCCTCTTCATTGCTTTCTCTTCCTTTTTCTTCCTACTACTGCCATTTAGGTGAGTTTCTTTATTTTTTATTTAAAGACTTTATTTTATTTATTTACTTATGTATTTATTTATGAGACCACGAGATCAAGAGAGAGAGAGAGAGGGAGAGCACCAGAGCAGGGGGCAGGGGAGGGACAGGAGTTGGAGAGAGGAAGGGAGAGAATCCCAAGCAGACTCCATGTTGAGCATGGATCCTGACTCCAGCAGGATCTCATGACCCTGAGATCATGAGCTGAGTTGGAACCAATTTTCTGACACTTAACCGACTGTGCTGCCCAGGTGCCCCAGGTGAGTTTCATTTTCCCTACACTATCTCTCAAAGGATTATTTTCAGTCTTGGTTTACCAATGTACATCTAAAGACACTGGTTTAACTGCTACAGGGTGGGGACCAAGTGTTGGTTGGCATTTTTAGTTTTAATATGCAGTCAGAGTTAAAAAAAATACTGACATAAATCGGTATTCGTGTTTTTTCACCAATCACCGAATGAAGCCCCACTTTCTTATTCCGGCACTTGAAAAGGTCCACACTATAGTTGCAAAGTTTGAAAAATCTTAATTCTTAGTACATTCTTATATGGATACTTCTCTGACTAAACTACTGCTACAGCCATACATTACTTGAGATCTCCTGTAACTATATTTCTGCTCATAAAATTTCCATCACCTAGAATTTACAATTATAGCAAACTTGATATCACTGCCTCATCCTCATTTTTCCACTTGTCAAAATTCTAGTTGATGCATTCAAAGCTTTTTCAAGGTGTTAAGAAACAAACTAAAACTCTAGCACTTAAAAATTTGGACAAAGGGCCTGAATAGATATTCATAAAAGATAAATTGCTCATGGCTAGTCAACATAAGAAAAAGATTACTGAATCAAGTACAGATTTAAATGGCAATAAGATACCTGCTTGTTTCAAATAAAATAATAGTGCTTTAAAAAAAACAATATTTAGTTCTGGCCAGGAGCTCTTGAGACTAGCATTTTCATTTGCTATTATTAAGAATATAAGTTGTATTTTCTTTTTGGCCATACACGGCAAAATGTAATGAGAATCCTAAAATCATTTTTGATCTAGTAATTTCACTCATATAAATTTATCCTGAGGAAATGATCAGAAATTCAGACAAAGATTTATATGTTAAGTTAGTTACCAAAGTGTTATTTATCATAGAAAACAGTGGAAAAAATGAAATGTCCAATAATAGGGGAATGGCTACATAAATCATTTACATGTCGGAATGTTTCCATTAGAAATAATGTTTACAAAAGACACAATGGTGTAGAAAACTATGTTTGATTTAAATGAAAATCATCTAACAACTTCCGTACATTACTGTTTGGAAAGAGGACTTATTCCTTACTCTCAATATTTCCTTCCTTACAGAGAATGAGAGATACTTTTATCTGGGATACCGCTGGTCTTTCTTTGCTCCCATACAAACTCCACCCCATGAAAAGAGTAACTTGATAGATGGGTGAATTTGAACACACAGTTTTCCCTCTGTTTTTCTATTTTCATACCTTTTTTTTTTTACCAGAAAACTCACATTCTGGATTTTCCTATATGTAAAAGTTTTACAAGGGCAGCCCCTAAAATAGGGAGTCTCGTAGCCATCCAGCATTGCCTGTGTGAGTAAACCCACCAAATTTTCTGTTCAATTATGCCGAATGGTTTACATACCTCATTTAATCTTCGGAAAAGTTCACAGTGGATCACTATTCCCATGTTGCAGATGGGGAAATTAAGGCTAAGTAACTCATGTATTTATCTAGTGTCCCCTAGTTAGAAGACCGACTGAGAAAATAGAAGACTTTAAGTCTGACTGACCATCGGGCTTATGCTTTTAACTATTAATGTCACCACCTCCTTGGCAGAAGAGGTGCTTCCCACTTAAAAACAAACAAAACAAACAAACAAACAAAACCCCTAGTTTGGATTTTGAGAAAGGAATTCACTTTCAAACACTTTTATTTCTGGAATTTCTAAGAAACTTCAGGTAGAACATGAAGCATGGGAAAATGACACAGCCAACACTCAGCTTTCAGGCAGTGGTTGTGTCCCAGTGAGGAGCCTGAGGTAAGCGGGTGATTATGGGAAGCACTGCCCTTCCTTCTTCCTCCCTGAATGATAAGTGCCCATGCTGGAGAAGAACAAGGCTCTGGGAACTCCTTCTGCACCTCGGCATTCTTGGGTAAGATGCTGCCTTCAGAACTCCAGTAATTGCTTGTAAATCCTACTAAGCCCTGGAAGCTCTTGGTCCATTTGTTCAGCCCTGATGTACTGTGAACTAATAAACCAGAATGAGAAGCCAGTTCTTGGAATCATCTCTTGAGAATAAACCCCCCTGTAAAATGCAAGTTTGTTTGATGTCTTAGAACAAACATCCATTGCATGGTGGACCAATGTATAAATGTGTGTGCAGTGTGCTTTCATTGTAGCGGAAGCAAGAAACACCTGGAGACATGCTCAGTCACATTATCAGTGGAGGTCAGTGGTACACAGATCAGAGACTAAGTCCAGGAATAATCACACTTCTCTTCATTGTCCAAAGTCATATGAAAACAGCTCTCTTGCCTATAGCACTGAGCTGCACATGGAAGCTAAGAACTGCACAAGGTACTTAGCATTTAGTTTGCCAAAAAAAAAAAAAAGTCCTCATTCCCCTATTGAGGAAATAGAGGGCAAGCTCCAGAGTAAAACAGAAGTGACATCTCCGACCGCCGTTGTCTCTGCTCATATTAGTTACTATGAAGTACTGAGCACCAATCCACACCCTTGTCAGCTTGCATCTTTTGCTCATTCCCCACCATGCATCCCCCCATTCTAGATGCAAAGTCTCACTGAAGGGGCTTCCTAGTTCTTTTTAATCCTCTGCACTGATTCCCTGGATGTGTAGCCTAACCTCTGTATAAGTCTTCTGTGTAAGCCTTCATCCCTTGAAGGAAATCTTTTGGAAACAGTGCTTCCATCAAGCAAGTCTCCTACTTATAAGCTATCAAACACTCTTTCTTCAGTTATTTACAAAGTCCAGACATGCCAACCTAGCATGCAAGCCTGAAAAATCATCTCCAGGTATACTGTATCACAAATCCTTCATTTCTTGTTATTGTTCAACACAATGTTTTCTGGCAAGGCTAGATTTTTGACTGTTTCCTAAGCCTTTGCATTTGTATTTTACTATTATATCATATTTTATATATTAGAGCTCAATATATTTTCATCAACTTAGACTTCCTTGTCCCATCTTCTCTGCCCATCCCAAATCCATCCTGCTTCGTATCTCAGACCTGACTAGGAAGCACTATCTCCTGGAGACACGCAGTAGGTATATAGATCTTTCCAAGTATGGCAATGTTGAGTCTTTGGGAAGAAATGTCTTGTGTATCACAGGATAACTTAAATCATGTACAAATATTAATGTAAGCTGGTGCTCTTCATTATCTTCCAAAAGGAAAGGAAGAATTTTAATTGTCAATTACTTTCTTTTGCAGGAGAGATAGATGAAGAAAGTAAGGCTGACACGGGAGACTCCTTATGATCCCAGGGGTAGATATCCAAGGGGATACAGAAGTAGAACGTTTCCCCAAACACATCAAACACATTGACTGACTTTTGTGCTGGCGAACATGAGACCCAATGATGTATCTAATCCAAGCAAAACTGATAGGTGTTCTTAATGATTTTGAAGTTCTGGATATAAGATTGAAAAAAGAAAATAGTGGGAATAACAAGCATTGCTTTTTCAGCTCCTTTTCCAATTGAAAGTTCTAGGTTTGGCAGGGAAAATAAGATATGAGTAAGGAACAGCTGGCTATAGAGATGGTGTCAAAGCAGGATTTGTTTTCCTGGACCACGGTTTTCCAGAACAAGGAGTTCCTGGCAAGAGATGTTATTCATCTCACAGGGAACATGGGAGAAGAGTTGCTGACCTGACCAAAGAGCCTGAAAATGAAATTTGCAGAAGAAAGTGAAAAATGTCCAAATAAAACTACAAAACCGGATGCTCTAGAGAATAACAATGACACAGAGAGAACCATCATGATGCAGGTTCTACTCTGTTATTTTCAGGAGAAAATGAGAGGGCAGAGGATCAAGAGGCTCTGGTCCTAGATGTCTATATTCCAGGGCAGGTCAGCCCCTGCCTCGTTCCCCCAGGTTTGCTCTTTGCCAGCTCCTTGCAAAGGAGCTGTTGGTGTGCTTTGGCTGCAGACCCAGGCTGTTTGGACTTATGATTTGATTTGATAGGGGTGATATGCAAGTAATATGCCTAACACATCTCTAGTCTTGAACCAAAGGAACACTGTACCTGGTGGCCCCACCGCCACCTCCAGACTTCCAAGTGTCTCTGCCCTCCAACCTTTCTCTGCCATCAATAAGAATATCTGAAGGGTCCCAGGGTGAGCCTGGGGCATCTGCATAGATATCAGTTCAGCCTGTGCCCACCTGCTACTTTGAACCCAGTCTCTGCCTTGGTTTCCTTCTCTAAAATGTCCTTGGTTGACTCACCTAATACTTTAGCTTCCTTTTTTTTTTTTTAAATAATCAGGGACATGTTCTGAATTCTAGAAAGTGACTAGACTGTGTGGTGCAAACACTAAGATTAAGGGATTTAGGGTCAGCAGACTGGCATGGAATCCACTCATGCCATTTACAAATCTCTGTGTCAATATCTTTATTTATAAAATGTGGATTATTGTAATACCATAGATCTTAAGATGTTAGCACATGTAACAACTTTGTGCACTGCTTAACTAACCATAATGACCCAGTACTTGTTAGCTCCTATTCACTTGATTGGTATTTTCATTATTATTATTATTATCAACCCAAGTTTCTTCCTGGGGTCTTTTCACAGAGTTGGTCAGATGCTGGAAATCCAGACACCGATGTATGGATCTCTTATTCTTTCTCAAAGCCCCACCAACTGGCACATTCGTTTACCACTTGTAAATTGTTCATCAATGCCCTCTGTGCCATATTGGACACTTACACTGCTGTCCATCAGATCCATTCCTATTTTCACATTGTGTAGAAAACTGTGCCCCAAGGTTTTCAACAATCTTTCCTTATATCTTCATAAATGGGTTTCTACCTACACCCAGCATTTTACTCTACTCTGCTGGCCTCATTATGTCAGCTCACAGGTGTGGGAAAAAACAAAATCAATGGGGATGTTTCTTCACAAGACAAAGGATACCATTTCATATTCATCCCTGAGATTTAAATTGGGTGATATTAATGACTGGAATATGGCAAGAAAAAGAAATACTTATTTGAAAAAAAAAGTTAAGTACGTCAGAACTTTATCTTCAAGTACTTGAAGATTTGTCATGGAGACCTAGTAGTATACTTACTTTGTGTTATTTTAGACAGCAGATCTAGGACCAGTGACTAGAAATTATAGGGAGGCTAATGATAACTAATAAAAGATGAGCTTTCTAACCAAGTTGGTGAAGAAAAGTAGGAGATGGCTCAAAATCTTTGCCTTTCTTCAGGATTCAAGCAACAATAGTAAGTGCATTAAACAGTAATCGTGATAATAATTATTCCTTCTTGAATTTAGGGTCAGTTTCACTGCATGATCTCCATGCTCTGTCTCCTGTGTCCAAACCTGGGCCTTTCAGACTCCAAAAATAAAGTTATTACTAAAGGCAAAAGGGTTCCTAATGCAAATGAAAGCTACAGACAGAGAAATAAAAGTAGATTCTGACAAAGGGCTTTAACCCATGGGAAAAAGTTAGCAGAATATCCCAAACCCCTAACAGAAAACAAGGCTTCTTTGAAACCTCCAAAAAGTATCCATATCCCTCTCACTATTTTACCTGTTGAATTCCTTTATTCTACCTAATTTTAGGACATGACCAAGACTGATTTAGTTAAAGGAATAGTTAGCAGATGTTTAGAGACCTAAAGCCGGATCCGCTCACTTGGTGAGACAGCTGTTAAGGGCGGAAGGTTGGTTCAGCACATAGAGCACCGTGTCCTGCGGAAGGCTGGAGCAGAGCTTTCTTCCAGCCCACATCACAGGTGACAAGCCCAGCACAGAGCTCAGCTGCCAATCTGAGGACTGACTGAGAGTATTCCTGAAAGCAATGATAAGGAAATACTGGAATGGATGGGGTTCAGAAGTCAGGGTGGGCAAAAATCTGTTTCCAGCCATCATTCTACATCTCCAGCCCCCAGCCTATGGTTCAAGGGAAGAAATCAGTCCCCGGAAAAGGATGTGGAAATAAATCAAGATCCACAAGGAAATTAGTGAGGTTATGATAACACAGATTCAGGTACCATGTCCCTCAAATGAAAAGGCAATAATAACCTTTGTTGCTAGACACAAGGTGTGGGTTGGGAGTGGGGTGGGGGTTGGGTTTGAAAAACAAGGTGGAATCCCGGTTCCCAGAATCCAGACCTGACCACAAACATCCATGTATTTCCCTGAGTCTCAGTTTCTCCCTATCTCAGCTCCCAGTTCTGATCATGGGACTTGTGAAGAACTGCAGCCAATACCTCCATTCCACCAAAACTGATGGTTTTAGGTGCTATTTTGTCATTGTTGAGAGCATAGGCTCTGAAGCCAATTGCCTGGTTCAAATTCCAGCTCTGCAATTGGGTGGTCTCAGGAGACCTACGTAGCATCCCTATAGTCCATTTTCCTTGTTTGTGAAATAGTAATAATAATAGCATCTATGCCATATGGTTGTTTGAGGGATAAATGAGTTAATGTAGGTAAAGCTATGAGAATAGTGTCCAACAGATAGTTTGTAAGTGCTGTCCTACAAATGCAACAAGGGAGAGAGGCTTCTACTGAGTGAGGGCAGTTATGTTACAAAATGCCCATGTCCTAAATGGCACCATGATGAAGATGGTGGTCACTGTTTGCAAATACTTTGCCATTAACAGCTAACTCTCTGAACATCATCACCTCTCAAGATCTTCTTTGTTTTTCTCCAGGTATCTGTCCACTATCCCTTCTTTGCAATTTTACTTAATCAAGGAAAGCTTGACTATGGTGTCTTAAGAGGTTCTCAGCTAAGTAACATTCTGCTCTGAAGGAAGCCAAATATGTGAGGGCCACTGATGAATAGGTAGAGGAGGGTGGGTCTTGGAGGATAACCCAAACTCTTGATTGTGCAAATGAGATACAATCCCTTCCAGTCATCTTTGATGTTCCGATCTCTTAACACAAATTAGAAATAGAAATATATTTCTCCTCTTCATGATTTCATCGTCCTTGTATTAGGGCTCTCCAGAGAAACAGAATAGGACTTCCGTATCCATATCCATATGTATACCTATAATCTATCTAGAAAGAGATTTCTAGATATCTATCTACCTACCTATCTAGAGATACATATCTTGAAAGAGGACTATTACAAAGTAATGGCTCACACAATTATGGAAGCCAAGAATTCCCTCTATCTTCCATCTGCAAGCTGGAAATCCAGAAAAGCCTGTGGTGTAGCTTGAAGGCTTTGGAGCTGAAGGGCTGATGGTGTAGATTCCAGTTCAAGGCTGGGGGTCTCAGAAGAAGGAGTACCAAGGGCAGGAGAAGATCCATGATCCAGTTCAACAGTTAGGCAGAGAGTGAATTCAGTCTTCCTTCATCTTTTTCTTCTATTCAGCCCCTTAGTGGATTGGAGGATGCTCACCCACATTGGGGAAGGCCATCTGCTTTACTCAGTCCCTCAATTTCAATGTTGATCTCTTCCAGGAATAGCTTCACAGACATACACAGAAATCATGTTTAATCACCTATGTGGACATCCCTTGATCAAGTCACATTGACACATAAAATTAATTATCACAGTCCTCAATGGTCATCACTGAGCCAATGCCGTTTAGCAGGAAGAGCAGGGGCCCAGATTAAATCCTGAGCCAACCTTAACTCAGTATCCTTGGGTCAGTCACCTCATCTTTCTGAATCTCCATTTCTTTATCTATTACGTGAACTTTACATTGCCCATCTTCTGGAGTTGTAACTTAAATTATATCAGGTATCTAAGGTTAATAGTAAAGTATCTTCTTGTAGACAATCTTCTACCTCCTTCTTCTATTTAATTATTCTAGAAACAGATATAGGAACCTATGCAATTCTTCCAAATGCTTCTGACTCCATGCATCCCTATGCCAGATGTTAGCAAAAACATCCTGAAGAGGGGCAAGTTTGATTAAGTGGATGCAGTTGATGTCTAGGATGTTCAGTGGCTGAGTACTCCACATTTCCTCTGGTCTTCAGGCATTTTCTGAAATGGAACCGAATACAATCGGAAGAGGGCCACTGGAGTGATCAAGGGGGTAGAAAGATTGGCAATGAGGAGAAACTTGTAACATGAAGGGTATAGAAGTAGGCTTGAGGGAACTGTTGGCAAGGTTTTACTGTAGATGAACGGGGCCCCCTGGGAAGCAATGAAGGGGCAAATTAGGAGCTGAAAAACTTTAACGTGCAGGAGGAAGGAAACATATAAAATTCAGTCCCACAAAAGGTGGGACAGGCTAGAAATGTTAAAAGTTCAATGAGGGTGAGATTGTCTTGTTGGTTCATGACAGAGGGAATTGAGGCCTTGAGTGTTGATATTCAGTCCCGTGTTCCTACCAGACAGAATACTGTTAATGGGTCCCAGGGCTGATCCGGATCCAGTCTGTAAGGGCTTCTGTCATTAGAATAGAAAGGGGCAAGTATTTCCATGAATTTCCAGGCCATCCCCAACACTGTTTTGTCCAAAGCAGTAGTCAGCATAGAGGCCAGGAGGGAGGCCACATAGGGTCGTGTCTAACAACGGGGATTCTGGAATCTGGTTACACCAGTTCATATTGAGGCTCCAACTCTTGTAATAAATGTGATTATGACAAGTTTTTTAAAGCTCTCTGCTTCAGTTTGCCAACACGTCAAACAAGCTGGACAGCAGTACTCACCTCATAGATGTTTTGTGAAGATTATGTGAGCTGAGCCACGTACTTTATCACCATGACCAGTATGTACTAAGCATTTCGTCAATATCCACAGTTATTATTGTCATGGTTGTTAAGACTGAAACAGATACTAAGAGTCAAGGCTAAGTTGGGGAAAGAGGGATCCAAATGTTGCCTCTTCCAAAGAGTTTTTAGCAATCCTCCCACCTCTTTTGTTCAGTTCACTCTAAGCCCATGTGGTATGTGGAAAACTGAGATAGAAAGCATTTAACTGAGAGGGTTCTGTGAACAATGGTGTTTACATGGTTTGTCCTGTTTGGGCACCAAAATCTTTATTCTAAGAGTCAGGTAAGGTCAATCCATTTCAGAGAATTACCTTTAAAACTACCTGGAACTTTATGAACACACACAAAAAGATTTTGTGAGTTTGTAGGAGCCATCCCTGGGGCCTAAGGACAATAAACGTTTTACTATACATTTAATTTAGGCATAAACCTGTACCATAAAGTGTAAGTTTCACAGAGGGCATTGACAAATTGCCAGTTCCTCTCACTAGTTACACCCACAGCTCGGACTAAGAGAATTGCCTCTGTATGGTGTATCTGCATTCTGCTTCTTCCAGATTATTCTACCTACTCTTCTTGTATTGGTTACTTTTTTAAGGCCGTCATCTTGATAACCATCGAGAAGTAGTTCTTAGTTTATAGAGGAGTTTCTCGGCCTAGACACTGTTGACATTTGGGATCTGATATATTTTCGTTGTGGGGAGCTGATGTTTAACAGCATCTCTGGTCTCTACCTACTAGATGTTGCTAGCATGTGTCCCCCACCCCCAGAGATGACAGCCAAAAATGTCTCCAGACTCTTGCAAATGTCTTCCCCCACTTCACTCCTGGGGCAGGGTGCAAATTGTGTCTGGATGAGAATCCCTGGTCTCAGGGCACTATCCAGAGATCTCTAGAAGAAAATGAAAGGATAGATGGTATTCAGAGGAAGGATAATAAAAGCAGCAGCTGAATGCTGTGTGGGCCCATGTTTAACAAACAACCTCTGTAAAGGTTCAGTGTTAGAGTGTCGGGGACCAGCAGAGTGGTCCCAGAGTGTGAGAAGTGGATCCTGGCTCCTTGGGCATGACCATCTGTATGCCAGGTTTCTCATTTGTAAAACGGGGATAAGAATTCCCCACAGAGAGGGCGCCTGGCTGGCTCAGTGGGTTAAAGCCTCTGCTTTCGGCTCAGGTCATGATCTCAGGGTCCTGGGATCGAGGCCCACATCGGGCTCTCTGCTCAGCAGGGAGCCTGCTTCCTCTTCTTCCTGTCTCTCTGCCTGCCTCTCTACCTACTTGTAATCTCTCTGTGTCATATAAATGAATAAAATCTTAAAAAAAAAAAA
>LNAC01001048.1:216740-316842 GCA_002007465.1 Ailurus styani | reverse complement strand
CCCCTCCCTCCCTCCCTTTCTTCCTTCCTTCCTTCCTTCCTTCCTTCCTTCCTTCCTTCCTTCTCTTCTTTTTCTTCCCTTAGGGAAGAAAANCCCTTCCTTCCTTCCTTCCTTCCTTCCTTCCTTCCTTCCTTCCTTCCTTCCTTCTCTTCTTTTTCTTCCCTTAGGGAAGAAAAAGCACTTAGGGTTTAGCCTCTTAGGAACTAACCAGTATCCAATCCAGTGCTCTCCAGTGTAGTCCCTGGAGGGTACATTAGATCACCCGAACCCATTCATCTTGCGTAACTGAAACTCTGGATCCTTCGAGCAACATTTCTGCAGATCTCTCTAATATGTGCTCTGGGTTATCTCTAGTCTCCCACTCAGCCAGGCTCTATTTTAAATGCCACTGGGTAGGTAATTATACTTATCTTCCCATCCTGAGGAATTAAGTAAAACAACATACTTAAAACAGTAAGCACAGGAACCCGTGTGTAATCAAAATGCAATAATTGGTGGCTACTCTTATCGAAATCACTCTCCCATGGGAGGTGCCTCTTCCTGCTCCATATCATGAATCTCTATTCTTGGCTGTAGCCACTTTTTCCATGACCAATAATCACGGTCACTACAGCTAGATTCCGGAATGCTGTCCGGTCTCCTGTACTGTGGTGTCTTTGTATTTAGCTATACTAAAGGCAGATACCAGAAAGATATGTGTTTCTGTTGGGGATGGTGGCAGACCCTATTCCCTGGTCACTGCTGCATTCCTGACCTCCTTCCCCCCTTGCCTCCTCCAATATAGAGATGGGGACAATTAAATACAGTTTTCCCCTGACTCCTCTGAATAGTCCTTTAACATAATTCTGACCTGGAAGATGCAAGTCAAAGTTCCCTGGGAGCTTTGGAAAGGCTCTTAGTTCAAGAAGAGGCACAGCCCCCAGCTCTGAGTCTGCAGTGGTTGAATGTGTCTGCTGTATTTGAAGATGTAACAACAGTCTTCCTCCATGAAGGAAAGACTGAGACAATCAGATGAGATTGGAGATGTTCAGGGTGATATGCCCGGCGACGAGATCAAGGAAATCCGAGGCAACAGCCCTGACCTATGGTACTACTGAATCAGTGCCAGCAAAGACCTCATCCAGATTATTATGCAATAGAACCAAATTCATATTTGCTGAGACACTAAATCAGATTCTCTGTTACTTGCAGACAAATGCATTCATAATAGATATAAAGGCATTATGCATTTTCATGGGGCAAGAAGGCAGTGGATTGGGAAGTATACATACCGGGGGTGAATTCCTCTCCTATGAATGAAGAGGCAGAGGATGGGCAGGAGGGATTCAAGAGTTTTTAAGTTCCTGGCAGACACATAGTGATTTTACAATTGTGGCCTCATTTACTCCTCAACAAACCTCTGGTGTTAGGTATCATTTTTACAGGTGAGAAAAGTGAGGTACACCGAGATTGCGTAACTTGCTCAAAATCACACAACTAGTGAGCGGTAGAGCCAGAATCCGAGCTGAGAATTAAATAATGATGGAGGGGCACCTGGGTGGCTCACTTGGTTTAGCATCAGACTCTTGGTTTCGGCTCAGGTCATGATCTCAGGGTCCTGGTATCAAGCCCTGCTCAGCAGAAAGTCTGTTTAAGACTCTCCCTTTCTCTCTCCCTCTCTCCCTCCTCTCTCTCTCTCTCTGTCAAATAAATAAATAAACCTTAAGAAAGAAAAAGAGAGAGAAAGATAGATGGAAGCTGTGCATAAAGCATGCTTTTCCCAAAACATCAGAATAAATGCCTTAAACCTAACAGACGTGCAAGAATTAGATTGAGGAATGTCTGAACCTCATGACTCTAAATGACTGCCTTTATCAGGAATGGGGGGATCATCTCATCTCAGGCACATGTTTTTGCACCCTGCTTTCCTCCAATAAGCTCTATGAAATCTGGGGATCTGTGTTAGTCTGAATAGAAGGCAATCTTCCTCGGCTTATGTTGCTGTCCTTAGCACCATTTTGCCAACCTCCTTTCCTGCTACGTTCTGGCTGGAACCCCCACTTTTCCTGGTCCCTCCAGTAGATACACTCTTCTCTGATGAACAGAATTTACAAACCTGGAAACCTCAAATCCAGTTTCCCTCGCAGTCTCAAGGAAATGATTTTGACAGCTGAGTGATGTCAACCAACTGAGAAATGCAAAATAGAACACAAAGAAAAAGCCCAAGGGATGGTGTGCCCGAAGGATCACAGCAGTTTTATTAAACCCCAGCAAGCATCTCAGGAGGATGGGCATGGGGCTGGCATGAAGATAAGTCTCGCTGCTCTTCCAGGATGGTCATCACGATCCTCTTGTGGGCAGCAGATGCTCAGGAGAAAAAGGACACCAGCGCCCCAAGGTTCTAGTTTGGGGGAGGCATGACCATTCTATTGGAGTGCTACGGAATCACTACGTTGCCTTGGCTTGGTAAGGGATGGAATTTGAGGTGGGGGACACTGGTGGGAGGGGTTCTTTTGGCAAGCCAAAACCCAAGCAGAGTCTGCCAGAATCTAATTAGAGGCTGACAGCTTTCTAATGTCATGTCAAGCCCAGGGTCAGCTCTGTAATTCTACTTGCCGTCATGCTGGAATGCACCCTTTAGAAAGGCAGCTGCCCACCAGCTCTGCTTCTTCTCTTTTTTTAGTCCTTGGATTCAGCCTGTGCCCTCTCTCAGTCCTGTCTGCAGGACAGCCACGCTTTTCTCTCTTCCCATCTGGTACCACCACGTTTCCAGTAGACTGGGCCTGGCAGGATCCCAGCTTGGCTTTGGGGCTCACTTCTCACCCAGTAGTCCCAGGACCAGTCTCTAATGAGCGGATGGGGGGAAATGCAAACCACAGACTGGGGCTCAATGTGAAAGCTGCCATGTCATAAAGCATTTTGAAATGATTTTGACTGCTCCAAGCCCAGGAGTCACCTCTGTGATATTCTGAGTCTTTGTCCGGGTATGGAGGCAAATAACTTGAAATTGGAAAGACCCTAGAAATCATCTCTCATCTAATCTGAGAAACAAAGCTCATAATAAGACACCCAGGTGTAGCTGGAATTCTTCCAATGATAAGAGATTTTAAAGAAGGGTTTGAGGACTGCTGGGCAGTAGTAATAAGAAAGCATCAGGGATGGGGCGGAGATGCACTGAGACTTTTTCTTCCTCCCTCCCTCCCTCCCTCCCTCCTTTCTTTCTTTCTTTCTTTCTTTCATTTTTTTCTTCTTTTTTAGTGTAATAACATGGAGAAACCTTTTAGGCATTAGATATAAGGACCAGGCATACTTACTTGGTTGTAGAATTTACATGGTTACAAATATACATATGTGTGTGTGTGTAAATTTTGAATATGTCACTGGACTTGCAGTAGGTATAAAAGAAACTGGGGTTCCTTCCTTTTACATGCATAGCGCTGCAAACATTTCCCCTGCATTCTGCCCACACTTCAGACTTCATGCCTCCTGTAGAGCTGGCTCGCTCCTTCCCCAGTCCCTGGCATGGACCTTCATGTCTGCTGTTTGGGGAGATTGGAGGCATTGAAAGGACAAAATACCCCTGAAGGAAAGTACAGAGAAAATATCACAAGAGGAAGAGAAGGGGGGAGGGAAGTCTCTTTCTCTAGGGCCGCAGCTCTCCCAGACCATTATTCCGGGCTTCAAGTCAATGCTTCTTGGGTTTGGTCCCTCAACCAGCAGTAGCAGCATCCCTGAAAACCTGTTAAGAATGCAAATTTTCAGACCCCAGCCCAGACTTACTGAATCTTCCACTCTGAGGTGGGGCCCAGCAGAAAGTCTGACAACTTCTCTAATGCCTTGGTGAAAAGAAGCTCGCCATTTCTGAAGGCAGCAAATTCTCTCAGTAGAGTTCCTTTGTCATCATTTTCTTTCTCCTTATGACAAGCTGAATGGTGTTTCTATCTCTCAGGCTGCCAGTTCTTTCTTTCCTTTAGTGGAATAACCTGGAGTTCTGCTTTAATTCAGCCACGCCTGCTACACCCTGAATTTGGCTCCCCTATGTTTACAAAACCTATATTGTCCCCATTTTAAACATGCCAAAGACCGAGGCCCAGATCGACGGTTCATCGAGAAGCACCCAGTAACTCAGAGCTCTTTGCAGTCAGCGATCAGAATTTCTAGTGATGCTAGCTGAAGCTGACAGTCCTTACAGGAGAAAAATACCTAGCAAATAAAATTCTTAAAGGGAGAAACAAACGCTAATGGAAGGAAATATTCCTGGCAAGTACGATGTGAATAAAGTTGACGCTTGGTGAATGTTACTGAATGAAAATATTAGCTGAATAAAAACGCTAACTACAGACACAAATGTTAACAGCTGAACATTGCTGGTAATGCACAGCGAATAATACTCGCTGAAAGAAAATATATTAACTGCGGAAGAAAGGAGAGGAGCCGATTGATTTATAACGAACACACACCTAGCGTGGAGGGTGTTTCTTATGGTAATAGATTGTTGTAGCATTCAGAGCTCCGGTGTCAAAATGCCTCAACCCGCCTTGGCAGCTTTCTTTAAACTCCGCACTCTCACAAGATGACTTTACTTTCCAGCCACCAAAGGCATGTATTCATTTATAAAAGAATTGTTTCCTACACTGTCCTGGATTGTTTGCCAAATTGCTCTCCTGTAGCTCATACACCTGGCGTCGCACTCGTTCCTGACACCGCGTCTCACCCCTCGAGCTATCGGGGGGATCTCGGGGGGATCGAACTGCAGCCGCCCTGGGTCCCCAGGCTTGGAGTCCTGCGGTGACCTTTTTTTTTTAAAGGCGAGCTGATTTGGAACAAGGTCCCCTCGTCTGCAAACTACTTTCTTGATTGCTCTGCTCGAAGGAAATTTTAAAAAAAGAAGGAAGTCTGTTGCCTGTCCCTGTCTCTACGAGGTAATTGTTTTGACACGTTGGCTTAATTACATGAACGAAACGCAGAGTTTGCTGCAATCCACCATGGCAAATGAAAAGAGCCCTTTTGTGCATGCATGTCTACGCAAATTGACTTTGCAGTGCATTGTGGGAAGTGCCAACTAATTGCGGGGGGTGGGGGGAGTGGATTTTGTTGGCGTTGTTTGTTCTCCTATCTATCTGTCTGTCTGTCTATATTTTTTTGCAGCAAGGCCGAGATTTTGCATGTCCGTTGTAGAAATGGTCTTTCTTCCGAGTACTGCGTTTGCTTTATCAGTCTGATTTCCAGACTTTCTCTGGGCCTTACCGGGACTTTAGATGCTCAAAAGGGTGGATGATAAATTATAAAAGGAAAAAATATATATCAAAGGAAATCGTAGGAGTCTGTCTGACTAGATAGCCAGCCCCTGCACCGACCTTTGACAAATACGTGTCTGGCACATAGTAGGCAAGACGATCAATATTTATGAAATAAATGCATGAAATGTGTATCTAGAGTGAGGTATTTTTTCACTGCTCTCACAGTGACTTGCATCTTGCCAAAATACTCAAGGCAGGCGAATTTCACTCTTCATTGTATCAGATTGTCAGCCGTGGGGCAGAGAGGGGGACTCATTGGATGGGATGCTGGTTTAATGAATTCTTCCCGCACTAGCCAACTTGTTTGGCAACAGGGCCTGAAGGGGTTAATGTCTGCAGCATGCTTGGAAAGTGGCTAATGTTGTGTGAATAGCAGAGTAAATGATCACTGCCCTGCCTCTCGTAGACAGTTTCTAGACAGAAGGAGCAGGAGGCCTCAGCGCACATCTGCCAGGACTAAGGAAGCCTTGGGCAGGTGAAAGCAACCTCGGGGCGGATAGGCTCAGCCTCAGGCCCACATGCAGTCCCCCAGGACCTGAATCCCGGTGGGGAGATGGGCCCTATGGAGGTCTTCTGGATAGGGAGCTGTGCCAGATAAGCTGTTACTTGCCTGCAAGGTTAACCTCCCGCACTTGCCTCAAATATGGGAAGCAGGGGGCAGGACTCTGGTGGTGAGCTTTTAATCTTCAGACGTAGGATTTTTTATAAGTCTGTCGGATTTTGATTTTATTTTTTCAGGGGTTATGAAATTGCCTAGGGCAGAAATACATCAGGATGTAAAGAATCGACATCCATTCCCTGCTCCGTCAGAATCTCCCACTCTTCCCTCCACTTCCCTAAACAACGCCATATCCTTTTTGCTCCGATAGATAAACGGAAGCTGGGGTGGGGTTGGGTCTGATCCAGGCAGGTCGTACAGTCGTCATGAGAATGTTAACCCAGTAGTCAAGTGGTTGGGTGCAGGTCCTCATTCTTTTAGCAACTCGTTGTATGACTCCACTGGGTGATTTATCTTCTCAAGGCTCAGTCCCCTTGACCGTAAAATGGGAAATAATGGCAACTGCCTTTTTGACCCACACAGGGCTGTTGTAAATACGAAATAAAATAGTAATTGGGAAAGCTCTTTGAAAAGTTTGAAATACATATATATTTCATATATATCATACAGTTTTTAGCAACTGTGATTCTATGACTTGGCGTAATCACGAGCTAAACCGGAGAGGTAAAGCCCGAGCCGCTGTTGGGATGCCTGAGTAGCTCAGTTGGTTAAGCAGCTGCCTTTGACTCAGGTCATGATGCCAGGGTCCTGGGATCGAGTCCCGCATTGGGCTCCCTGCTCAGTGGGGAGCCTGCTTCTCCTTCTGCCTCTGCCTGCCACTCTGCCTGCTTGTGCTTTCTCTCTCTCTCTGACAAATGAATAAATAAAATCTTAAAAAAAAATAAAACAAAAAACTCAGCGGCTGCTAGAGGCAGGGCAAGGAGCCTCCTGACCAGGCTTTGGAGGTAAGATGCTCCACAGAGGAGGAAGTAGGTTCCAGAACAGAAGCTCAGCCTGCAGGGTCAGGATCTGGGGAGACAGAAGGGAGCCGTGAGGATCGACTGAGTGTCCGTCTTATGACTATCCAAGTGATGACCGTTGGAACCCAATCAGAACCAATGTCCCCAAACCAGAGTATTAAGGGAGGTGCGGTGGTATTCAGAAACCACACCAGGCTGGATACCTGAGCCCTGCTTCTCTCTTTCTAGTGATGTTCTCTGTGATTCTGGGACAGCTCCACCGAACTCTTCTGAGCCCTAATTTCTTCATCTATTGGAAGGGGGTGATTTGAGAACCTCCCTGATAGAGTTATTCAAAGGGACAGGTGCAGTAATTTGTATGAAACCCTAGTGTGTTTTAGACTCTCAGTAAGAGTTGGCTCAGTCGGCGATCCACTTACCCATTCATTTATTCCCTCACTGACTCAGAACATCTCACAGTCTCGGGTTGGTACCTTGTCTCAGGAGGTCATTAACACTTAAGGACTTCTCCAGTGGTCAAAGGAGCTGGCTCATAAACACCACCACCAGTGGTAGTTAAGAGAAGCAAGAATACATTCCTGCTCCTTTGTTCTTTCTCTCAAAGAACAACCTCAAATTGTTCTTTATTGCTCACCGAGTACCAGAAGGTTTGGGTTCCTCTGCTGGCTCCGCATCCTCTCTCTTTTGCTGCCTGGCGGTGGGGAGGGCTCCACTGAGCCAGCTCACCAAAAGGAAGGAAGAACAATAGGCCTGTTGCCTTTTCCTCTGTGAACATGCTCCCTGAGGTACCATATAATCAGAGCAGGGTTGTGACAGTCAGCGTGTCTCTGCTCTCTCCATATCCCAGCCGTAATACAACATTAGAAGCAATTAGAGCTTGTTCTAGGTTGTTTGGAAGATGATTATTATAGCCATTGCAGGGACATCTCAAAACACTGGAGTTAAGGATTACAACGTGTTCCACATTTCCAAAGCTGCTGACGGTGGGGAGCGGTGGGGAGAGCCTAAGAAACAGAGACAGACAAAGCCTAGCTCATTAACCCTGCCAGCGAGGTCCTGGGCCTGGACATGCATTCTCGGTGTGGGGCTCCTGAGGACGGATGGGAAGTGTTCTCTCTTTGGCAGAGCTGCTCAGCAGTCGGGGCTCAGCACTGGAAGGGTGGGCTGGCCCGGAAGCTCCACCACCAGATCCTTCTGTTTCCTCACACATGTCGGGAAACCCCTCAGAGTCAGGCAGCCAAGCATCCGAATCGCAGAAGGGCTCCGGTCACAGTCCCTTTCTCTCTGTTCCAGCTAGCCACACACACGAGTACTTGACCACACTTGATGTGGAAAATCTTCAACATCAATCTTTCACAATTGTACTGAAGCCTACTTTTATTCAGAGGAGATGGAAAACAGCTGGTCAGCTTGCTGTCCGGACTTGTCCACCTGCTTTCCTTTATCACACTCTGTAAACACCATTCTTCTAGCTACTGAGACGCAGAATCGCCAGGTCATTTTGTCCTTTTTGCCTTTCTTTTCATTCCAAGAAGTATTTAATGTGCTCCTACCAGATGCCAAGCAAACAAAGACCTCTGCCCTCATGACATGTACTTTATAAATATGTAAAGAATACTGTGTGGTAGAAGTACTAAGTACTACTGTATGGTAAGTACTAAGGGGCAAAGAGAAAGTAAAGCAAGGGATCCGAGGTACTAAGAAACTTATAAATTCTGACTTGGACTATGACAGTGGGTTCTTTCCTGGGGTTGGCCCTTGCCTCCTAAACCTACCTCTTGTGTCATCACTGACTCAAGCAGAACTTTTAGACTCTGCCTAGTCCCTACACAGCCTTGAGCCTGGTATCTCAGGGCCTGTGTGCTTTATCCCCAGGCTTTTCCACTTGGTCTCCCCCTAGGCTCCAGCCAGAGTAAACTCTCCATTATTCCCCAATACACTCTGCCTTTTCTTGCCTTATAGTGGAGTATTTGCATAAAAAGGAAGCTAATATGTGTTGCCCTTTGCTAACAGAGCTTTGTACAACTTTTCGATTTGATAGCAATTGTATGATGTACGAGGCGAGAGAACAGAGGTTGCCTTGCCTGAAGTCACACAGTAGAATGTGCCAGAGGCAAGATTCAGATCTCCATCTGTCTGCATCCAAATCTAGTGCTCTTTCTCCCAGATCACACAGTTTATTGTGATTTATTCCCCAATTCCAGATCGAAAGTACTAGAAGAAGAGCTGTGCCTATTCACCTTTGTGAATACCTCCAGTTTCTGGCTTTGTGCTATCTCCAGTGTCTGGCACAAAATCTCACACGAACCAGGTGAAAACATATTATGTGAATTAAATGTCTTTGAGCGTAATTGAATTAAGCTGAACAGGCTTTTATAAGGTTATTCATTAACATATCTTTCGGCAGCCTCTTGTTTAGCTTTTAATCTGTTGGTCTGTCTGTCAGCCCTCCCATAATCTCTGTTTTTCTCTCCTGACTTCTCTCCTGGTCCTCAGACCCTCTCTATGGGTCCTGAGCCGGCCCCGGCTGAGGACATTTGTGAGGCCAGTGGTGGTAGATTTCTTGATCTGTGTCATTCAGTTATCTTTCTTGTTGTTCTCCCTATCTGCCTCATTTTTTCCATTTGAGATCTCCTTATAGACATCCATTCTCCCACCCAAATTTCATTCTCACTGACATGAGCGCTAAGCCAGGTTTCAGGGGTCCTCAGTCCTGGCTCTGCATTTCCTGGGCAGTGTGGGGGAGAGGAAGTTCAGGAAAACTGCAGCTTCTCCAAGCCTTGGTTTCCTTATAGGGAACTGCACATATGGTTTTAAAATTCCTACCAGATCTACTATGTGCAATCCTCATTGTTTAATGTACCATAATTAATAAGTAAATATTTTTAGATCCTACTGATGTAGAGGCACTTTAGAGTTTGTCTCCAGAGTGTTCTTGCAAAGCAATCCTTGGTCAGACAGCTTGCTTTATGACCCCTCAAAGCAGTTTTCTTTCCCTCATAGGCCTCTAGTGATCAGTATACGTCTCCTGGGAAGAGACAGAGCCCATGGAAGCAGACGGAAGAGAGATCTTGGTCGGTTTTTCTTTCTTTCTTTAAGATTTTACTTATTTATCTGAGCAAGAGAATGATAGAGAGTGAGCATGAGAGGGGGATGGTCAGAGGGAGAAGCAGACTCCCTGGCCAAGCAGGGAGCCCTATGCAGGACTCGATCCCGGGATACCAGGACCATGACCCGAGCGGAAGGCAGTCACCAACTGAGCCACCAATGGAGATGTTGAGAAAGAGATGGAGGTTGAAACAGGAGGACTTGGGGGCATTTCCCACCTTCCTTTTGCCTCTGGATGGGAAGAACCTGTGGGTTCACTCTGCCACTCACCTTCAATCATCTGAAAAATTCCAGTTCTGTGATTTTGACACCTTCAAACCCCCACCTACTACATCTGACCACTTCCCGCATTCTGCCCCTCAGTAGCTGCCAAACCACAAAAAGCCACCAGCTGCATGTGGCCCCAGTTTCAACCCCACAGATGGAACTTTTGGTAAAGGGGGATGAGTTGCTAAATAAATAGAATGCATTGTAAGTGTTGATAGATTTTCTGTTCTGTCCTGGCATTGTGCTCAGTGGAGGATTACCGCTGTGTGTGTTTAAATGTGACAGCTGTTTCATTCACTCCCTGGCGTGTTGGAGAAGCCGTGATATAGCCAGCGATACGCCTTTGGAATCCTTAAAGTGAAATCCTCGAGAAAAAAAAAAAAATCCCCTCCCATCCCTCTCTGTCCCCATCTCTCTGCTCACTCTCACATGCATTTCCATTTATTGGATTTTATCTTTGATTTTTTTTTTTTAATGTTCTGGATAAGAAACACCCCTGGAAGACCTTCCATCTCGGGTTGCTGGGCATCCCTGAAGCAGTCGACTTCATTTTGGTACCCTGGCTGTGGAGGGGATGCAGAGCATTTAGAAACCTTAATTAAGGAACATTTAGGGAGATAGGCTGATGAGGAGCAAGATTAGCTGTGGATTTCACTGTTGCCTGCCTACGACTCTCTGTTTAATTACTATAAGGGGAGCTGCCAGCAATGCGGGCGCCGAAGGTTTGACAGTGAACTACACTGACCTGGATTTCTGTTTCATTAGATTTCACTTAATTTAGGCAAAAGGAGGCAATTTCTTAGACCCTAGGATAGTAGAATGTTAACCTCTAGGCCACAGGAATCAAGGGGAAAGAAGGTGTTTTATGTAGAGCTCTACCAGTTCCGAGGCGGATACTCTGGCCTGAATCCCAACACCGCTCACTGTTTAGGGAGATAGAGGGAATGGGGGTCTGTGTCCCATCCAGGGCTCAACCGAGCTGAATAATTGAGTGAACATTATCCTTTTTGGATTAAAGAGGTAAAAAGAAAGAATCCTCCCCACTAAATTTAAAGAAGAGGATCTTCCTTTCTCCAGATCCTTCTGGCTTTTTCTGAAATGACTGTTTGTTCCTGATGACCCTGACTCCACTTCATAGCTTGTGAGTGAGAAGAGCTGAGGTCAGGTGCTGGTTGGCATGGTAGGGGGCTGGGGTGCGGGTGCGATCCCATGACTGGGGGCAGAAGGATGGTTAGGGATTCCCTTGACACTACAGACAAATCCTCATATCTTTATGCTATTCAGTGTTGACCTTCTACCTAAGCCAACGGTCAAATTTGGTTGAGGGATTCTAAAAATTCAAGGGAGAATATTGGATCTAAAATTGGAGAATTTGGGGCGCCTGGGTGGCTCAGTGAGTTAAGCCTCTGCCTTTGGCTCAGGTCATGATCTCAGGGTCCTGGGATCGAGGCCCGCATCGAGCTCCCTGCTCGGTGGGGAGCCTGCTTCCCCATCTCCCTTTGCCTGCCTCTCTGCCTACTTGTGATCTTTCTCTCTCTGTCAAATAAATAAATAAAATCTTAAAAAAATAAAATAAAATTGGAGAACGTGGATTCTGCCTTCTCTCTGACTTAAATATCCATTAATCTCTCTGTGTCCTCAGCTAACACAATGGGGATACTAATTCCTATTTCACAGAAAGCTTATAGAATTAAATAAGAAAAGGCCTAATACAGCATTCAGCTCATAACAAGGGTCTCAATATACCTTAGTTGCCAATTCTACCCCCTGCATATAGGAGCAGGAGGAAGACCATGTTCTGAAGGAAACCAAAGAATATCCCACTCTTATTGGCCTTAAATTAAGTGGAAATAAGAGAATAATAAATGGAAATAACATACATTATTAAAGGAATAAAAAGTTAACAAGCTATAATATATCCATACAGTGGAGTACTTCTCAGTAGTAAAAAAGAAAGAACTTCTGATTCATGCAATAACATGTACAGGATGGCAGTCTGTCTAGTAAGGAATCAGCTACTTATGGTCACTTGACGATAAGCCTCAAGGACTGACTTCGAGCTGTTCCTCCCTCATGTCTGTCAAAGATGAGCTCATTCAGCAGCTCTCACTTTATTTTAGATTTTCCCTTGGAAAAGGTAACAAGCAATTAAGTCAAACACAAGGGGATATAGACAGGCACCCTTCATTTTCTTGTGCTTCATTGTATTGCATTTTGCCGATATTGACTTTTTTCTCTTTCTTTCTTTCTTTCTTTTTCTTTTCCTTTCTTTTCTTTCTTCCTTTTTTTTNTTTTTTTTTTTTTTTTTACAAATCAAAGGTTCCCAGAAACTCTGTATGGAGCAAAGGCATTGGCATCATTTTTCCAACAGCATTTGCTCACTTTAGGTCTCTGTGTCATATTTTGGTAATTCTAATAATATTTCAAATTTTTCATTATTATTATATTATGGTGATCTGTGATCAGTGATCTTTGATGTTACTATTGTAATTGTCCCAGGGTACCACAAATTATGCCCACATAAGACAACCAACTTAGTTGATAAATGTCGTGTGTGTTCTGACTTCTCCACTGAGCAGCCAGCCATTCCCTATCTCTCTCCCTCTCCTTGGGCCTGCCTGTTCCCTGAGACACCAATATTGAAAGTAGGCCAATTAATAACCCCACATGGCCTCTAAGTTTTCAAGTGAAAGCAAGAGTCTCATGTCCCTCACTTTCAATCAAAATCTAGAAATGATTCAGCCTCATGAGGAGAGCGCGCTGAAAGCCAAGAGAGGCCAAAAGTTAGGCCTCTTATGCCCAACAGTGGGCTAGGTTATAAATGCAAAGGATAAGTTCTTGAAGGAGATTAAAAGTGCTACTCCAGTGAACTATGAGAAGAAAATGAAGGGTGCCTGGGTGGTTCAGTTGGTTAAGTGTCTGACCCTTGATTTTGGCTCAGGTATGGTCTCAGGGTCGTGAAATCAGGCCTCTCATCAGGCTCCATCCTAAGGGTAGAGTCTGCTTGTCCCTCTCCCTCTGCTCCTCCCCCAGCTTGCTCTCTCTCTCTCTCTCAAATAAATACAATCTTTAAAAATAATAAAATAAAATAAAATAAAATAAAATAAAATAAAATGAAAGTGAAACAGCCTTACTGCTGATTTGGAGAAAAATTTAATGGTCTGGATAAAAGACCAAATCAGCCACAACAAAGCCTAATTCAGAGTAAGGGCCTAACTCTCTTCCATTCTGTGAAGGCTGAAAGAGGTGAGGAAGCTGCCGAAGAAAAGTGTGAAGTTTGCAGAAGTGTGTTCGTGAAGTTTAAGGAAAGAAGCCTTCTCCAGAACACAGAAATGCAAAGTGAAGTAGCAAATGCTGATGGGGAAGCTACAGCAAGTTCTCCAGAAGATCCTGCTAAGTTCCTTAATAAAGGTGTCTACACAAATCTGTCTAAAACAACTGGCTTTCGACATAGATTAAACAGCCTTCTATTGGAAGAAGATGCCGCCTAGGACATTCATAACCAGAGAGAAGTCAATGCCTGGCTTCAAAGCCTTAGAGGACAGGCTATTTTGTTAGGGGCTAACACAGCTGGTGACTTTAAGCTAAAGCCAGTGCTCATTTACCGCTCCAAAAATAAGAGGGCCCTTAAGAATTATACTAAATCTACTCTGCCTGTGCTCTGTACATGGAGCAACAAAGCCTGGACGACAGCACACCTGTTTAAAACATGGTTTACTGAATATCTTAAGTCCACTATTGAGACTTACTCCTCAGAAAAAAAAAATTCCTTTTAAAATATGACCGCGCATTGACAATGTGCCTGGTGACCCAAGATCTCTGATGGAGATAAACAGCAAGATTCTTGTTGTTTCATGTTTCCTAATAGAACATCTGTTCCACAGCTTAAGGATCAAGGAGTCATGTCAACTTCCAGTCTTATTATTTAAGAAATACAGCCTAGAGCTGCCATCGTGAGTCCTCGGATGGACCTGGACACAGTCAATTGAAAACCTTTTGGAAAGGATTCAGCATTCTAGATGCCATTAAGAACATTTGTGATTCATGGGAAGAGGTCCAAATATTCACATTCAAAGGAGTGTGGAAGAAGTTGATGTCAATCCCCTTGGGTGACTTTGAGGGGTTCAAGACGTCAGTGGAGGAAATGCCTGCAGATGTGGCAGAAGCATCAAGAAAACTAGAATGAGGGATGGAGTCTGAAGGCACGACTGAATTGCTACTAACTCATGATAGAACTTGAGGGGCTCTGGAGCTGCTTCTTACTGATGAATGGAGAAAGTGGTTTCTTGACATGGAAACTACTCCTGGTGAAGATGTTGTGAAGATTGTTGAAATGATAGCAAAAGATGTAGAATACTACAAGAACTAAGTGAAGCAGCAGCAGGGTTTGAAAGAATTGAGTCCAATGTTGAAAGAAGTTCCACTGTAGGTCAAACGCGATCACACAGCATCGCATGCAACGGAGGAATCAGTCATGAAAAGAAGAGTCTATCCACGTGGCAGGCTTCATTGTTGTCTTACATCAAGACATTGCCACGGTCAACTTAACCCTTCAGCAACCACCACCCTGATGAACCAGCAGACATCAACATCGAGGCAAAACCCTCTACCAGCAAAAGGTTATGACTTGATGAAAGCTCATATGTTGGTTACCATATTTTAGCAAGAAAGTAGTTTTTCATTAAGGTACTTATACATTGTTTTTGAGCCAGAATGTTATTGCACACCTAATTTAGTATAATGTAAACATAACTTTTAGGGGCACTAGGAAACCAAAAAATTCACTTGCCTTACTTACTCTTGTGATACTCACTTTATTGTGATGTGGCCCTTCTTGGGTCTTTACCATCATTTTCTGACCGTCCCCACCTTGCACGCTTTCCTCCAGGCATGGTGATGTCTTTGCATACCTCATGTTGCTTCGGGTCTTAGATCCTTGTTCCCCCATCCCCGTGGTCTCATCACACCCTCCATGTTTGCTTACCAGGCTTTCACATGTTCTTCAGACCTCCAGAGGGGTCTCTGGTCTCTGGAATCTTTCCCTCAGCCTCTGGGTTGAGTGGCCCCCCTGTGCTTTCCAAATGGCCCCCTCAACATCCTCCTCTTTGGACACACAGCACACTGGATCAGCAGTTGCTCAGAAATAGGACCTGAGCCCTTAATACCTCTGACGGATGCCTGTCTGTATTACATTGGTCAATTTATATGACATTCTATAAAAGATAAAACCTTTAGAGACAAAACGCAGATCAGCAGTTGTCCGGGACAGGAGGCGAGGGGAGGTGATTTACTGAAACAGAGCACAAGGGAACTTTTCAGGGTTTGGAAATATTATATATATTATTTATGATGGTGTTTATGCTTAAAATGTACATCTAGAAATGGTGAATTTTACTATATGTAAATTGTACCTCAATAAACATGACTTTTTAAAGAGTTGGTAAAAATGTAATTTTTTTTCTGTTTTTCCTTTCTAGAGGGTTGTGACTTGTCCACATTGCTAAGGATGCTATGAAGGCCACCCTAGAACCTAGGGCCCATTGAATCCCTAGGGAGTGGATATGATGGGGTTTTAAATCACCTGTAATCCCATGCAAATGTTTGCATATGGGTACAAATGAACTTTTCTGGCGGGATGTCTCACAGTTTTAAGTAGAAGGTTAAAAGTTACTATGGCTCACTACATGTCCCTCATTTGAGAGCAATGAGAGACACAGAGAGAGAGAGAGAGAGAGAGAGAGCAAGACAGAGACAGATATCCCTATTTCCATAATAAAAGATAAAGTGAGAACTATTGTATAAGTTTGTCACCAGGGATGTGCACCAGGAGACAACAGTTTGAGGTCAGTCCCTGAGCACTCTCATCAAGTCACTATCATTAGCTGGTTGTTCTTATTAAAGAGAATGATACTTTATATGCAGGCTCAGTTCTGTGGACCTACAGCATCACTTGCTCTGATTCCCAAGTTCATAGTTGGGGGAGAAGGGAGTGAGACTTGCATAAATCTTCCTTAATTTGGGACACTTAATAGATTCCGTGTACAGTGTTGCAGAGTTTTGAAAATGGAAGCAGGGAAAGGAGGTCACCCATGATAGGTAGAAAGCAGGATGCCAAGCACAGCTTAATGGAATCTGTGGTATTGATCCAAGTGGCAAATGCATTGCATTGTGACAGTATTGAAAGCTTTAGGCTGGGCACTTGTTCAGAAAAGGCCACGGCTGCTAATTTGCAAAAATATCAGGGTCTCAAAAGTTACCAGGGGTCTTTGAAAAAGAAATCACCAGGCAGCACACTCCCGGGCCTCCCTGAAGTATTTCTATCTAGAAAAGTGGGCCCTAAGAACACCCTCCTCCTGCTAGTGAAAGTATTCTATCACAAGCTTCCAGATAGGAAGAGCCCTCTGTGCCCCACGCACTGTGAATAATTCGTCATTCTGAGATGCAAATGCAGACAACAGTGGAGCGTTCCTCGTAGGCCTGAAAGAGGGCATGATTTTGGAGAAGGCATTTCCTGTGCTGGGGTGTGCACCTACAACGTCTGGCTGCCCAGGCTCAGTTCATGTTCATGGAATGCCGAGGAATGTTCTCTGCTAATGTAGGTGGTGCCATAGAGATGTTGGGAGTGCTGTTTCCATGGAGCCACCCAGAGCTCGATATTTAAAGACAGATTTGAGTCACAAAAGTACATCATCATACACTGACCCACCTCCTCCTAGATGATATCCCTTTAATGTCAATGGCTCCCATCCCAACAACCTTGGTGTTACTTTTGTTTCTAAATCGTCAAGTCTGACAAGAGAACCCTAGGTCAGATACAGTCCAAATAGGGCTGAAGAGGTCTTGCTCTCTTACCACAGTTTTGTAACTGCCAATGCTAACAGTTATTTCCAAACAGAATCGTTCCTGTGTAGGGTATGAAGAAATGAGTGGCAATTCTGGGGAGCTGGCGACTCATGTGAACAAGGGGGTTTAAAAACAAAGTTCATGGTCTCAGAGACCTAGACACCTGGGAATACATGTGTAGGAAGAAAAGGAATGGATTCGAAGAATATCGCTGTGGGAATATATTAGAATTGAATATTATGAAGTAGTGGAAAGCACATCTCTTATCTGCTAACTAAACCAGCACAGAAGCATGATGCATTGGCAATATTAGAAACTTCAAACGTGTGGACATTTCCAGGGCACCTCATGCTGCTAAAATCAAAGGATACAACAACAACAACAAAAACAAAGGGCATTTATGGTAATTTTCTTTAGAATACGGGAAGCAGCAAATGACATGGTTACTATGTAGTACAAACCAATAAGAAAAATTTGCTAGTGACATGAAGCCAGTAAAAATTGGGGAGAAAGTGCCTATGTTATTTTGGTGTTCCTAATGTCCAGAGAACAAAACACTGGGTTAAGTCAGAGGAATATTCTAAATTTTTAGAAGGGAGATATCAAAACAGTTACAAGTAGACACCAACAAAAGGCACAAGATGAAATGACATGAATTCTGTCAAAGCCAAAGAAAGAAGCAGGTGTTTTATTATTGTTGCTGCTTTTTTTGTTTTTGTTTTTGTTTTTTTCCCTCCTAGTGTTTTTTGCACAAGGATCTCTCTCAAAAATGAGGGAAATAAAGAAAACAGCTAATGATGACTACAAGGAGTCAGCACACCTCAATGTTAGACAAGCTAAATTGCAAAATGAACTGGGGCCAATAGCCTCTTTGGAGACAAAAAGTATTGAAATGGGACAGGCTTGGATCTCACAAGAAAATGCTATCATATTCAACATAACACTTCACAGCTCTCTTAATTCTTAGGTTTTCTCTTTCTGTCAAAAAGAATGATATCTGGGCTGAAAATGGCAGATCCAACAATTTTAAGACAGTTTATGCTTATCTTATATCCTAAGCCAATGAGAAATTTATGGAAAGGAGATTCACACTGCTGTAACTGTGATTGGAAATCTTCAAGGAACCCTGGAGAATGGGAGAAATGCTGGAAAGCAGGAAATTAGCATATTTGTTTGCCAATTTCAGAAATAGAAAATTTTCTCTGGTGAATCTAGAAAATGCCATAGCCTGTGTATCTGGACTTTTGTATGATCTGACTCAGCTCATGTAGAAGAAAGGTTTTAGCAGGGTATTAAAGGGTCTTATCCAGTTAAATATTTTATCAGTGACTTGGATAAACATCAAATCTGTGGATGCTTCACATTAGAAACTTATATGATGTGTTGAATAGATAGAACTGGGATCCAGAGAGATTTAAATAAGTGATATTGGTGTGTCAATTCTAACAAGATAACATTTAATAGATGATGAGCTTAAGGTCCCTAAATTTAGTACAAAAATCCAATCTAACTTATTCATGATGGATGAGATAAGGCTTAATAGGAACATGCGAAACAAATAAAGAACAAGAAGCTTGGCGATATCTGATGTCAAATGTGCAGTATGAATAAAAAGACTGATGTGTTTGCCAAAAAATTCTAATGGACTCTTGGAAAAAAGGAGATGGTGCCCCTGTATTGTATTCATTAGTTTGTGTCTGAAATGTCATGTTTCCTTTAAGGGGGGGAGGGGTCCCGCTTTAAGTAATACATAGTGACTAGGGTACACTTAAAGAAAAATGAGGCTTATGTTAGAGACACTGTTTCAACTAAAACTATGTATTACTTTATGAGTGAGAAATGGTTACAGAAGTTGGGGATATTTATAGCAAAAAAAAAAAAAGGTGGAGCTTCTCCTTCAATATTTGAAAGGCTATTAGAAAGATTCTTTATAAAAAGAAAAAAAGAAAGATTCTTTTTTTATTCCATGTGGTCTCAGGAGGAAAAACTCAGACTACTATAAGCAAGTCTTAAGGAAATAAATTTTGGAAAATAACTTACTAACAGACATCTTCAAAGGTAGAAGAGGTTCTTTTAAGTGTCCCAAGTCCCCGCCTTCCTGGAAGAGTTCAAGGACATGGTGACCACCTGATCTGAATGCTGTACCAGGCACTCAAAGATCAGAAGGATATTGAGACAGTATTTTTTCCCAGTTCACAGTCCATAAACCTACTGAGCCACCCAGGTGCCCCGAGTCTGTCCTGCATTTTGAATAAATCTCTTATCCATGCCTGATCACACACTACTCATTTAGAAAATATTGGATTGCTGACTCATGTGGATCTTCCAAATGTTGAAGCATTTTATCATAAAACACCAAAAAAGTTACATTTATTAGTAGGGAGTATCTGTGAAGCTCCTGGTAAAAGTTTTCCAAAATTCTGGGGTGCCTGGGTGGCTCAGTTGGTGAAGCATCTGACTTCAGCTCAGGTCATGATCTCGGGGTCCTGGGACAGAGTCCTGTATTAGGCTCTATGCTCCGTGGGGCATCTGCTTCTTCCTCTGCTCCTCCCCCGAGGGAGGGATAAATACATAAAATTATTTAAGTAAATAAATAAATAAAATCCTTTAAAAAAAGTTTTCCAAATTCTATTTTCTTTTGAATTCTCTGATATTATCATTGGCAACAAATACTGTCAATTCTTTTTCTTGAGATGAGAGGCACAATCATTCATTTAAAAAAAAAAATTCTGCCAGAATACCCAAGTTCGAACAACTATAGTTTGTGTGTCAGTCATTCTTTCTTTTCTTTTTAAAAATATTTTATTTATTCATTTGACAGAGCGCCCGCAGCAGGTGGAGAAAGACGAAGAAGTAGGCTTCCTGCTGAGCAGGGAGCAGGATGTGGAGCTTGATCCCAGGACTCCAGGATCACGACCCGAGCCAAAGCCAGATGCTCAACCAACTGAGCCACTCAGGCAGCCCTCTTTAAACCATTGTTAAAAGGAACTGGCAATATTTTTTCTTGTTGCAAGCATATGAAGAATACGATGGCTACAGCTACAGTTTAGGGCCAATGCCTTAATTCTTGTTATTGGTCCAGCACTGCTTTGACCTAGTAGTGTGAACACCAACGCAGTGACTAAGGCAAATAATGTCTTGGTAGTTTTAGAACAAAAAAATGGTTTTGATCTCATGAACTCCTGAGAAGGGTTCGGGCACCCCTGGTGGTCTACAAAGTACATGAAGAATTGTTACTATGGTATAATGCAGCTTGGAAACCTTGGGCCAGATCTTTTTTTTTTTTTTTAAGATTTTATTTATTCATTTGACACAGAGAGAGAGATTACAAGTAGGCTGAGAGGCAGGCAGAGAGACAGGGAGAGGAGGAAGCAGGCTCCCTGCTGAGCAGAGAGCCTGATGTGGGCCTCGATCCCAGGACGCTGAGATCATGACCTGAGCTGAAGGCAGCGGCTTTAACCCACTGAGCCACCCAGGCACCTGGGCCAGATCTTTTTTGAAAGAGTTTCCAACCTTGGTGTGCCAGGATGGCTCAGTCAGTTGAACGTCTGACACCTGATTTTGGCTCAGGTCTTGGAATTGGGCCCCGAGTTGGGTTCCTTGCTAAGTGCAGAGCCTTCTTGTTCCTCTCCGTCCCCCACACTGGGGACTCCTAGAGACTCTTTCTAAAATGCACATTCCTGGGCATGCACTTGGCATTTCTGAGTTAGTATGTCTTTGAGGGTGGGGATAGGAGATTACACATGTCTAGTTTGCAAAAGTCACATGACTTTGAGCTGCATCTTGGTTAACAATCATTACTTTGGGGAAAAGGATGAGCAGAAGCATAACTAGGTAATCACAACCGAGCCTAAAGATGTTGCGTTTATCTGTCTGGATATTAAGTAAATCATGGATGATTCCTCTTTGATGGTTTGGGGAAAGTGGTCAGGGCAGGCTTGAAAACAGTCCTAAGGAGTCAAAGGAGTACATTCAGGAATAGTCTCATCTGAATCAGTCAGTAGAGGAAGATACCTCCCAAACCCCAGGAGCTCTTTCTTTTCCTGTCAATATCTTTATTCAGTATTACTTCACTCTCCAACAGGAGAGAAGTAAATGACAACTAAGAATCTTGGGGAAAAAAAAAAAGTAAAAAGTGGCTTGGAGGTCAATAGCCGTCCACAAGAACATATCTGAGTAGTAATTGCTACTTCCCTTTCATCAGTGTAACTTGCAGCCACTCAAGTAAGAACACTTGGAGTGGAAAATCTATTAATACTGAAGCCTGGGACTGGTTGGAAGCACAAACTGTGCTATTACAGCTCCCTGTTTTCTCAGTGTCGTAACTCTTAATCTGCTAAAGACATTGCAAAGAAACGAGAAAAGCTTTTCTTTTGATTTTTACAAGTGACACCAAATACCCTGCTCCTGACAGTACATGAACCTAGTTTATTTTGGAAAAGACTTAGGATGATGGGCTCTCTTGGGCACAGCCTGATAGATCAGAACACAGATGAGCTAAATCCATCACAGTACTGGATAAGGCCAATTCATTACTAATCTCTTCAGGTTGTTTAAAGAGTCCCCCCCAGTGGTGCATCTATTTTTTTTCTCTTCTAGAATTATGCAGTATGGACAATGGCCACTTGGATTCACATAGAGGTATTACCTCACCATTGCTTTTTGCCTTTCCAACCTCAAGGGAGGTGAGGTTTCTTCCGGAAAGCTGCAATACAGCCGTGATGCCACGAGGAAGTGGTAGTGTTCAACTTGCATGCAGTCCAAGCTAGATGGTGCGTATTTTCCTGAAAGAGAAGATGGTCCCTCTAGTCCATCACTTATTTGTATTAAAACATCAATTTTCCATAATTTTTTAAAATTTCTTGTTCAAAGAGTTAAAGCAAAGCAAATGACAAAATAGATAATTTTTGTGTATAACATGACCTGAATTCGGAACCTGACAACGAATACCTATTTAAAATAAGCTACAAGCCCAAAGTACTTTGCAAGTGGTAGCTCATTTAAAAATTTCAATAATCGGGCGCCTGGGTGGCTCAATGGGTTAAAGCCTCTGCCTTCAGTTCAGGTCATGACCTCAGGGTCCTGGGATCGAGGCCCGCATCGGGCTCTCTGCTCAGCAGGGAGCCTGCTTCCTCCTCTCTCCTCTCTCTCTGCCTGCCTCTCTGCCTCCTTGTGATCTCTCTCTCTGTCAAATAAATAAATAATCTAAAAAAATTTTCAATAATCCTGTGAGGTAGGTATTATTAATATTATGATAAAAAATGAGGCACAGATAAGAGAAATAATATGAGTAAGTTACATTGCTAGTAACTGGTAGAATTATGTCATATCTCAGGCATATTGGCAATAGACATTCCTACTGTAACAAAGCTACCTTGCCTCTACTTGACTTCTCTTCCTCTGATGGCTATGGTTAACGTTACTGTGTATTGTAACTTCACCTTATATAGTAACTAATTGTAACACTTCTCCAGGTTTATTTATCCCTTGACTTCCCCAAGATAGTTCAGTTCCATGGCTAGTACAGGTAGCGTATTATGTCTTAACAAGGATCCTTGGATCATCTGAAATGTGAGAACGGTTCTTCTATCATAAAGTTATATTAAGGAGTTTAGTTAATAGAAAATACCATACAATATATGTGTTACACATTCCATTCGTTTTGTATGACATTTGCTGCCAGTTGATAAGAGAACTTGCTGGATGGGCTTTGTCACACCACACAGACACTGAGACACTGTTTCCTTTCCATAGAGACATGCGAGACTCATGATGCTTATCCTTGGGCTTTAGTTTCCCAACTTGAACAAAATACAGTAAGTCTTACAAGAAACAACTGTTTGTCTCCTTAGCGCTCTCTCTGCTAGTATTCGCCTCTCCCTCCTGATGTCGCAGGCTGTAATCCTCTTGTTTTGTGAGAAGCTGGATGCTGCCCTGTAGGTTTGGTCTGCTTTAAAGCCCTTTCTCTATCACAAACACATATATCACCGAACCCTCTTGGAAGTTTCTAGAAGGAAAGCTAATAACCTCAGTTTGTTCCGTCTTTGCTAGTTGTCCCCAGTTTCCTTCCTTTCTCTCTTTCTTCCTTTCTCCTCTCCCTTCCTTTCTTCCCTCCCTCCCCCCCTCCTTCCCTCCCTCCCTCCTTTCTTTTACTTTCTTTCTTTCTTTCTTTTTTTTCTTTCTTTCTTTCTTTCTTTCTTTCTTTCTTTCTTTCTTTCTTTCTTTCCTCTTCTTCTTTTCTATTTGTAATCTTTTCCCCATACTCAGCTTATCCATTTTGAGGGCACTAGGGAAATTTATGATCCCCTGGTCCTTCAACTCCCTGAAACCAGACCCCTGTATTCCAGAACTGATATAGAATATACACTTTGCATCTTATTCTGGCTCCACCCTGACACCCAAACTGTTCCAGATTTGAACTAGCCCGGTCTCAAAGTCTCACATAGCAGTGTGCCCTCAAGTGCAGGTGTGGGAATAACATTCTAGGGAGTCTTTCTCTGACTGATCTTTTCCATTGTTAAAATGGCCACAGTAATGCTTGCTTCCCGGGATTTATGCCCTTGCGTATTGCCCTCCTGCATTGAATAGGTTTGGCCTCCACAACCAAAATAATGATGATGGGAGAAAGATGGTGTGCAGTTTCCAAGGCTGGGTCATAAAAGCTATCCTGGCTTCTTCTCTTGGATCACTCATTCTGGAGCAAGTCAGCTGCCATGCGATGAGGATGCTGGAGCAGCCCTACGGGGACACCCACATGGCAAAGCCCCGAGGCTTCCTGTCCAAACCCTGCGCCAACTTACCAGTCACGGGAATGAGCCACCTTGAAAGCATATGGGTGACTTCAACCTCGGGAGAGCCACTGAGCAAGAACCGCACATCTAAGCTGCTTCCAAATTCCTGATCCACAGAAACTTTGATGCACAAATTTGAGGCAATTGTTTAGGCAGCCAAAGATGAGTAATGTATGTAGTGTTCTCCATCATCAACTAGTTTCTTTTTGCTAAAAGCTGTTTGGCAATCCCTAAGATTAGTTTGCTGTAATCACAGAATTTTCTCCGACTTCTCCCTCCAGGAAGGGAATAACCTTTTTCTTTACCTCCAAATCCACCTCTCAGGCCTGTGGCTACCAGACTGATTTGCATAGGATACTGAGATTACTTATCTAACAAGCTTTACTAAGTTGCCCTTAGCAACGACTTTGGATGCTGGCTTATTTTAAGTAGTTCAGAGTGGCCACATGCTTTATATAAATACAGGTAGTAAGAGTCTCTGCTGCACTGTGGAAAGAACTTTCATAGGTTTGGAGTCAGGCATACTCTGTTTTGAATCCTGGATTGGCCATGTAGTAACACAGAATATTAAATAATGTGTCCAAAGCAGGAAAGGTTACCTTGAACAAATTATGTAACATCTCTGAGCTTCTATTCCCCATCTGTAAAATGGGGATATTGTTTATCCCATAGGGCTGGATGAAGATTAAATAATATATCTTTTGAAATAAATTTCACAAAATACAGTGTCATACAGATAATGGGAATTTAATAAATGATAGCCACCATTAATATTAAAAGGAGACCTTGAACAACATCAAAGCTGGAGAACTGACTGATTTGAGGGCAGAGATCGAAACCGTATTTCAGGATCTTTGATTCCAAGGCAGTGTGAACCTGATTCATAAGTAAGAGAGGAAGGAAGGCCCCCTTCCATTTGAGAGGGGGATCGAGGAACAGCCAGTCTCTCAGCAGCAGGAGTGTGGACGGGTGTCATTTAGGGTTGGGGAAGACATGAGCAGAATTAGAGAGGTGGAAAAGGAGCTCATGTTTTGGGATGAGGTGTGGGCACAAAGCAGCTCAGACTGACGTGGTCACGGGAAATACATAGAACACAGTAGGTGGTACCAGTTGGAGAGCACCGGAAAACCTGTTTGTGGCAATTCCGGTTTAGATGTCCCAACCATGAGGACCTTTTGTGCTGGATAAGTCCTTGCTGTGGGCTGCTGTCCTGTGCACTGCAGGATGTTTGATGGGCTCCCTGACCTCTATGTACTAGACACAATAGCACCAATTCCCCCACCGGTCAATGGTCAAAAATATCTTCTGACATTGCTAATCCCCATCCCTACCTCCTGTCCCGCCCCCACCCCCCCGCCCCGCCACCCTGGGGAATAAAGTGGCTCCTAGTTTCGAACTACGACTAAAGTCTAACATTTTCACCTTTCCTGCGAATATCATTGCAGCCTAGAGAGTATGTGTGTCTGGACCAAGGACACACAGCCTGAGACCACAGAGCCACGTCTAGACCCTTCCAGTGTTTTATCCTTATCTAGACACTTGAAAAGCAGCCAGATGGCCTTTGCCACATTAAATGGAAGGAGTAAGAAAAATATCATTAAAGATACTTAGGTGTAAAGGAGCAAAACATATCATTAAGCTGCGTCTCTGAGAGGGACAGTCACAGATGCCATCTTATTTAAAAAGCATTAATTTGGGTATTAAATGAGTTAACACTGGAAAGTGTCCAGCACAGTGTGTGATGCCTGGAAAGAGAGCAGAGAGGATGAGTTTTCTCCTTTCTTTCCTGATAATGGTTTGGGCTTCATTCAGTGGGCCATGGGGAACAATAGGGTACTTTTTATAGGTCAGTGGCATTATCATAGTGGAAAAGTGACATTCTACCTAAAGCTCAAGTCTATTGCTTTATCCTGGGAAGGTGCCCTATCTCTTGGGGACATATGCCCCCAGGGACTGGCATCATGCCTGCTTCCTAAGTGTCCTCAATTACAGTTTCCACCCACCAAGGAGGCTACTCTCACCAGAGAAGATCAGGACATAATGAGCCCCACGCCAGGAGTGATTAAAACAAATGACACCGCAGTCTCACAAGGTGGCAGAGCAGGGAGGAGGTGGCTGAAGTGATTGACTCCTCTTAAATGCAGCCCGATTTTGAATAATACAGCTGCTTACCCGATAGCTGCCTGAACGCAAACCTTTGGCAGCTGGTCACCCTCCAGTGCCTCTGGGATGGGGTCACCAAGGGCTGGAACACACTTTCTGAATTGAAGCGGTGGACTGTGAAATAGGAATTACTGACAGCTCTTAAGTATATCAAGAGAACAGCCCTATTCCTTAATACAGAGCCACTAATAGACATCTAGAAACCTATAAAACAGACAATTCCTCTATATCATCCTAGTTAAATCAATGTAGTTATATTACCCTCATCATTTTCCCTTTAACGTTTATTACATTTTGCCACAGTAATTTATTTTTTCATATCCATCAGCCGATTAAAGACTTTATTCTGAAGATACACACATCCTTGTGACCTAGTTGAAACTGACCTAAACTGTTAAGTAAAAGCAGTTGGGTGGGGGAAGTTACAGTGTTTCTCTCTTTCTCTGTGTGTGTCTCTTGCTCTGTCTTACACTTCTCCTGGCTGGTGGGGGGGGAGAGGGATTCATGTTCTAGCATTTACAAACAAACCTGTAAGCTTACTTTTTTTTTTTTTTTGGATCCTTCCTTTCTAGGGATTGACACGACTTCTTAACCTCTGTGCATGTATCTTTTTATCAACTTTTCTCTCGGTGTGTCCCTTTCTGGCTTCTGCTCCTCCTTCGTCCCCTCCCCATCAAGCCCTTCCTCTGTTTCCTCTTCTCCAGTGTCATGCAGTTTCTGATCGGGCAGGTGTCTTACACTTCCAAGGCCTTCCGGCAGCGGGAGGACTCAGGGGCTCCTCATCTGGAGGCCTGCCTGCACCTGCTGCAGCAAGAAGCCTCAGCCAGGGCTCACCTGTGGGAGACAGAGGAGGCGGCTGCTTGAAATACACCATTTATGTAGTCAATCAGAGTGTAATGATGCTGTATGGTGACAGATGCTGACGACACTTATCGTGGCGAGCGCTGAGTAACGCGTGGCGTTGTTGAATCAATATATTGTACACCTGAAGCTAATATACCAGTCTATGTTAATTATACTTCAATAAAATACATGCATAGAGATGTATATAATATCCCATTCAAACCACCTTCCCCACAAAACTGCACAGGGTTGCCTTTCCCACATTTTTACTCCTTTAAGAAGAAACTTTGACAATTCGGCACAACAGAGAAGGGGCGCTCTCCTGGAAGGGTAAAACAGAAAGTCGTAGTCATTCGGTAGCCATAATCTATCATGAAGCGTGAGGAAAGAGCGGAGTTGTGTATCTTCCGGAGGGGACGCTTGGGAGCTTCGGTCTCGAGGCACGTCTGTATAGTTCGGCTGAGTGGGGCAGAACACATAGGTCCTGGGAAGTCTGAGAGATTCGCTTGGACTCTGACTTGCATAGGGAAAGAACACTCATCTTCAACAGATGGCTGATTTCTTAACTAAGGCAAGGTTTTCCCAAACACTGTGTGGCGGTTCTTAGACTTCCTTGGGCTACACAATTCTTCTTGAATTGGACTCATCCAGGGATGACCAACACATCAAAGAAAAAGGAAAAAAAAAAAACAAAACAAGACAAAAACAGAGCTCCTCTGCCTCGGGAAGGGAGGCAGACACAGGGGCCCAAAGGGACTGACCTTCGCCAAACTCAAAAATTGAAAACCTCACAACATTCTGAAGCCCTGGTGACTTCCCTCCACGTCTCATATGGACAGGTCTCTGTTACAATTCTGACCTCCCTTGCTCAAGAGAGAACTCACACCAACAGTATAAGCTGCACGGGTGGAACTTTAACCTGTTCCGGGGCTTGGCTGCCTGAGAGTTTTGTCACACCCTGAATTCTCTCAATGAGGCAAACTCCAATCGATCCTTCCAATTCAGTTCAAGCTTCATCTCCAGAAATCTTGCTCCCACCCCTGAGTCTGATTTAAACAGTTGTATCTCTTCTTTGCTCTTACAGCACCTTGGCGCACGATTCCACCATAACACTTACAATCTCCTACTGTGATTATTACCTCACATGGGTGTCTCCACCCCTGCACTGTGGGCTTCTTGAAATGAAGGACAATAAATGTCTCATTTGATTTGGTGCTTCTACTAGATAGTTCCCTGCTTGAAGTTTTGCTGAGAAAATAAGCAAAGGGCCAAGTATCTGCCCACTGTATTTAATTCTACCACTTTAGATTGACAGACCCTATTAACTAGCCCCCTCCTCCAGCTCCTGGACCCGACACGCCATTTCTTTTAAATCACACATTCATACTGCCTATGTGCTACACTTTCCTTCATCTTCCTGCAGGGTACCCCCTCTCCATCACTCAGAGAGTAAACACTTTGCCTTGAGATATTTGTCATCAATTTTCTCTGGCATTTACTTATGTTCCAACTGGCATGGGTGTGTGTAAACATCTCTTTGTCGTATATGCGTTCCTTGGTGATAGTCCTTCGCAACTGTTTCTAAACCGTAATTAGTTTGTGCCAGAGCTCTGCGGAGGTGAGATGGACATCTTTAATCCTTCCTCTGCTCATGGGGAACTGGAGAGATGAAATGATTTAAAAGTAACCATGTCTTAGATCAGTGCTCAGGATTGGTAAAGGGATTTAGTGCTTCCTAGACTTATGCTTTAGCCTCCAGGCCCTGCTGCCTCAAATAAATTATATATTTGTTCAGGGAAACCACATTCATAACATTTTGCTTACACAGAAATCCTGTCCACAGTCAAACTTCTCATAGTCAACCTAGATTCTGCCACTTTATCCTCATTCCCCAAATGTAACATTTTTCAGACTTAAATGCTTTTGGCTCTTTTGTCCAGGATTGTACCCCATAGGAATTTGTTGTAATTTGTTGTAATTAAGTATGTAAGTGTCTTCTGACATTATTCATATGATCTTCATAGTGCTAAGAAAATTTAGCAATTGTAACAGAAAACACACATACACAGTTGGGTCCTCAGTTTATCCTCAAAACCAGACTCAGGCTCAAATTCTAATCTTAACTGAAATCTGAAGAATGGAAAATTTCGGAAAATAAACAATAAGCTAATACTTTAATCAATACCATCAATGAAATGACTTTATGATTAGCCAGTTAGCACTATGACTGGTATAATCTTTAGCTGGGTATGCCCATCTTTTTTTTGTTTTTAAAGATTTTATTTATTTATTTGACAGAGAGAGATCATAAGTAGGCAGAGAGGCAGCAGAGAGAGAGGAGGAAGCAAGCTCCCCGCTGAGCAGGGAGCCTGATGCGGGCCTCAATCCCAGGACCCTGAGCCGAAGACAGAGGCTTTAAACTACTGAGCCACCCAGGCGCCCGTATGCCCGTCTTTTGAGGTATACACATTTCTAGTTATGTTCTTGTCTGTATTTATATATTGATATTCATGCCACCTGTTATGGACATGGATTCTTGAGAAAAGCAATTAACAACCAGCTGCTTTAAATCGTTTCCTGAATAAAGAAATAGGAATAAATATGTATCCTCAACCCTGGCTTCCAGACACCTCATAATATCTCCCACTACTTCAATGGAGGTTTAAAAAGTCTATCCTTGCAGTAGTAACAAGTGACATTCACTGAGCCCTTCCTGCATGTCTGGCAGTGCTCTTATGCAGCATGTGCATATAAACTCATGCGTTCCTTATAACAACATGAGAAAATTAAGTTTTCCTAAGGTCCCATTGATGCTAAGTGAAAGGACTTGGATTTGAACCCAGGCAGTCTAGCTATAGAGCCCACATATCAAAATAACTTGTAATCATGGCAACTAATTTTATGTCCTCTGAAACTTGGCATGGGTAGACTCTTGGGACCTTGGTAATCAAAGGTGGTAGACCGAGCAACATCAGTAACACCTGAGAGCTTGCTAGAACTGCAGCATTTTGGTCTCTCCCCAGACCCACTGAATCATGGTCTCCATTTTTTTAAGTTCCCCCAAGTAATTTCTACACACATTAGTGTTTGAGAAACATTGTTTGAGATTTCCCATATTGTGGGATTTCACCGAGCCATGACGAAGTCAGTAGGGCACAGGTGTATTCGGAGACAGCTGTTTGGTTTTGTGTCTAACTCCCACACATACATGAGCACTGCATTTTCTGTATAAAATTTCAAACTTATCCATGAGGAATTTTATAACTGCTCCTAAAGCACATCACATGAGCCGATGGCCTTGGGGGAAAATATACTTCAGTCACACATTTTCCGGGCTTCTCCGTTTGTTTCTTTGACCCTGTCATTCATTAGCAGGAACAAGATTTGTCTGAGGATTGGGTTTGTTGCTAACACCAGTGTCTAATATCTAATAATATTTGGCCCCAAAAAAGGGTATCTACCTAATAGAGTACAACAGTACATGGAAATTGAGTTGAGTAAATCCAAGGCTATGTTCCTGGGGTGAATTCTGCCTGGATCTTGGATAATTTTGGGCAGTCCAGAGTCAGCTGCCATTGACTATAGCAAGTGACAATTAAAGTTGGGATATCTAAGCTTTTCCTGCTGATGTGTGAATGAGGTAAAGCTTCTCAATCTTGAAGATGGCTCTTATATTACTGAATTATCTTTCTCTTTAGATGTAAACACTTTAAGGAGAATCCTTCAAGATTCTCTGACTATTCCAAGGTTTTCTAAGTGGCAGGTGAATACAGGAGGCCATTTATCTGACTCCAAACTCTGTGCTCTTTTCTCTTTTTGCCTTTCTACCAGTACAAGAGAAGTAACTTTTTTTATTTCCTGTGAAACTACTGTTTATATCTTTTGAAACTCAGGCAAGGGCAACCAGAAGAGATGCCAATGTGAAGGAACAGAGCTGAGAGCTGGACTTGGAGGATGAAAATAGGGAAAAAAGAAACATATATATTGTTTTTTTCCCCCACTCCTTAGATTTAGAAAGGGCGTTGAATTCCTAATCAAATGTTTTACATCTCTTAGGGTAAACATGGGATTTGTTGAAGCTGGGAAGAGATCTTTCTGATCATATACTACCAATGAGAAATTTTGGAGTTTTATTCTATTTTATTTTTTTAAGATTTTATTTATTTTATTTGACAGAGAGAGAGATCACAAGTAGGCAGAGAGGCAGGCAGAGAGAGGCAGAAGCAGGCTCCCCGCTGAGCAGGCAGCCTGATGTGGGGCTCGATCCCAGGACCCTGAAATCATGACCTGAGCTGAAGGTAGAGGCTTTAACCCACTGAGCCATCCAGGTGCTCCAAATTTTGGAGTTTTAGAGATGGACATCCAGGGGTGCCTGGGTGGTGCAGTCAGTTGACAGTCTGACTCTTGGTTTCAGCTCAAGTACTGATCTCAGGGTCATGAGATCAAGCTCCAGGTTGGGGTCTGTGCTCAGCGTGGAGTCTGCATACGTTTCTCTTCCCTCTCCCTCTGCCCCTTCCCACCACACTCTCTCTCTAAAATAAATAAAATAAGTCTTAAGAAAAAAAAAAGAAAGAAAGAGATGAACATCTAGGCAAGTGAAATTGCTTGCCAAGCTAGTTTGTGGCAGAACCAGGCCCAGATCTCAAATCTTCTCATGTGCAGACAGTACACTTTGCATTAGTCTGCACTGCCCTTTGTCTCCAAGTGAGTCACAAATCACTTCTCTAATGATCCAATGCACTAGAAAATAGACCAGTAACAGCTACATTTTATGATTCTTGGGAGATGTGGACAAGAGTCCCTCCGAGAAGCTGTGTTCTAACTTCTGGATTGCCTTCCTGCTTTCCCATGCCTGACCGTTCGCCTGCTTGGCACTCAGCACACTTCCCAGGGGCCCACTGTGTCCACTAGAGTGGGAAGGGGACTTGGAGGTCATCAGCCCAAAGATTTTCAAGCCACATATTTTAGAGGCTAAGGTTTCAAAGGAAATGTTTAAGAGGACACCTTTCCCAGGCGTGTGAGGAGACGAGTCACCTGTTTCAACCAGAGCATCTTTGCTTTCATTGCTATTACATATTATGGTTCCACGCAAGATGCTATTTAAAAATATGTTCTTGTGCTTAAAAACACACACATGCACACAGACAACAACAATGACAACAAAAAACAAGGACATGATGGGCCCTGGAAGCCTCTTCACTTTCCCAGTACTTTTTAGGTAACAAAATTTGAAGCCCAGTTAGGTTTGAGATACTCATGCAAGGTTACACAGCTCAATTTCACTATGGATATGATGAGAAACAAGCACAGAGAACATATTTCCTCAACCAAGAAATCAGGACACAAGGCCCGACAAGTCCAAGTACACTTATGGGGACAACAGGACAGAATATTTGAAATTGAGGCTGTCCCAGAAAACTCATAATATATGGTCACTGCAGGAATAAAGCAAGAACATTTCCTGACTTCAAGCCTAGCTTGAGTGACAGGTGAATGAACTATGGTATAAAGTCACAGAGGGTGACTGTTACTTCTTTCCTGTTTTCTGCATTCTTTGATATATGATAGGACCTGCCAAATCCTATTGATTTTAGTGATACTTTCTGTATTAAGATTTATGCCCTAATGGCTCCTTTGGACTTCTCAGGCTGGCTAGACTCTCAATTTCTGGAATGCTTTGGGAAGGCAGAGGCCAGGAGGAAATGATTCAGTAACTAACCTGACTTCTGATAAATCCAGTAAGAAAAAAGTCCTATGGTGTGGCAGTAACTAGAATTTTAATGCTGATAGTTGTGAGCAGCTATAGATAATATATGTGTCCCTTAAATTTTGTAAGAGCTTCTAGCTGCCACAGCACAAGATACTCAAGGAACGTATTCTATAAAATAAATGAATAAATATAATAGAAAGAATGTGTGGTATTGGCACCATAGCCTATCAGCTTTGATAGCTCTGCTCAAAATACTGCTGTACATTAAAGATATTACTTATGTAATAATACAAAGCATCCGTAAAGCCCAAATCTCAGCGAATGGGATGACTGTTGAAGGGCAGTGAGTTTGAGCCGGCTTAGGCAGCCTTGAGCGCCATCTTTATTCCATAGAGTACAGAGTGGCTGATCCTTCTTAACTGAAAGGAGTTGTATTTTTCTTTTCTCTCAGTGTATTTGGGTTTGTTTTTGTCCTTTTAGGGTCTCCCCACTGCTTCCCCCCCAACACCTGCCAAAAAGAGTTTGTTTAAGGGACAGTTACATTGAAGCTCAGGTCAATGTGATCACTTCAGCAGCACGGAGCTTTTTCGGGCTAGTAGGAGGAAGCCTGATTTTCCTCAGTTTACCATTTGGGCAAACCCTTCCTCCTTCAACTTAAGGATGCCAATAAAGCCACTGAAACACATGAAGGAGAACTGATTTAAAAAAAAAAAAGAACCAAAACTTCATTATTAGGAAACTTGTCCCTGGGGAAGGTAAGCCCATTGGATACATTTTGGATGCCAGAGTCAGACAAGCAGAGGTGGCCTCACTGGGCTTGGTGGACCTGTGTAGGCACAGGACTCCGCATTTAGCAGGTCTCTTGTTGCCATAACCAAAGTCTAAATAATATATGAACAAGGAGTTCTGAAAACTAAGGCTCCCATCCTGCAAAGGGCCCTATAGACATTCTTCAGGGCATTTCTGGTTATACTCTATGTCAACACTATAAGGTTGAGACCCCGTGATCTGGAACAAGACACCCTACCACTAGTTAGCTGTTTAGGACAAGTTATGACTTCTTTAGGATCCTCAGTGTCTTGATCTCTGTAATGGGGATGGCCTCTTTCTCACATTTCTTTGGCAATACCATTTTTCACATTGCTTTGGAAGATTAAATGTAACAATGTACCTAAAGCACTCACCTTACCTACTGTCAAAAGCATCCTCTCAGTCAATATTTGTTGAATGAATGAACAGGGATAAAATCATCTCCCAGAGGCCTGGGATTTCTACAGACCTTTGATTGTCCAAAAAGAAGAACGTTCAAAACTTCAGGAGATTAAAATAGGCTTTTTTCAGCCTGCTTGCTCTGTCTATCTCTCCTTGACAATTTTTAGCACCAAAGACCTTGCTGAATGGTCCAGAATTCAGCAGGCTTGGCTGTTAGAGATTAAGAATGAGAGAGCCAAAGATGTAGACCAAAACCGAGCAATAAAGAGCTCCTGCAACATGTTGGGAGCTTGAGGACGTTTTTACGATTGTTTCCTGCATGTCATCAAGACTACAAATCAGGGGGGGGGGGGGGGGGGGGGGGTGGCGGTGGTGGAGCTTTGTGGTTGTGTGTGCCCATGAAGAAGTGTTTGCTTCAGAAAATAAACATTGCCCTAGTTTGTTTCTCTGGGTCTGTTGTATTCTTGACCATGTGATGGAGACTGTGGTAGTTAGTGGAATTTATCATTTAGTCATATTATTTGTGTTTCAAGATTTGTGACCTACAGGTGCCCATGTCAAACAAGCCAAAGGGGCAACTTTGAAATAATTCATGAAGAATCAGAATTAGAAGGGAATATATAGGTCACTGCCATGCCTATAAATTCTAGGTGAGACACAGACCACAACCATGCCCCCTCTCCACCCTCCACCTGTTTTCATCATTCTCCACTGCCACAGGCAGCCTGCTCCTCCCCAGTCTTGGCTGAAGTGATATTTGTTCTTCTGTGTCTTGTCCTCTCCCATTCTGGCACTAGGAAAAGCCCAAGCATTATGGTGACAAAGCATGATGCTTTTTCGTTCTTTCTTGTTTTTTTTTTAAGATTTTATTTATTTATATGAGAGAGAGAGAGAGAGAGAGAGAGAGAGAGAGAGAGAGAGAAAGCACAAGAGTGTGGGGAAGGGTAGGGGAAGAGGGAGAAGCTGACTCTCCCCTGAGTGGGGAGCCCAATGTGGGGCTCGATCCAAGGACCCACAGAACGTGACCTGAGCTGAAGGCAGGTGTTTAACTGACTGAGCCACCCAGGCACCCCAAGCATGACGCTTTTTCAAAGACTGGGAAATTAAAGAATTTGTTTCAGAAGACAGTGGAGGGAAAAGTCATTGATATGTTAAAAAACGTGTCCTGTTACATAGAATTACAATAGCATCTGTTATAATAACTCACCTACCACGTAGCAGACACAAACCTAGATTTTTAGAAACCTCGTCCTCACTATCTTCATAATTCTATAAAATGGGTATGATTGGGTAGTATAAAAGAATCATCTTCCAGCAGAGATAATAGTCAAAGCAAACCCAACAGAGACTGGCTCCAAAGTCCACGATGTATTCTTTCAACTTGCGGCAGGCATTCAGAAAACACTCCCCATGGGACTAACACACGTAGGAGTTTTTAATGGGCTCTGCAATGTTTCACCAAGAGGTTAGATGTGGGCTCTACTTTTAGGAATTTAAAATCAAGCACAAAAGATTAGGCATGAGCAAAAATGTCTGCAATATAATAAGATCATAAGTGCATGTGAGTAGTGCAGACAACAAATGCTATATCCAGTGATATTCTTTTATGGGAGAAAGCTAAATACGTCCTTTGAAATGCCTTTCTCAGAATTATGCAGCACAAAATCACATTCTGGAAACTAGACTTAAGAGATGCCATTGACTGGGATGCCTGTGTGGCTCAGTTAGTTAAGCATCCAACTCTTGGTTTTGGCTTATGTCGTGATCTCAGGGTCGTGAGATCGAGCCCTATGTGAACAGAACAGCATGGAGTGTGCTTCAGAATCTCTCCCTCCTGCTCTTTCTCTCTCTCTCTCTTTCTCTCTCTCTCGAAAGATGCCATTTGCCAATTCAATGAAACATATTATGTACCAATGTCATGTCACATTGAAAATAATTAGTCCAATGGTTTGGTTTGGTTTGGTCAGCCTTTTATGTTCTATTATAAAATGAAACACATTTTATCAAATGTTACTCTCAAGTCAGGTATATGCCTTCCAGCTTTTGAGTCTAAAGTAAGAGTGGCTCATTTCACAGTTTACACCTCTGGAAGGAATTGGGAAAACAACAGATTGAGTATTTCCCAGTTTGCAATACTCTACAACCCAAGGTAGTTATAGCCTCAAGTTAGTATGTGGGCTTGCGCTGTTCTGTAGCTGGAACTAGATCCTGTTCTGGACATGTTGTGCCCTTTCTGCATTGTCTCAATCACTACTAGCCTGGTAGGAAGGACTAGCTAAGCTTTAGACAAATTTAAATATAAGTTGAGCCTTAAAGGGTGGTGATGTGGACTTAGTAGTTATGCCAGAGAGGTGAACAAAGGCATTTAGAGAATGGCACAGCTTCAGGAAAGGTCTGGGTGGGGGCTCCTGGGGGGCTCAGTCTCTGAGTCTTGATTTCTGCTCAGGTTATGATCTCAGGGTCCTGGGATCTAGCCCTCTGTTGAACTCCCTGCTCAGCGGGGAGTCTGCTTATCCCCTTCTCTGTCTGCCCCTCCCCTCTGCTCTCTCTCTCTCTCTCTCTCTCTCTCTCTCTCTCTCTCAAATAAATAAATAAATATTAAAAAAAGAAAGAAAGAAAGAAAGAGAAGGACTGAATGGAGATGTTCCCAACATGTTGACAAAAATAGTTACTAATGGAGGTATAGACTGAATGGAGTAATGAGATCAACATTAGAAAGTTAGACTAGCAATAGTTTTTGAAAATTCAAATGACAGCCATGGAATTTTGCATAGAATTTTGTTGTTGTTGTTTTTGTCATGGGAAATGTTAATTTTCAAAGTAGGTGCCTGACAAGACATGATCTATTTCATGGTGATAATGGCAACAGGTGGTGCTAAGTGAAGTGGAGAAAATACTTGAGACCAAGGTTAGGGTTTATTAGTTAAGAGTCTTTCTATGAAGCTGAGGTAAGTGGTCTGCATGTCTGGTTTGGGCCAGTGGATGTGGCCAATGCGGGGAGGACACCAAGCCCGGTGGTTGATGCCATTAGATTTAGGGAGGCATTCAGGGACCTCAGCGGCACAAGCTGGCTCAGGAGACCTTAACATAACAGAGATCTAATTTTCTAGGTAAAATACAGCTCAGGGAGTCGGTTGGCACTAATAATAACAATAGCAATGGCATTGCTAATAGCTGAAATATACTGTGTGTGCCCTATAGCGTGTTCCCATCACTGTGCGAAGTGATTCCCCTGGGGTACCTCCCGTAATCCTTAACCCAAATCAAGTTGGTGAATCATGTATTGCTTTCTCTGTTCTACAGATAGGAAAGCCAAGGCTTGAAGTGGTTGAGTAACTCCTGTTACTTCGGCAGGTGGTAGCGCAGAGATCTAAACCCAGACACGCTGAGAAGAGCCGGGCTAGTCACCGTGGTGCCTGGTCTTCAACAGCCAAAGCCGGGGGCATCATGATTTCGTGGTGATAGTACCACGCCGCTCAACATTACCAGCTGTGATGCTTTAGAAGAATGATTCAAGTCCATTGAGCCTCCGCATCTCCATCTCTAAAATGGGAATCATTAACAGTTGCTTCGTAGGGATAGTTTGAAAGTTAAAATCAACAATGTGTGTATAATGCCTGGCAAGAGAAATATTTCCATCCATCGGATGAAGAAGAGCTTGGGGATTCCAGGTGGTAAGCCATACCCAAATCCTGGCAACATGATCCCAGTCGGTCGGCCCATTCATCACTGTCCACTTTCCCCTATTCCCCAGTACCATGCTGGAGGACAGTTGCTAGAGGGAAGAGCTGTCCAGGGAAGTGCAGGTGTCACTGCATGGGTTTATTGGCTGCAAGACAAAGGAGGGCTACAGTCGCAGAACTCTCCATACCGAAGTTCAGTCCTATAGATCAATGAAAGCAACGAAGGAGGGCCCGGAGGAAAATGAGGGTGGAATTTGTGGGCATGTAGATCCTCGTGCTTAGCTCAAGTCATAATAGATTGGTGCTTGTGTTGGCAAGATTAATCCCAGACCCCACCCGTGAGTGGGCTGCAGCTCTTACTTTCCTTGCAGACAGTAATTCCTGGGAGCTTTTGTCATTATAAAGAGCATTGCCGAAGCCCAGAAAAGTGATCAAAACAGTTGAATGAAGGGCAGCTTAAAGAAACTATGGCCAGAGGCAGAGACTTCAGAGCATTCGAAGAGAAGGGGAGAGCTATTTGTCTATTTTAGGAAGTCATGAATAAGGTACTGCTGTAAGGATCCTGCTCAAAGGTCCCAGGGAGGGCTGATTTAGCTGGTGTTCCCATTTTCGGGAATGATTTCCAGCAACACACACGCACACACGCTTAGCAATGTACGGCTATGCTTCAGAGAATTAGAATTGGCTCACACACCTTGGAACTGATTCTGTGGAAGCAAAGGAATACAAATGGTAGCAAAATATGACAGATACATGTCATCTCTTGTGTCCACTTGGATTAGTATCCAGACACATGGGTCGTATCTGCATCCTGACCTTCAGAAGTGTTCAGAGCCCCCGGCTTGGATCTTGTCATCATTTACCACAATCTTATCTGTTTATTTGTCAGTTCATGTCTTTGTTCCCCAATAAAACCTAAGTTGCATGAAGGCAGACCATCTTTTGTCTTTCTCCCTGCTGGAACTGCAGTATAGGGTACATAGTCGGGTGTTCAATAAATAACCATCGAACGAAGGAGTGAAGATATTCTTGGGCATGTTTCGGTCATTGTCTTCTTTCTTCCAGAATATTAAAAAAAACTTTTCCAAGTTTTAAAAGTGAAAACCTAAATTTAGATATGGCCCTATCTTCTCTCTAGTCCTTCTCTTCCCCCTTGAAGACTAACTACTTTCTCAAGAGCCCCCCACTGGGGTTAGAATTTATTCTGTAGGCATAAGAGAGCTTGCGGAGGTCTTTGAGGAGTGGATTGACATGGCAAATAGATTTTCTATTTCGGAAAGATAACTTTGGAAACAGTGTGCGGCTTAGATGAGAAGTAAAACAGACTGCAGGCACAGACTCCAGTTAGGAGGTTATTAACGTGAGAAACCATGAAATTAGTAAGTACTGGGACAGGCTGGTGTTGGCAGGATGCTTCAGGGGGCTACATAGCGGTGTGCAGTGAGTAGTTCTCTCCCACTCCATAATGAAAGCAATAATGGTACTGGTAATAATACCAAACAATAAAAACAAATACCATTTACAGAGTGTAGGTTCTCTGCCAGGGACTTTTCTAAGAAGTTTAGGAGATCAAGTGAGTTGTCCAAGTTTGCCCAGCTATTGGTCAGTGGAAAAGCTGGAATTCAGAGCTAAGTTGTGATTCTAAATTCAGACCTTCTCTCCATATTACAAACAAGATGTGCAGGTACCGTATGTGTACTTTCGAATGTAAATAGGTGTTACAAATATAAATGCACTTTGCTTTGGGATTGTAAGGTTGTTGAGATTGTAAGCTTCTGGAAGGTAGAAGAATGTTGCCTTCTTCTGTTTTTCTTAGCTCACACACACGTAGATGCACATAGATGCTTATTATCTGGAGAGTATGTATATGTATATATGTATGCGACTTTCCTGGGTGAAAGTCCCCACCCCACCGTGCCCTACATTTTAACAGGGGACCGTGGAGACAGACATCTCTTCCCAAAGCAGTTCCCTTTCCATGGTCAGGCAATAAAAGAACTCCTTTGAGTTAGGGGAGCCTTCATTCCTTCCCTCAAATGACAGGTTGCAATTCACAGCCTTCACCCCTGAGCCTCTTCACTGGACACGCCTCTCTCTATTTGTGTCAGAGGGAGGACTGAGGGGTTGAGAAGGACCAAAGGCTGTGATGCTGGGCCTCGCCTGTGCTCAGTGAAATCTTTAATATGCCTTCAAAAGCTCACTGTTCTGTGCTCTCTTCCCTCTGACTTGCTGCTTTCTTTACACAGCAGCTGCTTTTTCTCCTGACACTGCGTGAAGCTCCAGGGATAAAGGGGCTTAGAAGAGAAGGTAGGATTTGTACAAGGCCTCTACATCAGGAGGGAGCCAGTCAGGAAGAAAAACCAATGGCCCTCCTCAGCTGAGCCCGCAGAGGCCCTTTGCTTCGGCCTGGGCTCACCGCTGCCTTTCCCCCGTCTCACCCACCCCTTCTCGATTTCCTCATCCTGCTGCTTTTGAGCGAGTCTTCTTTTTGGACATTCAGTGACAAACTCAATCAAAAGCTTGTTTGGAGATGTGCTGGGGTGACTTCCGGAGGCCTGAGACCTGTTTGGTTGGTGTGGCAGATGCAGGGCTTGGTCCTGCCTGACAGAAAACAGAACTGACAGCTCCCGGATTGCTCCGGGGGTTTGTGAGTTAGTCGAATTTTATCCACAGGTCCCCTGGGTTAGAGTAGGGAGAGAGATACAGGAGAAAAGATGAGGAAGGGGTTCAGGATTGAAGAGGAGGAGTGGGCTGGGCGGGGAGCACATTGGCTGAACGTCCGGATGCTGCATGGAGTTGAGCCACGTTCGGAAGGTGCCCCACAGCAGGCACCTCAGCCCCCATGCCACTGCTGGTCACCACCTCAGGAAGACTGCCCTCCAACAGCAAACACCACCTCTCCCAGTGACTACCCAGCAGCCGTATCCATTAGGAGGGTCAGCTTGATCCCTGGCCATGTACCCCATGTGGAAAAATCCCCCTTGCCAATTTCCAAGGTACTGAGATGCCCCAAGAGAAGGAGGACAGCCACGGTCTCCTTGCAGAGCTGTGGAGGAAAGCATTCGCCCTTGAAGAAGCGGAGTTTCGTGCCACAGAGATCTGTTCACTACTAACCCTGTGGTCACATTTATAGCAAAAGAGCGACGGGCACTGTTCCTGTATCTCCCAACTCTCAAATCAGGACACACTATTTGTTACATGAATTGACTCGTCATAAGGTAATTTTAAATTGGGACCTTCTCAGAAAGGCAGCATTTATGGTTTGGCCTATTATCCTGAGGCAAAGTTATTTTGGGACAGAATGTGGAAGAAAGTCTATGAATTCCTTAACTGCTCAAGTGAAAATACATATGACCCCCACCTCAGCCCCCAACGACACACACATGGACATCCGCCATTTCCCTGTGAAAGTTTCTTGGAGGTGGGATTTTCTTCTCCGGGTTCCAATACCAAATGAATCCCTCCAGGGGGACATAGACTGAAGGCCAGAGTCAGACGTCTGTAGTTTGCAGCACAGATGTGGACTGCAGACACGTTTTTTTCTGGACTGTCCCACACAGAGAAATAGGTGTTGACTATTAAAAAAAAAAATCAAGAGAGAACACACACATATCTGGGTTTAGGGGTTCTTTTGGATGACAGGAATACCCAGCAACATTGAAACACAGCACCCCTTTCTGCCCCTCAACCCCCTGGGGAGATATCAGGCTTGCTAGAGAGCCCCCGACCCCTCCAGTCCCCTGGTACATCTGGGACGGTGAGGTGAGGGGATGTGGCACCTATCACTGGAATCATGCTTCATGTTCCTTTCTTTTCCTCTGTCTCAAACCAGCTTTTCTTTTTCATGTTACGGTCAATGTCCTTGAAAATGTTGAGACCTCATCTTAGAGCAGGAAACTCTGCCCGTGGCTTGTAGCAAATGCTAAGATTTAAGCTTGAAAGTATAGCCATGAGCCCAAATGGACTGGCCCACCTGCTCATCTGGACAATATTTGTGGGTATTTGCTTGTGGATGTAATACCTCAGTTTGGACTAGGGTTTTTTGGTTTTGTTTTTTGTTTTGTTTTGTTTTGTTTTCACCTAAATCTCCAAATTGTTCTCCCTGGGTTGCAAAATGGGGACTGCAGAGACAAGACTCATTAGCCTTCTAACTTAGAGCTTCTGACCTGTCTAAGGGAATTCAGATACACTCACCACACCTCCTAGATAGGCTGAATTTGGGCTCTGTTCATGGTTCTGCTTATTGTCCACTCACGGTTCACTGAAGTCTTCACTCCTTCTCCCTCCCCGACCCCACACATAAAAGTGTGTGGCTTCTGGCAGATCATACAGGTCCAGAGAACAGACATTTGTCTGCAGCTGTTTACCTTTAGAAATGAGCACTTTGTGGCTTGGAATTATGCCAAGTGTATTTGATGAATTAATTGTGTGACTTTAGACAAGTAACTTGCACTATGAATGCTTTAGTTTCCTTTTATAAAATAAGACTAGACCTAGACTGACCTCCACTCATTCACTCAAGTGATTCATTTAAGTAATATGTAGCCAACACGTACTACATCACAGACACTGTCCTAGGAGCTGAGTATATAAAAGATGAAAAAGATAAGGACACCACTCTTGGCCATCCTTAAAGCCCGGAGGTAGAGACCTATTATCTTTATATCCATTTATTACCTATCGAAATGTATTATACGAATCCACACATGAGTAGTAAAGAAAATGTATTCATATTATTTAGAAAGCAGTGGGATCAGGGCTGGGACAAATATGTAGGCAAATGTGTACAGTTCTTGAACAGGAGCTCTTGCAGGAGACAGAGGAGATTTCAAAGTTAAAGGGTGAGTTTTGTGTTAGGTCTTTAAAGTATGAACAGAATCTGGACGGGAGGGGGTACCTGGGTGGCTCGGCCCTTAAGCATCTGCCTTCAGCTCAGGTCATGATCCCATGCTGGGATCGAGCCCTGCATCCGGCTCCTTGCTCAGCTCAGCAGAAGTCTACTTCTCTGTCTCCCACTCCCCCTGCTTGTGTTCCCTCTCTCCCTGTGTCTTTCTCTGTCACATAAATACATAAAATCTTTAAAAAAATATATTTCAAAAAATTAAAAAAAAAAAAAGAATGTGGATGGGATTCAAGGCTAAGGTATCATGCGCAGAACCCCAGATAAAAGTCAAGGTGTTTGGGGATGCAGGAGCTTTGGGATGGGAGAGTGGAGCAGGGAGTGTGAGAAAACAGGCCTGAAGATTCCAGCACAGAAGGCTTTATAGGGCTGTGCTAAGCATTTGAGACAGCAGTTCCTCTGGAGGCCTTTACCCATAAATACTTGTTTTTGCATAAATCTTATATTTTTCTGGAACATTTTGGAGTTCTATTAATACCTGCAGAGCATTTATCCTCTTAAGGTTCACTTCAAAACCCAAATTTTTGAACCGTTTCACTAACACACAAAGCACTAGTAAGGAGCAGTAGTAGAAATTACCGCAGGGTAGTGTTGCGACCAGCGTTTGGGTTGCGAAAAATAAATACTCATCAGAACCAGATGTGTCCACCTTGCTGTTGACTAAGCAACCCAGGAAACTGAAGCAGAAAGTCGACAGTAATCTCAGCCGTGTGAGCCACTGAGCATAATTTCAGATAAACCTGTTTTTTATTCTTTTGGGATCGTTCTGCATTAATAGTGTCCTCTCTCTTACTGGGTGAAAAATATACCCAGGGATTCTTCCCGTTTCGTAGTTTAAAGGTGAGAAAAGGAGAGATGAACTGTTTCTTTCCAGTTCACGAAACCAGATTCCACCGGGTGCCCCTTGCGCGGGTTGATTCTGTCCTTGCCAGAAGCTGCCCGTTGGTTGGTCTCCCCTTTGGTTTTCTCTCTCCATCTTTAAATCATGAACTCCCTTGAGCTCTGAAAACATGGTGCTTGTAGCTCAGTTTTACGCCCTCTGCTGGCCAGATGTCACCTCACAGCAGCAGGATCAGGCTCTTTCCGGGTAGCGCCTTCACCGACTATCACACTCTTAATTTCTTGGCAATGCAGTATTGGAATTTAAAAAAAAAAAAAAAAAAAAGGGGGGGGGGGGGGGGCTATTGAAAATCCAACGCTCTTCTCCTAGCAGATTATAATAATTTTAAAACACTGCAGATGAAATTTGGGGCCTCCACTGGGTCTCTGGCCTCGGTATTAATTAACAAAGCTTGAAACGAGCCGTGATTAATTGCAAGTCCAGGAGCGCAACACAGTTTGATGAATATGTTCAGATTTCAGGGAGAAAAACATCCAGACCGTTGCTTGAGGCAGGAGCCTCCACAATAACAACCAGTTTGGTTTCAAAAACGTATCTTTGCCATACAAATTGCAGAGTGGCTCATTCTTGGAGTGAAGTCCGCTGATAATAGAGCAGAAGGGTGATTGGGCGCTGTCTGGGTGGCATGAGCCTCCTCGGGCTTCTTTTCTTTCTCCTTCTTTCCTTCCTCCTTTCCTTTCTTTTCTTTTTTTTTTCTTTCTTGATCTCTCTTCTACCCTCCATCCCTCTCTCTCTCCTTCTCTCTTTTTTCCTCTTTCTTTTTTTTATAATTTTTCCTCTCCAAATGATAAGATTTAAATAACAGATTAAATCAAGGTAGGAGGGGAAGGCAGATATGAGATATGGGATTTCTTTTAAAGAACGGAAGATAACATTCACAGGTTTAATACAGAAAGAAACCCATCCGCATTTTCCTTCATTCTCAGGATCGTTGTAGAGATCATTGTCCACAAGAGCTCAAGGATCTGGAGGGAAAAGATCATAGACCTTTGGAAAGATAAGTGACTGCTATGGTTATTAACTCTAAGCCCTGGGTTTATAGCAGGAGAAGAAGTAGGAAGCAACGGATGGACAGCATCACCCTGATGGCTGGAGGCCAACCACTGAGCCAGAATCCTGATGCATCGGAGGGTAATGGCAGGATGGACAGATGGACGTGGACCTCAAAGATCTAAGTCTGAGTCGTGGCCCACCTCCATCCAACAGCAGTGTTGACTTCATGAATGTGTGACCTGCGTCATCACACAAGCCCCACACTCAGAAGGGATCCACACTTGCTTTGATGCTCTACTCTCGCCATCTTAAAATTCTTAGTTTTTTTTTTTTTTAACAAAAGACCTTCCATTTTCATTTTGCTTGGGGCCCTGCAAATTATGTAGCCAGTCCCATCTAGCAGTATAGGGCCAGCAGCACATCTTAACATATCCTAACAGCTTTCCAAGTCTCAGTTTTCTTATCTATAAAGGGATTAGAATCATGTTTGCACTGGATGAAATAATTAAGTGGGGGTAATTAGGGGAAAGACTTTGTAAATGATAAAGTGCCATGCGAATATAGGGCAAAATTATTAGCTTTCCTGAGGTGCAGCACATTTTCCATAGCAATATTTTTTGTGTGTTTTTCCTGGAAATTTATGAGCTGTTTTTCTGTTTTTGCTCAGGGTGCTGTCGTACCTGATTTAACTTCCCGCTCTCTTATACAGAACCTCTATACCCTCAAACAGAGAGGCTTTCTCTCTTCCAGAAAGTACAGCTTTTAAGGGGGTGGGGAGTAAGAAGAGACAGTGATGGTCAGAGAAACCTTTAAGATACAAGAAATAATTACAGCTTGGGGTGACTTTAGCAGAAGGCCACATTGAGAATGATTTAAGGGGAGTAGTTAATAGCAGTTTTCCTGCTAGGTACTCAAGCATGAAGGTCAAAAAAGCAAAACTTTTGGCTCTAGCTTTTATTTATCTAAGTATATTTGGACACTCAGAGGGTAGACTTTGATAAAATAGGATGTAGGTGAATAGGCTTGTCTTGAGTAACTCTGTTCTGTTTTTTCTCTTCCCTCTTCCCACCTCAGTGGGGTCCCATTGCTCGGAGGCAAGAGAGAGCAAATAGAGGTGCTCCAGGTGGGAAACTTCAGAGAGCAGTTAATTATAGTGGAAACTGGAGGTTAGACTCTTGGCGGAGTTCCCGAGAGTCTCATATGGAGGCATCATGTGGGGTGTGGCTGGTAGGGGGGTGTGTTATGGGGCTGTGGATAGAGAAGGGGCATGAATGATGGAAATTTTAGAAAAATAAGGCAGGGCTTCTATCTGTTTATATATTCAGTGGACACAGTATCAAGGAAATCTGTTACCATCCATGCTGGCTATAGTCATTAGACCTGTAATAAGACATAGAGAAATGTTACAAGATTTGTCTGAAAAAAAATGTGTGCCACTGAGATCATCGTGAGATCTGTCAAACTGTGATTGGTTGCCCACCCCCCACACACAGTAACTATGATGCATGCCCTCATCACATACAAATTTCCATCTGTTTTTGGACTTTATTTGACTGTGACTAGTGCACTTCTAATCTTTATTAGTTCAGCCAAGTTATCTGTGTAGGACTCACTAAAACCCAGGAAAGTAGAGTGAGCATACATGCTGAGGGCGCTGGTGAATATGTTAGCAAATCAAAGGTGTGATGGAAAAAGAAACAAAGAACAGAATAAGGAAGATCAGGGTAGGGTGGGCACGTAGGTCTATTGAGAAGGGGATGTTTGAGGAAAAACTGAAGGTTGTGAAATACAGGGAAGAACATGGTTAGTAATTCCAAATGAGGACAGACTCTTGGTTTTGTTTGTTTGTTTGTTTGTTCGTTTGTTTAAATACAGCTATGTTCAGCCCCATTAATGTTGCCCAAATGAAAAGGCATGAGAGAGGAAAAAACACATCACCTAGACCTGCATTTACCTTGCACCTCACATGAGGGGCCCCAGCGACGCGTGTCTGTCATTTCCTGAGCACGTTTAACATACCTAGCCTTGCGTAGGGAGGGATGAAAGGAATCTGAGTCCAAGGGGAGCCTGCTCTTCAAAAACACCTGGCGACAAACAGTCCTAGGAGGATGGCCACAGGGAAATGATAGAACAGACTGAATTATTCTGATTTACCTTCTCCTGCTAATCAGGTCCCTTTGCTCCACAGGAGACTTAAGGGGGGGGGGAAGTCAGCTTATTTCTCTTCTTTCATATGGAGTGTAGTTTTTTGAGCTCTCATTCTATATTCCTTATGTAGCCTTAAAGAAATACTCTTGAGATAAGACCAGTATCTGGAAAGGGTGGGGCTCAGAGCCCTCTCTGCACTAGGATAGGAGAGGAAATTCTTCCTTGACCAAATGACACAAAATGCCTCCCAACTTCTTTTCCTGCTCTTATGAAAAGGACTCAAGTCCAGAAAACCCATCAGCTTTACTTCTCTTGATCCAAATCTTTCCAAGTCTATCTGTACTAATAGCATTGGGGCTAATGGGGCCTTCCACACAGACTCTCCAGACAGAACCTACCTGTGGGGATGTTGGGAATTTCAACAGGCTTGACCTTAAATTTGGGTGGTAACTCCGTGATCAGAAGAACTCACTGTATTTTCATCATTGGGGGTTTTTTCATTCCAGAATTTACTGAGTTGGGGCTTCTGGGAAATAAATGTCCTTGACAGTAAATAAATGTTTTGGAGTTCTTGGATGAATCTGCTCTATTGGCCCTGTGTCTTGATACAATAGTCTTCCTGCATTGCACATGGATAAGATCTTACTCAACTTTCACTCGTAATCAAGGGACGAGAGGACCATATGAGTGAAGAAATGGGCTTGCCTCACACAATGCATTTTTGCCCCACCCACTCTCGAATTTTCCCTCTTGTTTGTCCTCCATGTTTCCATATCTGGTCTTTAAAACTGAGGTTTCAGGACTAATTAAGATAGTGAAAAAAAAAAACAACAAACAAACTCCAAAACAGGTAAATGATTTTCAGCCTAGAGTTTCATAGAGGTAATTAGAAGGTCCATGAGTTATTTTCACTTTTTCAAATATGAGGAACAAATATTTATTTGGGGAAAGAATAGCTAAAACATCACCAATATTTCCTTTCTCTTGCAATTCAACCTGCCTAAGGTGGCAATTCTGGTTATGGAAAGCTGACCAGGAAGCTGTGATTGGCTCAGATGCCACTGTTTGTTTCTTTTTCTGTAGTATATCTTCTATATTGTTTACATAGTCTTACATATTTCCATATTATTTGCATGTTTATGGTATTTATTTAATTTCGTTAGTCTCCTCCTACTAGAATATGAGCTCTGTGGGGGCAGAGGAGTTTTAATATTTTGTTCACTGTTAGAACCTAAGTATCTAGGATAGGGCAGGAAATGCATTATTTATGGTACATAAAGAGTGAATAGTGGCTGAAAGTTTAAATTGCAGTCAATGATTTGTTATAGAGTTCCTCCTCTGTTCTGCATCCTGTCCTAGTCACAGAATATCATGGGTTCTTCAAATCCACTTACATACCTAGATTAACTATCCTGGGTGACTGTCTAAGGAAGCTATTAATGAAGGCAGCAGAATGTTCGGGAAGGAGTATGAACAGGTTCAGGAAGGAGTGATTCCAGGTCTTTCACTGACTACTCCAGTAGTGATCTGAGGTAAGGGGCATGTATGTCTACTTAATTTCTGTGTCTTTAATGAATGATAATAATCCCAGCTTCACTGGGTCTGTGAAAGACTAAAATGAGATAGTATATGCCATAAGCTCCTACCTTTTTTTTGGTTATATAATAAGCATTCGACAAATGTTAATTTATCTCTTCTTATTTTGATTGGCAATAAAACCAAAGGGAGAACAAGCTATAAAGTAATGCATTTTCACAGCAACAGCTCCTAGGGGGTAAGCATTATTTCTTTTATGAATTCTTGACAGCTTCTTACTTCAGAGTACTTAAAGAAAATATATCATCACTAAAAATTGCTTTTCAGGCCATTAACCTATCTTATTGGGGCAACTAAAAAATATCATTATTCGATTATTGAATTATGATGGTGATTTTTCATACTTGTGTAGGTACCCTCTCCTTCAGCAAGATTACAAAAACGACCTGTGCCCTCCCATGGCCTTAGAAGACTTTTGTAGAATTTGCAACACATTTTGTTGGTAGGCTGCTTAAATGAGGACTCTCCACCATTTTGTTAAACTTACCACGTGGTGCTCTAGCTCTAACAAGAGAAGCTCCCCTTAGTCCCTGCCCTTTCAACCCACAGTTCTTAGCCATGGCCCTCTTCACGGGAATTCCCAATGTAGTTTACACAGTGAAGACAGACGTGCTTTGCTCTTCTGTGCCTCTGCAATGTCTGGGTCTCTAGATTCACTGCTGCCATGTTTCTGAAGAGGCTCATTGGGAGCTGATGCCAAAGGACTGTCAGGATATCTGGGCATCATCCCAAATCTTAAACACAACTGGAAAAACATCAGGCTCCTCAGGGGATACCATTGACTGGATGACATTAAGCAAACTGCTTGAGAGCTGATGACTACATGAGGCCTCAAGGTTCCAGCCCAGGCATAAAAAAAGAGAACTTGGGAAGATAACATCCTAGACATTAGCCCAGTTTTTCCCAGGTGTTGTCTGAGCCCCATTTTCAAAAGAATCACCCAGAGAGCTTTCAAAATACAGATTTGCAGGTTCAGACCTAGATCCACTGAATCGGAATTTCAAAACCACCACCACAAGGGCACCAACAACAACCCCCACCCCAGAGCTTTGGGTGCAGCCAAGTCCATCTACTAACTCATGGAGTCATGAGTTGCTTGCCACTTATGGTTGGCCAAAGGTTCAAATGCTTTGGAGTGTTCTGTATGGTTGTTTTCTCCAGGGATAGCTTACATGCTCATCTAGATGGAATCCTGTGTGCCTCTGCACATCCTTCTTCTCCCTTCTAGACCGTCTTTCCACCATCTATCCAGAGAACTCTCATTTGTTATCCTCAGAGCTCTGCTCATCCCCAATCTTCTATATGAAGTTTCCCCAGCTCTCCTGAAGGGACCAAATGACTGATTCCCTGAGCTACATTTTGCATTTGCATTTCTCTCCATGTCTGCACTTATCACAATATTTGAAATTATTTGTTTGCCCGTGTTTTTCCTCACTGAACAAGCAGCTCTTCAAAGGGAGGGACAGCGCCATGTTCATTCTGATGCCTCCTCCAGCATCTGGCACGGTCGTTAGCACCAATACTTATTATTTAAATGGACGGATTGATGAGTGAATGAATTCTTGGGTGAATGTTTAATTAATTAGGAAAATAATTATTTTTCCCTGGGAGGAAAGGGCTCCAAGAAAAGCACCGGACTATTTTTCACACCCAGGCTTTCTCTCTGCGGCTCCTGCCTTTTCCACCCACGCACGCAGAACACAACACTGTGTGGAAGAGAAGAATAGCAGGGTCAAGAGAAGTTACGCCAATCCCAAATCAGAAAATTTGCCTTCTGTCTGTGAGCTACAGCTGGTTACCTGGGGAACCAGATTTATCTCCGTGTCCTCAATACAGTACATCTCAATGAGGGCACTTTTAATAACCAATTGATGTGTAATTGCCTGTATAAATTAGGTATCTCTTGTACAGCTCCAGCTTCTACGTGTGGAGTGAATTACGGAGAAAACCTCCTCTCAGGATTATTCCGTGCCTGGTCTGACGAGACTGCAGGGCCCCTCAGAAGGTCCTAAAGGGGATCCAGAACACTTATTGGGGGTTTTTCAGGCATTCTCTGGAGAGGAGAGGATGGGAAAGGAAAAACCCCTGGACTACGTAAGCTCACATAGCAGAGAAGTGAAATACAGGATTATTGAAATTTCAGCCCTGGAAAGACCTCACAGTTCATGGAGTCCAAATCCCTAATAGTTTCCTTCCCTGAGTAAATGACATGTTAAGGGGGTGTTTGGCCTCTGCTTGAATATCTTCAGTGGCAGGAGGTGAGTTGTGCCTAGAAAAGCAAAGTCTTTGTAGTTAGATAAAACGGAGCTCATTATAGAGTGACCTAGTCAAGAGGATTAAGTCTTTGTGGGCCTCATTGCCTTTGTGAAGTGGGAATGATAATGCTTATCTCACTGGGTTACCATGACCATCCTTTTTTGAAGATTTTATTTATTTATCTGAGAGAGAGAGAGAGAGAGAGAGAAGGCACACAAGAAGGGCAAGGGGTAGAGAGGGAGAGAGATAAGCAGACTCTCCGCTGAGTGGGGGGCAGGATTTGGAGCCCCTGAGATCATGACTCAAGCCAAAGTCAGACCCTTAACCAACTGACCCACCCAGGTGCCCCAACCTCAACTATTAAATGAAAAAGTATACAATGACAATAATTTTAAAGATACTAAATTTTAAATAATTAATAATTTCATCCTCTCCACCTTCCCAATTACAAGTCATGTTCCCAGAGAGCCATTCCGCCATTAGGATCCTTGAGAATGGGGAGGCCAGGGCTGCCTCTTGAGGAGGAAGAGAAGATATAGGGGAAGTCAGCTCCAATAGAAAGGGGAGAAAAGAAAGCCCCTCCAGGGGGCATGTGAGAGGCAGGGGAGACATGTATGCAGGAACATGGGTTTCAGTATTTGTATGCCTACCATAGGGAGAATCCAGAGGGGTGAGCAGAGAGTTGAAGATGAGGGAGGAAATGTCCTTTCCTTATGTGGAGTCTAAGGAGGAGGCCACTGCTCAGAGCATCTCCTGCCAACAGTGGGCATCAGAATAAAAATGGAAATGCAGCAGGTTCAGGCAGGAAGAAGACATGAGTTAGCCTTTTGGGCCCTCCGTCTGCTCCTGTAGAAGGGATCCCTCAGTCTCTGAATGGTCTTCAAGGTAAACTGGGGTGGCTGATTTCAGAGCCTTGGGGCCTGTTGAGATGTCAAGTCCAGCAGAGCGATGTTCCCTTCACCTCTTCACACCAGGCAAAACGAGGAGTGTGGCCAAGGACCAAAGGAGTCGACAGTATCAGGAGAAGACAAAGTGAGCTTGGTCAGCAAGAGTAGTCCAGAAGGTCCTGACCAAGCCAGAAGGACAAACCATAAAGTCACCTCTCAGACTCTGTTTAGAGATGAGAACGCCAAGACGTAGGTGGGTTCCGTAACACACACATACGTGCTTCACAGTGAGACCGAAGCACAATTTTCCATGTAGACTGCTATGGAAACTTGGTGGGATCTTCTGGGACAACTACTCAATAAGTTAACATCCTTCTATTTGTTTCTCCGAGAAATGGGGTCGAGCGGCAAATGGAGAAGGCACATCCTTCTGACCAAAAATATGTCTTATTGATCTCTTGGTGCTTGTATGCTGAATGGCATACAAGGCATACTCCTTAAACACAGTCTGTGCTCCCTGAAAACTGAGAGATGACTAGGGTCACAGACACTGAGAGGTCCGGGACATGCAGAGAACTAGAACACAGCACGCATGGAAGAAATCCACGTGTTTCAGGAAGACGGATTTATCAAATAAAACTACCATGTGTGGTAAGTGTGAGGGTGAGTGCCGATGAGGGAGGCAGATGAGGAGACTCTGAATGGAAGTGGGAGTGGGAGCAGGGATAGTGTGGAGGCAAAGAGCATTGACTTTGGAGACAAACTTTGAAAATGACCATCATTTACTTGTTGTGTGACCTTGGAGAACTTCACCTTACAGAGCCTCAGTTTCCTTCTATATAAATACATACATTTGTAGGAGCTCGTAAGGCTGCTTAAAAAAAAAAAAAAGGTTTTATTTATTTGAGTGAGAGAGAGTGTGCACACCAGCAGGGGGAAGGGGCAGAGGGAGAAGCAGACTCCCCACCCAGCAGGGAGCCTAACTCAGGCTCCATCCCAGGACGCTTGAGCCAAAGGCAGATGCTTCACAGGTTGAGCCACCCAGGCACCCCTAAGGCTGCTTTGAAGATTAAATGAGATAGATGAGCTTTGAAGGTTAAATATAAACCTAAATTTCAAATACCTAACATGAGTCCTTGCACAGTGTGATCAGTTGTAAGCACTGTTGTTAATGTCCTGACCATCATTTCTCCGTACAGACGTGGAAGGTCCCTGGAAGGGCCATCAGCCCTTCCTTGATCCATGAGGAGTAGAGGTTCGAAGGGAGCTTATGTTTTCTTCTAGGCTTCTTCAAGAAAGAAGCATCCCACAGACTTTATGCCTGACTCAGTTCTTAGGCATTCAGTAAGGAGAACTTGCTCTCCATTGCCGGTGGCCCCTAGTGGGCAGGTCCTAGGCACAGACCAATGGTGGCTCCCCCAGGAAGGGAGTGGGGTGGGCGGTCCAGCTCTTCCACGTGTGCAAATTTACCTCCTGGCCCAGCACCCCTCCCCCAGAAATGAGGACCTTCACTTTTCCTCTACACGATGTATTGCTTTGTTTGAAATAATTTTGACGTGATTTTCTCACTTACTTCTAATCCTTTTGAACAAGCTTCTAATGTAGGACTCAAAGAATTAGCAACAAGGGATAATTTATTATGTCATGTTTTGATACATTAATAATATAATTTTATACCTTCTTAAATTGAAAGCAAACTGAATTCAGTCTCATCTTAATTACAGTCATTCTCACTCTCAGATGTCCCTGTTTTATCCTAATTATCAAGTATTCTAATGTGAATAAATAGATAATTCCATGGGTGCTCCTGTTCTTTCAGACCTCAGAGTAAATGCCTTTCTTCCTGAACAGCCCCAAAAGGTGAACCGCCGTCTGAGGAATTCACTCTCAGCAGAGACATCTTTTCTAAGACCTTTTTATTTTCTTGATAACTTGCTGAAACCTTGGATCTTAACCTTCGTGCCCCAGGTACAATGAGGATCGTCTGGAATTGTAAAGTGAGCTGAAATATGCTAGTAAGGGGTGCATAAGATCTTTGGGAGAGTCCCTATAAAACTGAATTCAGACCAGAGTGGATAAGGAGCTGGTAAATCACTTAGGATGATAAAGAGCTGAGTGGAGACTTCCCGGCCCTGTCTTCTTGAATTAATTAATTACACTCTTGTGCCATTTCCTGGCACCTGAGGTCTTTAAGGACTTGGAGTTAAAATCTTCTAATACCACAGAGGCTAGTTTGGATTTTTTCCCCTTTGCCTGATATCTTCTGAATTGAAAATCATGAATACTAATAGCTTCTATTAATTGAATGTCTACTATTTGCAGAAAATTTGCATACATTCTCCCTGATTCTCATCAAAATTCTTTAAAGTGGGCATTATCAGTCCCATTTTGTAGAAGGAGAAACCCAAAACGATAAAAATGAATATGCATTTCCCATGGCTTCATATCTGATGAGCCACAAAGATGGAATTCAAGTCTAGAAGCCCAGCCTTCCCCTTCCTTCTCAGTTTGGCCCAAATCTCCACAAAGCAGCATACCCAGGAGAAATCAGAGCTCAGTAAGCTCTCGGAAAGGGCCCTCTGGCTTCCCTTTTGCTCCTGTGACAGCGGTGGGTGGAGTGTGGAACAGAGAGATGGAGGCTCAGAGAATTTCAGAAAAAGCCCCTGTTCCAGATGAAAGTGGCTCATAGCCATACAAACTGCCAGAACTCAGATGGGGTCTTCCTTCCTCAGGCAGCTGAGCCAAGAGGGGGCCACTCACCCCCGCAGGTTTCCAAATGCAGAGGGCGTCTTGACCTTGAGAAAGGAGGGTAAAAGCATTTTAGAGCACAGTCGGCAAAATTTCTGTAAAAGGTTAGGTAGTAAATATTTGAAGTCTGTGGGCCATATGGTCTCTGTCACAACTGCACACGTCTGCCACTTCAGAGAAAGCAGACGTAGACAATGTGTAATTAACTGTGTGTGCCTGTGTGACAATAAAACTTTATGTGTAGTCTTGGAGCTCTGAATTTCAGATGATTTTCCTGTGTCACAGCATTTTATTCTTGTGGGCCCCCGGCCCCCAACCATTTTAAATTGTACGGCCATTCTTAGTTTATGGCCATTCCTAGCAGGTGGAGGGGGGGCAGATCTGGCCTGCAAGCTATATTCCCTGACGCCTGATTTACAGATTCGCGGCATTTTTTACTTAAAATTTATAATAACGGCTAATAATTTTTCAATAGCTATTATATACCAGAGACTGTGCTGTACACTTTATTTTTCTAAGTTAAATCTTTAATGCTTTTTCAATGATAAAGTAATTCCTACTTATGAAAGTGTGTGATGTATGCATATATGTATGTTAATATAATATTAATAATATAAAAATGAACGAATGTAAACCCAACATTACTTTAAAAAGTGTAAATTGCTAATACCGTTGAAGCCACTGGTCTTCCCCCCATACTATATCCTCTTTATCCTAACAGGAAGTAAATTTTGTGTCTCTAGGGCACCTGGGTGGCTCAGTGGGTTAAAGCCTCTGCCTTCAGCTCAGGTCATGATCTCAGGGTCCTGGGATCGAGGCCTGCATCAGGCTCTCTGCTCTGAGGGGAGCCTGCTTCCTCCTCTCTCTCTGCCTGCCTCTCTGCCTACTTGTGATCTCTCTCTCTCTCTCTGTCAAATAAATAAATAAAATCTTTAAAAAAAAATTGTGTCTCTAAGTATGCTTCCTTTTCATGGTATAATATAACACAAATACAGAAAAATGAAGCTTATGTGCATCTCAACACAAAAAAGTAATACCTACCTTTATTTCTTGAATAAAGAAGTAAATAAAAATTTTCCATATACTTTTCTATGAACGCAATCCAATTGCTCTGCTTTCTCGGATTTACTGATAATTCATTTTTTGCTTCTTTTTAAAAATATCATTTCACCTTGTTGGAGAAGGTCATTAGAAGAAGGTTGCCATTGGTTGGCCCACCTGCTGGAGCTGGACAGCTGGAGGCCCCTTACCGCCCAACACCTTGGAATATATGCTCTGCCCACTGTTGGCACAGCCACAGCTAAATTTCAAAGGTGCAGCCTTGAAACAGCAAGGTGTTCAGAACCTCTTGACCAAATACATGACGGAACCAGGTTAAGGCCTCTATATAAACATTTAAGATTTGTCACGTGTGTGCAGAGATCTGCTTCTCATGCTGTAGCCCAAGTAAATCCTCAAATGTAAGTTCCCTTACTTGTAACACCTGTCATCTACCAATCTGGAGTGACCTGCATCATTCTTGGGTCTCTCCTTGTCCTGTGTGTATGGGATCCAGTTTCAGATTTCCCCTGGGAAGCTCCCTACTTTGTGAATCTACTATAGGTGAGTCCCCCAGAAGCCCAAAGAAATGAGTGTTGGGAAAGGGGCAACCATAGGGGAAATCCTGGGTTGACCAGTGATCTCTGTGTGGGTAAGGGTGGCCCATATGTTAGATATTTGTGGACTGCTGCATGGGGCAACAGCTGCTTTATTTTGCTTATTTGGGGGAACTGCACAGAAAACACTGTAGCAGAGAAAGGGAGCACCTGGCTGTGTAGTGGGCTGGCTGCCCCCTGTGGGGAGTTTGGCTGGACACTGATACCCAACAGGAGGCTGAAACTTGAGTTCAAAAGGTGAAAGATGGGCTGAAGGTAGAGAAGGACATGCAGGTGTTCGCTCACCTGCTGCCTTCGGGGATGGCAGACAAGGTGGGAGAGCAAGATGGTCCATTGGAGAGCTTAGAGCACCATTTTGAAAAACCAGGAGCATGCCGGCTGCCATAGAAGAGGGTCGGGGCTGATCAAAAGCCTGAATGGGATGCCAGGAGGTGAATGGGATGCCTGGAAAAGTGAGGAGAGCAAAGAGGAGAACGTTGTGGAGACTGGCCATGAAGTGGTTGAAAAATCTCCTGCCATATAACCCCTCACAAAAGGGAAAGCAAGAGTACAAGGCTAGCAACCCCAGCCAGAGGACGGCAGTCCCTACCCTAGTTCAGAAAGTGCTCATGACAAAGGAATATATACCCGTTGAGCTTATTGATATGTTGCCAAGTTCAAGCAAAAGGCCAGGGAGAGGACCCAGGCATGGTTAGTATGTCTCTTGGACATAAGGGTTGATAGTATTTCTCTGATTGGGCAGGAGGCACAGGAAATGAACATCACCACACACACTGCCCTCTGGCAGCACCTGCATGGCAAATCGGGAGGTTCAAGGTAGTCCCTTATAGACTGGATTATTCTAGTCGGCAGGGAGGCTTGACTCAATGAGGGGAATCTCACTGATCAGCAGACCCCTGAAAATCTATAGAGGAGATGCAACAAATTCTTGGAGAGGGATGATCTATGCCCTTGCTCTGAAGGTCTTAATCAGACCACATCAGTGCAGCAATGAAACCTGAGATTCTCCAGCCACCCTCTGCACCTGGGATGGGACAGTAATATCCATGCTGAGCCCAGTCATGGGGCAAGGCACTTATGACGCTGATCCGTTGCAGATGTGGGGGGAAACTGACAAATCTGGGGAATAAGTCCAAGCTATGGGAAAGACCTGAGACAGAGAAGAAGTTCAGAAAGCCAAAAGACTACCCCAAATGCCTATAAAGGTAATCTAACAGTGAATGTACTTTGGCCCTTTTGCTGCCAGAACCCCACCCCAAAAATGGATCAGCAACTCAACACTGTATTGGTCAGTTCGTGGAAAGCTTCAAAACCTTAACAACAGCTCAGCCTTCCCCCATCTGTCCCTACCACCCCTGATTTCTCCCCTTCTCCAGCAGAGGCCTCGGGGATAGAGTCCAGTTCAGAGTGGGGGCTCCCCAGGCTGCGGGTTTGGATGCAGGCCGAGACTGCCTTGCCTCCACGTAAAGTCTGTTGGAGGTGATCCCGTCCTCATGTAAAGCTCACTATTCATTGATCCCACCAAAATAAACAAAAGGTGACAGCTCTGATCGATGCTGGGGCCCAATGTACTCGAGTACAAGGTAATACACAGAACTCAGTGCCCTCAGTGGTTACGGAGGGCAAATAGTTATGGTCAGGATGTTCCCTTTCACACTACAGATTGGACGCTCCCCCTGAGAATATGAGGTTTTTATCTCTCTGATACCAGAGAATGTATTGGGCATTAATATTCTAGAAGGTCAAACTTGGCAAAACTTTATCAGTGAATTTAGCCTCTGGGTTAGAGTAATCAAACCAGTGCTGATAGGACCAGTGGGTCTACTGGTGACTCTGAGGAATCTCTCTATGGGTCCTTGGAATGTTCCATACTGTGCTGGACTTAGCAAATGCTTTTGACATTTACCCCTGCTTGCAGAGTCACAAGATCAATTTGCCTTCACATGGGAGGGGCCACAGTGGACTTTTCAAGTACTTCCCTAAGGCTATCTGCACAGCCCCACAATATGTCAAGGGATGGTAGCCTGAGACCGACACCTTTTCTCCTTCCCCACATCAGTAAAATGGGTCTATTACGTCGATGATACAATTTCAACATGTAAAGACTTGCCTTGACTGCAGGACACTCTGCAGATTTTGCTGAGACCTATCCAAGGGAGAGAATGGGCAGTGAAGCCACAGAAAATTCCAGACCTAGACACAGCAGTGAAGTTTTTGTCAGCCAAATGGTTGGATTAGCAGCTCATTGACTCAGAAACTATATAGATAAGCTGCAAGTCTATCCAACCACAAAAAAACATGAAAGAGGTGCAAGCCTTTGTGGGGATTTTGGGGTTGGGAGGATTTTTCCTCCCCACTTGGCATAGCACCTTTGTCCTTTATATCACCTGGTAAAGAATGGTTGCCTGTGGGACTGGGCATCAGAGCACCAAGTTGCCTTTGAGAAGGCAAAACAGCAATGCAGCAGATGAAAGCTCTAGGCATTGCCCAAGTAGGATGATCATTTGAGTTGGATGCTTCTGTGACTCTGGAAGGTCGGGGTTGGGCCCTGTGATAGAGAGCACAGAATTTGGTCTAGGGGTCTAGAGTACACCTAGAATTTGGGTCTCAGGTCTAGAAAGAGGGCAGAAACCAAAGCCAATCTGCCCCCATAGAGCAACAGCTCTTCGCCGTGTACCCTGTGGTGGTCCAGGTAGAGCCTCTCAGAAAGGAACAGCATTTCATGCTAAGAACCTTCCTTCCTATCAAGAGGTAAGTTGAGGGCTTCTCCTTACATTCCGTGTAAGGGGGCGGTTCCGATTTCACTCGGAAGCTCGTGAGTTTGCAAACCGACACACTTATGTAGGCATCACTTTAAAAATATATATATTTATCTATCTCTAGATAGCTAGCTAGCTAGCTATGACTTGTTTTTACACACGGTATAATTGGAATCATATTATATGTATTATTTGAATCTGGCTTCTTTCATAGAGTCCGTGGTATCATAGCAAGTTTCCGTTTTTGACAGTCTGGTGGTATCTCATTGTGGTTTTAACGTGAATTTTTCCATTACTTGTAAGAATAAGCACTTTCTCATAAATGTGTTAGTCCTTTGGATATCTGCATTGTGAAGTGCCTATTCACATCTTTTGTTTATTTCACTTTGTGAAACTTTGTATTTTTTTCTTTGTTCTTTGTCAGTTGCATAAGCTACAAAGGTATTCTCTGTTTTGTGTATTGTTTCCACTTTATGCTGTCCTTTGATAAACAGAAGTCTTTGACAGGTGATTTGTCTTCGATGCTATTTCTTTTTTAATAAATAAATTTTATCATCTTGAAATAATGACGATATTCGATATCACCATTTAAGGTAACTATGTTTTCTTATTTCTGAATTTTTAAATCCTCTAGGAACTGATTTTTTTTTATATGGTTGCCCTGTATGAGTCATGGCTTCAATTTCTTCCTCCCTCCTTTTCCTACTTTCTGTTTTTAGTAGGGATACCCAATTGTTTCAGAAACGTGGATTACAAGTGTGTCCTTTCTAATGATCTAAAATGACAACTCTGTCAGAAAGCAGCTGTGTTTGTATATCTGGATCCCTTTCTGGTCTTTCTGTTCTGCTTCATCCGTTTGTTCACTCTTCCTCCAATACTGACCTCTCTCAATTATATAGCTTTATAATAAACCCACATATCCAGTAGGGTTATGTGTTCGATATTGGAAAAAAGGGAGAAAAGGGATTGATGACAAAGGCTGAAAAACATAGCCCCTTTCAAATATTGATCTTTGAGCAAGGTATATTTCTTCATTCATTTAGGTTTACTTTCCCATTTCTTATCAAGTTCTATAATGGTGTCCATGGAATTTTCTCTGCATAGATTTATGCCTAAGTACTTCATTCACTTTTTTTTCTTTTTTTGTTATTCCTTTAAGGTACTTTTAAGTTCACCTTTGAACTCATCTTATGTAGAAATACACTGTATGTCTTCATACTAATTTTGAATTTAGCAGTTTTATTTAGCTTTCTAATTATAATACTTTTCTGTAGATACCTATGCATTTTCTAGCTGCACACTTATTTTATTTGCAAATAATGAAAGATCTGTTCTTCCTGATCCATCCCCATCCCTAGATCATTTTTTTTCTGTGTGTGAAATATTGTGATTGGTAACACCTCCAGTAAAATGTTAACTATAACTATATTTGTGATCATTAACTTTTTTCTGCTATTACAGGTAAAGCTTTCTGTAGCAGGCAGACTTCAAACACAGCCACAATGATTCTCATCCCCTTGAATTCACACCTTTGTGTGATCCATTGTCCTGGAGTGCACGCTGGACCTGCTTCCAACCAATAGAATATGCCAAATTAGATGGAATGTCATGTCCATAATAAAGTTACAGATGATTATGATTTCTGTCTTATTAAGAGGCATCCTATATTATGTTTTTGGATTACATCTTTTCACATGCTTTTTTGTCATCTATATTTCTTCTTTGTTGTGGTATCTGTTAAGGTCCTTGGTCCACTTCTTAGTTGGATTTTTTGTTTTCTTACTGTTGAGTTTTAAGAGTATGGAGAGATAGACATGTAGATACGTGGATAGATAGCAGTCCTTTATCAGATGTGTCTTTTGGAAATACTTTCTTTCTTTCTTTCTTTTTTTAAAGATTTTATTTATTTATTTCACAGAGGGAGAGAGATCACAAGTAGGCAGAGAGGCAGGCAGAGAGAGGGGGGGAAGCAGGCTCCCCGCTGAGCAGGGAGCCCAATGCGGGCCTCGATCGATCCCAGGACCCTGAGATCATGACCTGAGCCGAAACCAGAGGCTTTAACCCACTGAGCCACCCAGGCGCCCTGGAAATACTTTCTTTCATCGGTGGCTTATCTTCTCACTCTCTTGATCTTATCTTTTACTGAGTTTTTGTTTGTTTTCTTTTAATTTTAGTGAAGTCCATCTTATGAATTACTTCTTTCATTGATCAGGCCTTTGGTGTTATATTTAAAAAGTCATTGACATACTAACGTCATATAGGTTTTTACTCTATATTGTCTTCTAGGAATTTCATAGTTTTGTGTTTTACATCTAAGTGTCTGATCCATTTTGAGGTAATTTTTGTGAAGAGGATCAGCTCTGAGTCTTGAGTCATTTTTTCATTTGTTTGTTGGTGAGTGATTGACCAGTTGTTCTACATTATTTTTTGAAGAGACTATCTTTGCTTCATTTTGTTTCCTTAGTTCCTTTATCAAAGATCAGTTAACTTTATGTACGTGGGTCTCTTTCGGGCTTGTCTATTCTATTTCATATAAGTACTGACAGCTATATATTTCCCTGGATCATGCTTTGGCAGTATCCCATACATTTTTGTATGTTGTGATTTTTTTTCTATCATCTCGAAATAGTTTTAAATTTCATTTGTGAAATCTACAAGTATGCTATTTTACTACCACATATATATAAGTTTCCCAAATACCCTTTAACTATTTTTTTTAATTTTATTTATTTATTTGACAGAGAGAGAGAGATCACAAGTAGGCTGAGAGGCAGGCAGAGAGAGAGGAGGAGGCAGGCTCCCCGCTGAGCAGAGAGCCTAATGTGGGGCTCAATCCCAGGACCCTGAGATCATGACCTGAGCCGAAGGCAGAGGATTTAACCCACTGAGCCACCCAGGTGCCCACCCTTTAACGATCGATTTCTAATATAAACCATTTAATTTCATAATGATTAGAGAACACATTTGTGTTATTTTAATCCTTTTAAAAATTTATTTCTCATTTGGGTCTAACACATAGTCTATCTGGGATGACAAACGTACTGTGTGAACTTGAGAAGGGTGTGTGTTCCTGTGAGAGTTCTTTACTTTTTTTTTTTAACTAATATTTTTATTTATTTATTTATTTGAGAGAGAGAGAGAGAGATCAAACACAAGCAGGGGGAAAAGGGGGCAGATGGACAGCAAACTCCCTGCTGAATGGGAATCCCAGTCCTGGGACTGGATTTCAGCTCCCCGAGATCATGACCTGAGCTGAAGTCAGCCACTTTAACCAACTGAGCCACCCAGACGTCCCCAGTGAGGTGCTCTTTAGATGTCTGTTCAGCCTCTTTCAATTATAGTGGTGTTCAGTTTTTACATTTCCTGTGTCTTCTACCCACGTGCTCTGATAGCAAAACTGCGGCTATGAAGTCTCTAAATATTATTGCTGTATTGCCTACCTTTCTCTTCAATTCTGTCAGTGTTTATTCACTTATTTTTAGGCTCTAAGTGCATATATTTTTAATTGCTAATATTATTGATGGATTGGCCCTTTTAAATCATGAAATTTCCAGTCTATGTCTAAAGTTTCTTTATTTTTCTTTCAGTAATCTTTCACCCGTCATCGGGTGAACTCACAATCTCAAGATCAAGAATGTCATGCTCTTCTGACTGAGCCAGCCACGTGCCCCTAAATTTTTTTATTTACAGTTTATTTTGTATGCTGTTAGTATGGTAACTCCACTTCCTTTCTGGTTGCTGTTGCCTGATATATCTTTCCCCACCTTTTCATTTTCAATCTGTTTGCATCTTTGAGTCTAAAGTGTGCCTCTTAAATATTTTTGGCTCTTTTTTCTTAAATCCAACATGACAATCTAAAAATTTTAATTGGAATTTTTCGAAATTTATTCACACTTATTATTGCTTTGATATATTTGGATTCATGTCAGCCATTTTATTTCTTGGTTTCTATGGTTTATTTCATTTTTTGTTTAACTCTTCCTCTTGTATTGCTTTATTTTGTATTAATTGGGTGTTTTATAGTGTGACAATTTAATTCTTTAAATGATTTTAAAATTATTTCAGATTTATTTTCTTAGCAATTCTTCTGAGATTTACAAAATAAGTTTTAATTGATCACACCCTATTTCAGATTCAAACTTAGTTCCAGTAACATACAGAAACTCTACTTCTGGGGCACCTGGGTGGCTCAGTGGGTTAAGTCTCTGCCTTTGGATCAGGTCATAATCTCAGGGTCCTGGGATCAAGCCCCACATCAGGCTCTCTGCTCAGCGGGGAGCCTGCTTCCCCCTCTCCCTCTGCCTGCCTGCCTCTCTGCCTACTTGTGACCTTTCTCTCTCTGTCAAATAAATAAATAAAATCTTAAAAAAAAAAAACCCTCTACTTCCATGTAATGCCATTCCTTCCTCAATTTTTTGTGCTATTTCTGTTACACATATTAAGTCTATGTATGTTGCAAGCACAATAATACTTTCTTATAATTACTGCTTAATATAATCTAATGTCTTTTTAAAAGGCTGAGCAAAGAAAAGAGAGCAAGTATAAATTCACATAATCTGTTACATTCACTGTTTTCCCTTCTGATTCTCTTCATTTCTTCCTGCAGATTTCCTTACTCTAATACAACCTTGTTGCCAGCACCTCTTTTGTGCTAGTTTTGTCAAAAACTTTACATTTTCATATATTGTAGACCCTTTAAAACAGAACAATATACTGTTTTTTTAAAATCAGCCTGAGGGGGTGGTCCCTGGGTGGCTCAGTCAGTTAAGTGTCTGCCTTTAGCTCAGATCCTGATCCCAGGACCCTGGGATCGAGCTCCACATCAGCCTCCCTGCTCAGCAAGAAGTCTGCTTCTCCTCCCTCTGCCTGCCACTCCCGCTGATGGTGCTTGCTCTCCCCTCTCTGTCATATAAATAAATAAAATCTTAAAAAAAAAAAAGATAAAATAGGGATGCCTGGGTGGCTTGATTGGTTAAGCGGCTGCCTTCAGCTCAGGTCATGATCCCAGGGTCCTGGGCTCGAGTCCTGCATCCGGCTCCTTGCTCAGCAGGGAGCCTGCTTCTCCCTCTGCCTCTGCCTGCCACTCTTCCTGCTTGTGTGTGTCTCTCTCTCTGACAAATAAATACATAAAATCTTAAAAAAAATAAAAATAAAAAATAAAAAAGATAAAATAATCCAAGGGTATAAAGGAGAAAGAATAAGGAATTATATTGTCTTTTGTAATTATTATGTAATTGCCTTCGCTGGCACTTTTTATCAGTTAGATTTGAATTACTGACATATATCGTTTCCTTTCAGTCTGAAGAACTTCCTTCATATTTTTTGAAAGGAACATCTGCTGCCAATGAGTTCTTTTAGTTTAATTGTATCTGGGAATATCTCTATTTTGCATTCACTTTTAAAAAGATAGTTTTGCTGGATATAAAATTCTTGATCAGTAGGTTTTTATATTTGGTACTTGTTTCCAATGAGAAGTTAGCTATTAATCTTGTTTGACTTCCCTTGTACATAATGAGTCATTTTTCTTTTATGGCTTTCTCCTGTGTTCTCTTCATCTTTAGCTTTCAACATTTGACTGTAATGTGCATGTACACATGTGAATTTCTTTGCATTTACCCTGCTTGGAGTTCACTGAAGTTCTTTGATGCATAGGTTAATGTTTTTCATCAAATATGGAAAGTTTTTAATGACTTTTTCTTGAAATTTTTTTTCTGTCTCTCCGGCTATGTGTATGCTAATGCCCTGAATTGTGTCTCACATTTTAATAAGTCTCTTTCATTTTTTAAAATAAAAGCTTTAATTTTTTTAAAGCAGTCTTAAATTCACAGTAAAATTGAACAAATATTGCAGATGGCTCCATATGCCCCCACACCCCATACACAACTTCTCTACTATCGGCATCCTACACCAGAGTGGTATATTTGTTATAGTTGATAAACTAACATTGACACATTGTTACCACCCAAAATCCATGGCTCACATTAAGGTTCACTATTAGTTTTGTATGTTCTATGGGTTTTGACAAATATGTAATGACATGTATCCACTCTAATGGTATCATATATCGCAGTTTCACTCTTCTAAAAATCCCATGTACTCCACTTATTCACCCTTTTTTTCCTCCAAACATAGGCAACCACTAAACTTTTTCTTGTCTCTATAGTCTTGGATTTCCAGAACATCATATATTTAGAGTCACACAGTATGAAGCTTACTCAGATTGGCTTTTTGTTTTTCACTTAGTAATATCTATTTAAGGTTCCTCCATGTCTTCTCAGGTCTTCATAGTTCATTTCTTCTGAGACTTGAATTATATCCCATTGTATGAATGTGTCATGATTTATCAATTTGGCAGTACATGTTTATTCCTTCCAAGTTTTGACAATTATGAATGAAGCTATTATAACACAAGTTGCTGTGTGAACTTAAGTTTTCAAATCATTTGAGTACTAAAGCGTGTGATTATTGGATTGTATGGTAAGAGTAAATCTAGTTTTGTAAGAATTCCAAAACTATCTTCTAAAATGTTTGTACCATTTTGCAATTCCAACAGTAATGAATGAAAGTTCCTGTTTCATTAAATCCTTGCCAACATTTGGTGTTGTTATTGTTTGGGATTTTAGTCAATCTGGGTGTGTAGTGGTATCTTGCTATTTTAATTTACAACCACCTTATGACATAGGACATTGAGCATCTTTTCATGTTCTTATTTGCCATCTGTGTATCTTCTTTAGTGAAGTATCTGTTCAGAATTTTTACCCATTTTTAAAAATTAGAGTTGTTCATTTTCTTACTGTTGTGTTTTAAGAATTCTTTGTACATTTTGGATAACAGTCCTTATCAGATATTTCTTTTGAAAATATTTCTACCCAGTCTATAATTTGTCTTCTCATTCTCTTGCTGTGTCTTTCTAATTTTAATGAAATTCAGCTTATTAATTATTTCTTTCATGGATCCTGCCTTTGATCCTGCCTCTAAAAGGTTATCTAGATTTTTCCTATACTATCTTTTAGTATTTTTATAGTTTTGAATTTGACATTTAGGTCTATGGTCCTTGAGTTAAATTTTCGAAAGGATTTAAGGTCTGTATCTAGATTCATTTTTTTCCATGTGTATATCCAGTGGTTTCATCACCATTTGTCACTCTATGGTCAAAAATCAGTTGACTACATTTGTGTGGGTCTATTTCTGAGTCATCTCTGCTGTCTCCTTGATCTACTTCTTTATTCTTTTGTCAATAGTACACTGTCTTGATTACAGTAGTTTCATAGCAGTTTTGAAGTCAAATATAGTCCATCTTCCAAATGTCTTATTTTTCTTCAATTTTGTTCTTTTTTTTTTTCTCTAGTGTGTCGATAATTCTGGATCTCTCCATACAAACTCTAGAATTAGTTTGTCAATATCCACAAAAGAATTTTCTGGAACTTTTATTGGGATTGTATTAAATCTGTAGATCAAGTTGGGAAGAACTGACATCTTAACAATCTTGAGTATCACTATCCAAGAACACGTTATATATTTCCAATTATTTAATTCTTTAGTGTCTTTAATCAGATTTCTTCCAGTTTTGAACTCCTTTTCCTCTCTGTTTTACATATTCTGTACTCTATTGATCTCCCTCCAAGTTCATCGATTCTTTTTTCTGTCACCTCAAATCTAGCTCTGAACCTTTCTAGTGGTTTGTTTCATTTGGTCATTGCCCTTTCAACTCCATAATTTCTATTTGGAATATGGACCTGCTTTCCCCAGAATGACACACCTATTCTATGAATGGGCATTGAATAAAGGTTGTGACAGTCTGTGGTCTTCTTAGCTTACCCCTCCTGGCTTGGAACTTCCACCCAGGGCCTTGGTGGGATGGAAGTGATTTAGAGTTCAGTATTCTTGGCCTGCAACACCTACCTAAAAGTTTCCTTTCCTACTCCCTGAGTAGGAGTTGATGAGGGATGTCCTCTCTTGCCATGACTATTCATTCATAGTAGAACTTCTTCAACATAAGACTGGGAGAGAAGGAGATAGGAAACATTGGGAGCTGCCCCTCCTGATGTGAAACTGTAGCCCAAGACTGGGAGCTGGTCACAGAGGGATCCCCCCATCTTCTTGGCCATGGCCACCTGAAGCAGGGCATTCAGGGTAGAGTGCCCATACTACAGAACTAGAGATGGGGGTAAAAGAGTGGGTCAGGGCTCAAATGACTAACACCATTCTTACTGAAATTTAGTAGATTTTCTTGAATGAATATTTTTCTGTTTGCCACATGCTGCTGTTAGGATAATTCCAAGGACTTTAAAAATTGTTTTGTTCGCTTGTTTAGTAATTCCCCTTGTTACTTTCATTAATTCATTAATTATTTGCTGGGGAGAGGGACTGCCAAGTTCCTTACTCTGCCACTCTGGGACCTCGGCTTTATTACTAATAGTTTTCACTTGAACCTTATCAGACATTTTATCTGCATCTATTAGAATTATAATATTTTGGTTTACTTTCTTCAACTTATTTTTGGAGCTGGCAAACTATAGTCCAAAGGCCAAATATGTCCCACTGCTTGGTTTCATAAATAACATTTTATTGGAACACAAGCACACCCATCCATTTACTTCCTGTCTGTGGCTGCTTTTATGCTACAATAGCTACTATAGTGGTAATAGTTGAAAGAGAGGCCATATGGCTCATAAAATCTAAATATTTACCATGTGGACCTTCATAGAAATCAGTTTGCTGGTCACTGATCTATTTAAATAGTGAATTACCTTTTCTAAAGATACAGTAACCTTATTTTTCTGGAATAAATCATGTATATGTAATATATATGCAATATGTATTATATGTGTGATCTACATATGCAGTATGTATTACATATGTTCAGTAATAAGTCATATATGTGTAATATACAATATATACTATACATAATAAATCTTATATGTATAAATGTATACATAGGTATAAAATAAATCTGAATAAATAAATAATATATAAATAAATCTGAATAAATCCAATATATAGAAATATAAAAATATGTTAAAAATAAAGTGTATATATTTTTTTTTCTGGAGTAAATACAGAAATATATATATTTGCTATACTAAATATATAATCCAAATCTAAACTATGTATATATCCCATTCCTATTATTGCAGAATTTGGTTTGATAAATTTATTTCATTAGGGTTTTTGCATCTCTATTTATAAGTAAGCCTGACCTCTAATTTTCCTTTTGTTAACTGTCCACACTGTGTTTTGGTATCACAATAATGCTGGCCTCTTTTTAGAAAGCATTCTGTCTTTTTCCACTCTTTGGGCTATTGTACCTTTTATCTAAAGTTGAAGTTTTTCTTATTTCTTTTTAAGTTTTTATTGAAATTCCAGTTAGTTAACATATAGTGTAATATTAGTTTCAGGTGTACAGTATGGGAGTTTTCTTATATAAATATTGGTTAGAATTCAAAGATAAAACTATTAGAGTCAAGAAGTTGTTTCGGAATCAAGACTTTAGTAGTAATTAAATTTCTGTTATGTTTATAGAACTATTTAGATTTTCTGTATTTTTTCTTAGTGCATTTTAGACAAATTATCTTTCTCTAGGAATTTTAAGACTTTTTCTCAATTTTTAAATATATTGACATATTTAAAAATAATATCTTGCTAATACTCTGTAATAGGGATGAAAACTTATGTAGGATTCCCTTTTATTTTAGTTTCGATATTGTTTGTGCTTGTTCTATATTCTGCCAAAAAATCTTGCCAGAAGTTTGTAGATTTTATTAGTTTTTTTTTCAAATAAACAACTTTTGGCCTTGATTTTTCTGTTTTTCATTTATATTATATCTTATTAACTTCTGCCCTTATCTTTATTATTTTCTTCCTGTGTAGTTTCTTGAAGAGTTATTTGCTTTTCTTTTCCTAACTGCTTGATGTGAATCAATGACAAGATGGTGATCAGTGTTAGGCAGTAACCCAGCCTGGACAAGTAATTTTTTTCTTTTGGTCACTGTCTAACACTGACTGCCATCCGGTAATCAACAGGCATTTCCCTTGTACCTATCTCTCCCAACCACTTAGCAGATACCAAACATTTTGTGTGCTTTTATTTACAAGTGTATTTTATAATTTATATTTACTTTTATTTATTTTATTTTTACTTTTTAAAAGACTTTATATATTTACTCGAGAGAGAGAGAGAAAGACCAAGGGAGAGGATAAGCTGGGGGAGAAGAAGATGGAGAGGGAGAGGCAGACGCCCTGCTGAACAGGAAGCCCAATGTGGGGCTCCAGCCCAGGACCTGAGCAGGAGACAGAAGCTTAACCAACTGAGCCACGCTGATGCCCAACTTTTATTACTCTTTATTGCTCTTTTTTTTTTTTAAGACTTTGTTTATTTATTTGACAGATAGAGAGAGATCACAAGTAGGCAGAGAGGCAGGCAGAGAGAGAGGAGGAAGCAGGCTCCCTGCTGAGCAGAGAGCCCCATGCGGGCCTCGATCCCAGGACCCTGAGATCATGACCTGAGCCGAAGGCAGAGGCTTTAACCCACTGAGCCACCCAGGTGCCCCCTCTTTATTACTCTTAAAATATAATTTTATAACGTGTATGCAGAAGTAGTAAGTGTACAGCTCAGGACATTTTCACCGCATGACCACGCCTAAGCATGCAGCACTCATCTAAGGAAATACATTACTGATATCCTTATTACCTTTTTATTCCCCTCCCACACTCCCCCCACTGAAAACAAACGACAAAATCTACTCTCGTAGCTTCTAACAAGGTTAATTTTTTATTTTTATTTTTTTATAGTTTCCAAAATGCTATTTATATTCTCCATATTTTTTATACCTATTCAACGATTTCTCTATTTTTTGTATAGATTATTTATAGTTATTAAAAATCCTTTTCTGCTAACTTTAAAATCTGGCTAACTTGTGAACCTCCTTCTATTTTATCCTTTTTCCTTTCTCATACGGATCAGTTATTTGGTCCTATCTACTCACGTACCTAGTGATTTTAAATGTTGGATATTGTGTTGAAAAAATTGTAGAGCCTCCAGAGATATTATTTTCATGAAGAGCCAATTTACCCACTATATGGAGGGGGAAGAGGAGTGTCTTAACTTAATCAGCTGGGCAAGGTTGACTCACAGCTTTGGTAATACTGAGCCTACCTATTGTTTGGCTGTTTCTAAGCTTTCCAGAGCTTTTTAATTGCAAACTTGGTGAGTCTTTGCTCCCCTCCCTTTCGATAAGGGCATATTCTTAGCTTGGATAACAGTAAGTCTGTTATAAAGAAAGACTTCTTACCTGTGTCTTTCTCCTTGATGCTATGGGATTAGGGCTAAATCTTAGTATCTGAAATATTCCCTCACCACAAGTCAGATGAATTTACTCTTTCTCTTACTACTTTCGCTGAAAGCCAATGTGGTATTTCAAATACGATTTAAACTAGCAATTATCACTTTTTGGCAAAAGGTTGATTGTCAAATAGCAATGCTTTTAGGTATCAATGAGCCAGAGTCCCAGGTTTTGGTGGCTTTAGTAGACTAAGTATTGCTATCTTGCCATTGCAGTGTGGGTTACTGATGTCCCGGTATCCAATAGGCAGCCAAGAACTTATTCCAAGGATGATCTTCCAAGGATGAGATCGCATGTGTATTTACAGTTTCAGACTCCAACAATACTAATATTTTGTCCTCTGAGCTAGCTTTAAGGTTTCAGGAAAAAAAAAAAAGGAAGACTGAACTTCAAAATGGCCCTTAACTACAGTGGTCACATCACACATGACAAGCATAGGAAACCTCCACTGAATGCTGCTACAATTCGTGGGGAGAGGCAGTGACTCAGTCAGCTCTTGGCTAAACCTCAGGCAGCCCATCAACTCCAGGACTGCGTGTTGCCATCGTTACCTTGACTAGTCTAATCTCCCACATGGGAGGTGAGATCAAAATATCCAAGGAATGGAAAGGGAGGGGGGTAAATCTCTGTTTTTCACTTTGCTGGGATGTTCCCCAATATCTCATAGAACTGAAGACTGGATACATTATCTTTGTTATAAAAGGTGAGTGGGTATGCCCTTTTAGAAGTTTAAGTGGCAGGATGGCAAAATTGTACATTTGTGTATTTGTTTGTGTGTATGTGGGGGAAGGGCTGTTAAGCCTTTGGAACAGGTTCTACAAACTATGTTTTAAATGCCAAGACCAGGGAACTGCTTCGCCCTCAATCATTCAGCCCAAGAGGAAAATGATTGTGATTATTATTCATTAAAGAAAATGGGTTTGTGAAAGAACACGACACAGTAACAGAGAAGACCAACACTCTCAAAAATGTTGTCAAGTTCTCTTGACAGCCTCCTCCTCACCAGGCGCGTGTGTGCAAGTGTGGGTGTGCACACACACATGTATACACATATGTGCACACTCATCCAGGCACACTCCTCTAATCTCTGATACTTTCCATCTGTCAGGGAGAATGAATCTTTCCCATCATTTTTAAAGCCATTCTGTTTTTGCGAAGCTTTGAGCTTGTACCCACTGAAAGTTTGGCAGGAAGCATACGTTTCTTACTCAAGTTCCTGAACACGACAGCTGTGCTTCTCTCACACAACTTGGGGAAATGTTCCCAGTCTTAATCAACTGGCACAAGGCAGCAGAGGGGCTAAATACAGCTTGTGTCACAGAGCATCCCTAAATGTGTCAATTTCTCTCTTCTTCTAGATCGTCTACCCTGTATCTTTTTTTCTTTTTTTTTTTTTTCAGTCTGTGCCACTTTTCTATCTGGGACCGTGCCTATTCTTACAAAAAGTACTTCAGTGCACAGCCATTCATAGCGATTCATGGTGATGTAAGGAGAATTAGTGTCCACTTTTTCTCTCATGTAATCTATATTAAAACTAAGAAGTAAAAAAAAAATCTTGTTTTCGTTCTGGAGTACCTCACAAATTCTGTGCAGTGTTGGCACAAAAGGTACCCTATAAACAACAACAAAAATAATTGCAGTTAGGGGGCGCCTGGGGGGCTCAGTCGGCTAAATGTCTGACTCTTGATTTTGTCACAGGTCACAATCTCAGTGTAGTGAGATCAAGCCCCAAGCTGGGCTCTTCGCTGGATGTGGAGCTTGCTTGAGATTCTCTCTTCCTCTCTCCCTCTTTCTTCCTCTTCCTCTCTAAAAACAAACAAACCAATAAATACATAAACAAAAATTATTGCAGTTGAATTTTGGTGATTGCTTACTAAATGCCAGATAGTTTGCAAGACTCCTGACCTCCCTTATGATCACATGAGTCATTGTATATTTTATCAGCACCATTAAATTACATTATTAAGTAAAGTTATTAAATGGGTATCATCATCTCTACAGATGAGAAAGCTGAGGCTTACTGAGGTTAGGAGACTTGCCTTGTTCACACATTTTATAAATGTATACTTTACAGTGATAGGTTAGTTTCAGCTCTGGTATGAGGACTTGCATCTGTCTGGAGATAATTTCCTAGCCTACTAGGGCTATCTTTGGAACTGGAGCTTGGCTACCCCGGAGGACAAACTAGCAGTGACAATATTTAGCTTTTTCTCAAACCACAAAATCTACCCACTCTTCTTCCCTTAGATGGAACAGGACTTGCAAGCAGATACTTGGGTCTGAATCCTGCTATAAACTGATGGGTACTTTTGTACTCTTTGAAAAACATTTATACTCCTTGAATCTTTGTTTTTGGGGGTTATTTTTGTATATAAAATGATGATGAAAATATATGCTTTACATGGTTTCTCTGAAGCTTAAATGAGATAATGTATGTGGAAATGCTATTTTCATTTTTTATAATACAACACACATATATGCATATTCAACACGCATAAATATATATGCATACATAAATATACATATATACGTAATATATATGTATATATATATTTGAGGAGAGACTGGCTCTATTTGCAGCTCCACAATGTCTTCACAGCAGACATGTCCAAGAGAGGTGAGAAACCCCATTGTACTTGCCCCTAATTTCAGCGGGTAACAAGTTGTCTTCCAGGTGAGGAATGTAGGTAGCTTAGAAAAATCACAGTGGATTACTATGTTTAACATACACTGTGATGGTGACTATTCCCATTATAATCATCATCATTGTTGTTCACTTTGTCATCAAATAATTACCCTCAAGGTCAGGGATTTCTTGAAAATTTTCTGAATATGAAGAAATAGAAGGAAAGCCCCTCTAAACAACAAAGATCGGTTTGGGGATATTTTGTGTTCTTTTGTGACCTAAGTCAATTCCTCTATTTTAAGGTAATTTGGATACTACATAGCTATTCATCCTACAATGCTTGTTTTGCTCTTACTAGAAACATTTGGTTTTGGCTATTAAGTATCCTTTTGTTCATCCTTTTTTTTTTTTCTTTTTCCCTTGTTACTTTTGTCTGGTGATGATGCCTTCGAACATCACATGGGATTCAGCACAGGATTCTGAATTATAAGACAGGCATCTGGAACCCAGGGGGCTCTTCTTACTGTTTCTTTGTGAATATTATCTGAGACTGTTATATTTCTTTATCAGATGAACACAACCAGTCCCACGATCACTTACTGTTCTTTTTTTAAATTGGAATATTTTCCCACTCTATTTTCCTGCTGAATAGCTGTAATCTGTATAATTTAAATATGTATATAATCTATGGATGATGTTTAATTTGCCAAGTGAAGGCTCCAAACCCTAGCATTAGTGAAATGATATCCCAAAAACCCTTGGTACATCAATATCTGGGCAGTAATGTCACAAGATGCTAAAAGATGCCAAACTCTGGGGCACCTGGGTGACGGCAGTCTGTTGAACTCCCGACTCTTGGTTTCAGCTCAGGTTGTGATCTCAGGGGTGTGAGATCGAGCCCCTTGTCAGGTTTTGGACTGAGTGCTTCCTCTGCTTAAGACTCTCTCTCCGAGGGCACCTGGATGGCTCAGTGGGTTAAAGCCTCTGCCTTCAGCTCAGGTCATGATCTCAGGGTCCTGGACTGATCCCCCTATCGGGCTGCCTGCTCAGCAGGGAGCTTGCTTCCTCCTCTCTCTGCCTACTTGTAATCTCTCTCTGTCAAATAAATAAATAAATAAATAATCTTAAAAAAAAAAAAGACTCTTTCTCCCTCTCCTTCTGCCCCTCTCCACCCTCTAAGTTAGTAAACCTTAAAAAAAAAAAAAGATGATAAAATCTGTGAGGATACATTGACAAATTTGAAGGCAAAGTCCCAAAAGAAGTAAAGGGAGTCCCGCTGCAGGCAGTGGCTTACTTAGAGAGTGTTCTGTGGGTCAGATGGGCTTCAGCTTCTGGAGTGCACCGTGGTCTGCCTTCTGAGGTTTGCTTCCTGCTCAGGGGTCAGACACATCCCTTGATTCTGGCCTACTTTCTTTTGTCTCATCGGGTCCGTTCTGGTGATGTGCCAGATATTCCTGCCAGAGAGTCAAGTGGTGATCACACACAGTGAAATAAATAAATGGAGTGAACTAGCATTCCACATCTTTTGAGCTTAAACTACTCCCCCGAGACTTTTGAGATCTGTCAACGAGACCGAGACTGTAATTACTCAACGTTAATTTATTATATTGAATAATGTAATATTTATTGAACACCTACGAGTGATCTGACCCTTTGCTAGGCAATACAGATCACTAACATGAGAGTCGAGGGTCATGGGCTACCATCTATAATGCACACAGGTTGCGGATTTTGAGGCAAAATGGTGATGGTTAAGGAAAAGTCTTTTCCCTCTGTGGTTAAGCTAAGAAGTTGCTGTGCAAAATGGAAATGTTTACATTTGCATTACATCAGGCAATTATTCCAAAGAAACAGTATCATTGTCAGTCTGAGTATGAGATGAATTGAAATAAAATTACATAATTTGACTTATTAAGCTACAGTCCTTTATGGAAGAAGATAAACTTGTGTTTTAATTAGATTAATCTTTAAAAATAATGATGCAAGATAGTGTAGAAATGTTAAGTTGGTCAATTTCCTTGGAGTCATTAAAACATGCTGTCACAGTTTAAAATTTCTTCAGTCTGGGTTTTATAGAAGCAAGAGTATGCTTGCCCCAATCATTTGAAGATTTCTTTCTTACACACAATAATTTCAGTCAGTTAATCAAACCTGTGGATGGAAGAAAGTGGTGTGGGAGGAGGTAAGGTTAGTATATCATTAAGTAAAATGTTTATAGAGGTATTAACTAGATGTAACTTAAATCTTGAATATAGTTCTAACTCCATAATTTCCCTTTGCTGATAATGTTACAATGACTTGTTCCTTCTGAAGCAGCAGACTGCTTCGTCACTATGGACTCAGGATATCCTGCTATGCTCATTCAATTCTGGGGGGGGGGGATTAAATTTCCAAGTTTTTCTATATTTCAGAAGCTCATCAATATAAGCTTAGCTCCAAACTGATTTTAACCCTTGGCCAGTTAGCATTCAGTTAAATTTTATTTTCATATTGCCTCTATTTTTTTTTTACTATTGTTTCTTATTCCTTATTTCTTTATTTATTTTAATTAACATATAATGTGTTATTTGTTTCAGGAGTATAGGTCTGTGATTCTTCAGTCTTACACAACACGCAGTGCTCACCACAGCACATACCCTCCCCAATGCCCATTACCCAGCCACCCCATCCCTCCCACCCACCTCCCCTCCAGCCACTGTCAGTTTGTTTCCTAAGATTAAGAGTCTCTTAGGGTTAGTCTCCCTCTCTGGTTTTGTCTTTTTTCATTTTTTCCTACCTTCCCTTATGATGCTCTGCTTTGTTTCTTAAATTCCAGTATCAGTAAGATTGTATGATAATTCTTTCTCTGATCGACTTATTTCACTTAGCATAATACCATCTAGTTCCATCCATGTTGTTGTAAATGGCAACATTTCGGTTTTGATGGCTGCATAGTATTCCATTCTACATATATACCATATCTTCTTTATCTGTTCATTTATCAATGGACATCTGGGCTCTTTTCATAGTTTGGCTATTGTGGACATTGCTGCTATAAACATTTGGGTGCAAGTGCCCCTTCGGATCACTACATTTGTATCTTTGGGGTAAATACCCAGTAGTGCAATTTCTGGGTTTTAGAGTAGCTCAATTTTCAACTCTTTGAGAAATCTCCATATGTTTTGTCTCTAATTTTTAAGACTTTTTGGAATATAATTTGGGGGGGGGAGTTTAAAGCCTTGGATCTAATAGGACCCTAGGAGTCACTAGATTGAAAACTCTAGTCCTGGCAGGAATTCTCTGGATGACTGACAGACTGGAGTAGTAACGTGTCCTGTGATGGAGACTTCTTAATGCCACATAACACTCTGTTCCATTTTGGAAAATTCTACTTGCTATGATGACTTCCATATGTAAGCCTGTGTTCTGTCTCCCTGTCATTTTCACCCACTTGTTCATTGTTCTTTGGACCTCAGATACTGTATCTACTTTTTTCACTATTGTAAATATTTGAGAAAATATAGGCCTTTTGTTTATAACGCTAACATCCAGATTATTGAAAAAAAGTATGTTAAGTAACATATTCAAAATCTAGTGCATATTAAATTTTCAGTAAATAACAACTATTATTACTCCATAGGCTTCCTTTAAGGTAGAAGAGCAAATGAGTCTCTAAAAATGGAAAACTATCTTTGTTTCTGTATTAGCCATGTGCCTTACTTTCTGTATACTGACGCTTTGGCACCTGGAGATGTTCTGGTCCTGGATTATCTGCCCTCAGCAGTATTAGCCAGGTCCTGGAGGTAGTAAACAACTAGCCTGGGAGCAAGCCTTTCATATGCAAACCAACCAGTTCAGAGCCTCTACCCCCAACCTCCTACATTGTTGCCCTCTCACACTCCAGGGAACAATCCACCTGCCTTAGTCACCCCAGAGCCTGGTACCAGACAAGGAGGGACAGTCTCTGTGCCCTGGAGCCAACTGAAATTATTCAGTCGAGCCATTCTTAAACCTGTTTACCCTGCCTTGCCTGTTCCTACCTATAGAAACCACAGGAAAGTCTCCCGACCACCGATCACTGTTTCCCCACTTCCCTCTCCCTCTGCCGCCAGACCAACCCCAGTACTCCTGCATATGACCCTCACTGGTAAGCTGTGCCCCTTGCCTTGGGATCTGTGAGTATAACAAACCATCTTTCAGTGGTAGTTTTCTCCTGATCTGTTGACCTCTCCATACCTGAATACTAATAAAACCTATATTTGAAGATGGGTTCTATCATTCATCTCGGGTACTGGTTGTTAGGTTTTAATTATCTTCTAATTAGAGACCTTTTGGGAAGAAATCACTGAGGAATCTTTTGCAAGGCTAAACCCTCTCAGTTAGGATTCTCAAGTCTGCATTGCTTGTCTAGGATTGTCTGGTGCTGAAATAGCCGGTTAGCAGATCTGGTCTGTTCCAATCATGTGATGCTTGTTCTCAGCATTTTGATGCTCATTTCTGGAAAGGCTTCACATATCTAGTAGAAACAGTACCCGGCATAGAATGATTGAAGCATCACTATTGCAACCAACAGAAGGACCCACTAGATCTTTTGCAGCAATGCCTAGCCTCGGCAAAGATGGTCTTCATCGAAGTTACACCTTTGCCTTAGGCAAGAAGTGCTTTGATTCCATACAAGCCTGGTAAAAATCCTTGTGAAAAAGGGAGCTACCTTGCATTCATTTCAAACACTCATTCACTGACTCACTTATCCATAAATATTTATTAGGTGTTGATTGGATACCAGAAACCATAATAAGTTTCATAGGTACTAACAATTCATATGTAAGCTGATAACGATGATAAGTTTCAGAAAATCCTGCATTTCAAGAAGCTGTGCCTTCTTTTTCATTCTCTGCCAATCATAATCCAACTCACTGTTCGAAACCTATTCATTCTCATATTGTCAATCAAGTCTTTTTTGAGCTTCAAACATACTATTATTAGTACTATAATAATGATGGCAACTAACAGGTACTGCGAATTTACTAGGCAGTAGGTACTGTGCAACTTCATCTCATTAATATCCACAAAATATCTCTGAGGTGATCCTGTTATTCCTACTTAATGAGAAAACAAAAAATGGACTATACAAAGGTTCAGTAACATTGCAAAGTTTATAGATCTGCTAAGCTGTAGTGGCAGATTGTAAACAAAGATATTCAGACTCTAAGACCCCTTCTATCAACAGCCCATTTCAGCTCCATTTTATAGATAATCTGAGGCTCAGAGAAGTAAAATTCCGAGGAACTTCACTGATTCCAAAACCCTTGCTCAAATTCTCCCTTCCTTACAAATGTCAAGGGATGCTTACACTTCCCATAATGAAACAAGACGGGATGGGGAAGGAGACAAACTATAAGAGACTCCTAATATCACAAAACAAACTGAGGGTTACTGGGGGGTGGGAGGGTAGGGATAGGGTGGACAGGTTATGGACATTGGGGAGGGTGTGTGCTTTGGTGAGTGCTGTGAAAGGTATAAGCCTGATGATTCACAGACCTGTACCCCTGGGGCAAAGAATAAAAAATAAAGAAAAAAAACCTCCCTACTCTGCCTTGCCATCTGATAGAGTTGTACGCGTAACAATCATACCTCTGCTGGATGGTGGTAAGCTCTTTGCTCTCTGGACTCTATTTAGCTTAGAAATGCTTAACTCGCAGTCTCCCCATAGTGTATGCTCTACAAATATTTGGCAGATAAAATGGGACTAGTTGTTTAACAAATCTGAGCCTCTATTGTCTTACTAGTACTAGATAAGAGTGAAAAATAAAAAAGTGCCTTCCTGTTTCAAAGGGCTATTGAAGGACCCAGGGAAATGATGTGCTTGAGCATGTTACGAGAAGCACATCTTCCCATATAAATGTAAAACATTATTGCAGAAATAACTGCAAGGAGACTTAATTTGCATCCACTTTTAAGTAATCTTTGCCAAATACACCTGACAGGATAAATTTCAAAGGTCCCAACAAGGGCTTTTGCATGCTAGGCTCCATAAGTCTGGAGAAGTCGGTGACGTTGAAAGTGTTGCTTGGGGTTAAATATTAAAGTAACCCTTGAGATCTGATGAGGAACCGAACTCAATTATGTGCAACTATAGGAAACCTGCCTCCTACATCCGTGTGAATTAACAGTAACCTGGGAACTGATTGTGAGCACTGCTTATTTAAAATTCTTGTAAAATAAATTTTTCTCAAGGAGGAAAGAAACCTTCCTTAAGCACTGATGAACATTTCAGGAAAATTAATCAGAGAGAAAAAGGGGAAGCAGGAGTAAGAATACAATAAAAATGCAATTAGCCAATTTGCATGAGCTTGGTTTTCTCCTATGTGGAAACTCAGCCATCTGTGGACCAGAGAAAGCCTTGTCCATTTGCTAAAGCTTGGTACTTGGAAAAGTCACCTCCTCAGTTTCAAGTCAGCTACTCAACTTAAGTTTGGTGGGTCACTAATTCAATCCTAACAGCACAAATACATACCACAATCTTTCACGGCACTTGTAGGATAGTTGAGACATGGCAACCATATATGGAACTGAAAAAAATAACCAATAATGTACTTTATGAGTCTGTTTCTCTTTTTGTTGTTTGTTTTATTTAGCAGAATGGGGGCGGGGGTTGGAGAAAGGGGTAAAATAGAAAAAGGGTTTGATTAAAAGGTACAAACTTCCAGTTATAAATAAGTCACAAGGATGAAAAATACAGCATAGTGAATACGGTCGATAATGTTGTAATAACTTGGTACGGTGATAGATGGTAATTATACTATCGTGCTGAGCATAGCACATCACATATGTTAGTATGTAACAGTTGGATCCTGTTGTACACCTGAAACTAACATAATATATGCCAACTACACTTCAATTAAATATTTAAAAATTATCCAAAATGGAAAAGACTGATATAATTTACTACAATAAAAATTAAAAACTTCAGAATAAAGACTACCATAAATAAATGACACTCAGAAAAAATATAAGTGGCACATATGGCAAAGGATAATTTCTGGAATTTCAAATGTCCTTTTGCATTAAGTAGAAAAATGATGGACAAGCCAAAAGATAGAAAACCCACAAGTAAATAAATAAAAATAGTAAATAACTTATGAAAAGGGGACCTTAGATTTTTGAAACTTTTAAGTATATCCTTTCCTTGTATCCCAGTATAAACTTGGTTCTATCTTTAGTTCTTGCTTTTTTCCTCTTGCTTCCCCGCCTCATGGTCCAGACGTACATTCACTCATAGCCTATGACTCAATTACTGCTTATAGAGTTTTACCTTTCCAGTTACAATGATCAAGGGAATCTCAACAGTTTTCCCTCATTCCTTTCCTGATTCCAGCAGTCAGTCTAAGCCCTCATCAGGAACTACATCTTATATCTCAGGTATTTTAAATTCATGAGATCGTATCTATCTATAGGGGCCCAATTATTTGGTTAACAGGGATCGGAGTGACAATTTTCTAATAGGAAAAATAAATATTGAAAAAACTAGATGGGATAGCTTCACACCAGTGATGCAAGTCATGTCGCAGGGAGTATAATTAACACTCTTATAAACACACATCATTAACTTGATTTTAATCCAGGAATCAATTTGAGGTGCAAATATCATACGTGCTGCACGATTGAACATATTTTGTAAACATCATTTAACAAAAAGTGAGGTTGAGGTCTGTCCTTTGGGGACCTAGAAAGACCCATCCACATAATCTTATTGCTATAGGGGCACTCCCCCCACCCCTCAAAAAAGTTCCAACAGCATCAACATCAGCAAAGACATCAGCCAAAGCTGATCAGTTGGGACCAAGTTCTACATTTTCACATTTCATTCAAATAATCCTCTTCCTTCATTCTGAGGATGGTCTATTTCACTTGCACGGGGGATAGCTGGGAAACTGTAGTGATTAATACTAAACCGACGCTATCCCACAGCTGCCTTGCTCACGGGGACGCCAAGGAAGAATGCTGATTCCCGCTGGACAATCAGAGGGAACAGCAGTTGTAAAATTAGTGTCAGAGTGGGCCCTGCACCATTAAAATTTGGAACAAGGCAGCAGCAGACTGTGTCATTTTCCCAGTCATGAGCTCTCGGTTTGAGCTGATCAATTCCATACAGAAAAGAGAGTGTCGCAGAGTTAAGCCTAAAATTCAGCTCTTAGTGCAATTTTCTCCTGCTAAATTTAATACTGGGGGTATTGTGATCGAGAACAAATTTACATTTGCTTTGTCTGTTAAATGGAAAGGTGAAGTCTCCTCTGCGGCCAAGGCAATGAACCCCGGAACAATCAAGGGCTTTAGAGTTCTCCGCCATCCAGGCTTTGCTGTCTTTGACACTTGAGGATTTTTCTTTCCCTTTTCTCTTTCTAGTTTCAAAAGAAAAGGTTTAAAAAAAATCTCTTGAACCTTCAGATTAACTTTCTGGACATCAAAAGAGTTTTAGCAATTAAGATTTCCATTACAATTAAAACCCAAAACTCACAATAAGTCGTTTTTCCTTGAAATAGTAAGGCTGATATAGGTGGAGTAATTAACCTGAGGCCAAGAATAATTTGTATTGCTTTTATTAAATTTTTTAATAGCTACAACGGAGTATTCTAATATATATGTATAGAATAAAGAATACAAACAAAATTAACACGAAGGTACTTACCGCTAAGTCTAAGATATGGAGTAATACCAATACTTTTAGAATTCTTCTGACCCATGTTTTCCAATTCCTTTCCTCTTAGGGAGAATCCTAGAAATAGCCACTTTTCCTGAAATTTGGGTTTCTTATTCCCTTATGTTTAGTATACATTTAAATATTTACTATGCATATTTATATTTACTAAATACGTTAAATTTGCTAAATGTATTAAAAGTTATATGTGTATATATCCCTAATAAGAAAATTACTTGACACAATGTTTCTCTATGACACAGAGGGAAGTATATTCTCTGACACTTTCATCATTTGTTCTTTTTATTCAGTTTACCTGGCTGGCTTATCCAGGTGCTTACACACGGCCATAGCGCGTTCATTTTCCTTACTCTATAGTATTCCACTGGCTACATAGATCACAATTCACTTGTGCTCTTCTTGATGGACATTTGGGCTGTCGATTTTTGCTACTTTAGCTTTGGCATCTCCTTTGCGTGGTATATAAGGCTGCTCGCCTGCTACCCTTCATTGGTCTCTCCAGCCTTATATCCCGGGGCTCCCCAATCGCTTTCACTTCCCTGAGCCAAGCACTGTTCCACATCCTCACTTCTGAATGTGCAATTCCTTTTGCCCTTTAAGCCCCTTGTCCAGCTGTTCGGCCTTGTGAATTCCTGTGTTTTCAGATGCAGGGTTATTGAATCTGACCGTCCTAGGTGGCTAGGTGCTCCCTCTGAACCCGAACTGAACCCAATTAGAGCTGTTATCTCAACATAAGTGGTGGCCACGACACAGAAGATAAGCTTCTGGATGAGAGAAACTACATATTTTGTTTCTGCATTATTGGAACCAAGGGGACAAGGAAGAAGTGTATATTCAAATTTCCGACTCAATGTTATTTCCATCACACTGCCCAACTTCACGTTTCTAAGAAATGTCTTTTTATAAGGTACCCCATTATTGATACATGACTCACATATTCTATTATGCCCTTTAAATAGTGATTTCCGATTTGTAGTCCATGGAACACTTACTCCCCCTTCTCTCCCTTGTTACTTCAAAAAAAAAAAAAAAGCCACCAGAATTAATGGGGATTATAGCACTGCTTTCAATAACACACACATTAATTCATACAATCAGTACAGACACAGATAAACACACCTCCTAGAAGATATTCGAAGCTTGCCAGGGATATCCAGGTCATACCTTGGAAGACCTTCTTTTCAATAGATTCAAATTTAGCATGGTCCCTCACAGAAGCCTCACACATTGCAAAGGTTTTTGTTAACTGACATGTTATTAACAAGAAATTTTGGTAATTTCTTTCTGTTGGAAGTTTCAAATTTAGAACTTAATATTAAGTATAAAACAGCAATGGCCTTGTTAAAAAATTTCTATTAATAACCTGTGTTTCGTTTCGAGATTAATATTTTATGTCTACTATCCCTCGGTGAACACTTTTTATGAAACGAAATTCATGGAAATGTACAAAATTATTTTTAATGGCAGCAGACTTTTAAGCTCAAGTTAAGAACAGTTCGTCAATGCCTAGACAATTTTTCATTAACTGCCTTACTGCTGGGGACTGATGGAAGCATATGCTTTTGAGCTACAAGCCAACTGAAGCATTGTGGTCTAGCACAGCCCAGAGAGTGCAGGAGAAGGTTAAAGGATCATGCAATTTGCCCATATTTCTGCCCCTAAATCCAGGATGCAAGAATCCCACCATTGGACAAACAAGCCACCAGACTCCAGATGACATAAAATGCAGGCTATGAGCAAGACAAACAGAAATTCAACGCCTGTGCTCTCAGAAATGGATCTCTTTCTGCATACATTCAGAGACCAGAACTCCCAGTATACACCATTCCAAGGAGTAGGCATGGGAGGAAAGGCAGGCAGTGGTATTTGACTATTGGAATCCTTTATCACTTAAGGTGAAGGGTGAAGGGCAAGTCAGAGAGAGAAATAGCCGTAAGAGCAGCACATACTGGGAAGAGTGGCTTTTGATGTTTTCCTTGACATAGAGACCACAGTAAGTATTTGATTCTCTTACTTAGAAGACATGGTAGCAGTAACAGAAGCAGGGGTAGACTACATCGAATCGTGTAATGCTAAGTATCATCATTTATTGGAGGTTATATGTCTTTCTCATCTACTTTTGACAGCGCTTTGGTACTAGCAGCCAAGAGGCTAAGAACACTAACTCTCTCCTCACTTTTCCCCACCCCCGACCACACACCAAATATTCCAGAACATGCAAAGCCTGGAGAGAAATCCCCCCTACCCAGAATGAACAAACACACAAAGCCAAAGCAGACTGGGGCTTGGAAAACATATTGCAGCAGGAAAGAAATGCATAGCCTGGAAAACCCAAAAGAAGGCTGTGTCTCAGAAAAGTAGTTTCTCAACAAAATAACATCAATGAAAAACATTAAGATTCCCACTTGAGGCCTGTAGAAAAAGAGATTTGACCATGGAATATAAAAGAGAAATGTAGCAGAAAAATATGCTAAGATGAAATCAGAGAGTCAAAATGAACTCAGTGATGAAAGACAAAACAGCAAAAGAAATACAAAGAAAACAGTAGAAATACACTTATGGCAAATCAGATAGGCAAAAGACAAACTGGTAATTCCCTTCAAAAATGCAGAGTAACAGGACTAAGAAATGGGAACTATAGTAAAAGATTATAAATATAGCAGCAAGGAAGAAGAGGTGCAATTTAAAGATCAGAAGTTTTTGTGAATGAAGAAAACAAGAAAGATTGGAACAAAGGAGAGAAACAAAAAAAGAACCCAAGTCACAGTTAGAAAAGACTAGCACGGTTTATCCCAGTAGATGACACCTCTTCCTAGATTTTTCTTGACTTTTTCAATCTAAATGATGAAAAATTTAGAAGCATGCGTGGGATACTATTAACATTACAAACATCAAAACAAAATGAAACTACCTTCAAACTTCTCATAATACTAAGGTAGCAGAAGATACACACCCATCTGTAAAGGTTTTCAAAATAAAGTCATTGATAACCTGGGGATTGTACACCTGGCCAAACTCTCCATGGTTGGCAAAGGCAACAGGCAAACGTGTGTACATTTTCTAAATAAGATATTTACTCCCTCCGAATGAGAACGATTCCTTTAACATAAAACTTGAAGTATAAATAACTACTACTGAACATATGATTACAAAATTGAGCATAAAATCAAGATCTGTTCTTGGATATAAAACTGTATAGTAAAGTATGTTAAAGTCAGTCTGGACTCAGAATTTAATTATACATAATGTAAATTTGAATGAGGGTAAAAGCAAAGATGGGATGTCCCAGGATTTGAAGTTATTTATTTGTTATAAACATGACAAAAGGTATTATTTTGTTAAGATTTTACTGATTGTTGAGGAATATGTCATTAAAATGTTATTTGATAAATGTTACTATGTCCAAGATCATAAAGGAAATAATAAAATTGATTTTGTAATTTTAAAGCACCCTTTATGGGGCGCCTGGGTGGCTCAGTGGGTTAAAGCCTCTGCCATTGACTCAGCTCATGATCTCAGGGTCCTGGGATCGAGCCCCGCACCAGGCTCCCTGCTCGACAGGGGGCCTGCTTCCTCTTCTCTCTGCCTGCCTCTCTGCCTACTTGTGATCTGTCTCATCTCTCTCACTCTGTCAAATAATAAATAAATAAAATCTTTAAAAAAATAAAGCACACTTTCTGTTTATTACAGCATTATTTACAATAGCCAAGATATGGAAGAAACCTGTGTCCATCAGCAGATGGGTAGAGAAAGAAGATGTGGAATATTATTCAGCCATAAAAATGAAATCTTGCCATTTGTGACAACATGGACAGACTTAGAGGGTATAATCGTAAGTGAAATAAGCCAGACAGAATAAAGATAAATGCCATATGATTTCACTGTATGTGTAGTTTATAAAACAAAACAAATGAATGAACAAAACAAAACAGAAATTGACCCATAAACAGAGAACAGACCAGTGGTTGCCAGAGGTAAAGGGGCTTAGGGGATGGGAGAAACAGGTGAAGGGAATTGAGAGGTACAAACTGGAACTGGTATAACTCGAAATTTATAAAGTAAGTACATCATGGGGACGTAAAGTACAACATAGGGAATATAGTCAATAATATTGTAGTAACCTTGTACGGTGATAGCTGGTAACTACCCTTGGTGTGGTGAGCATTTTGTAATGTATATGATTGTCAATCACTATGCTGTACACCTGAAACTAATTAATATTGTCAACTATACTTCAATGAAAAATTAATTAAAAAAAGAACTAAGACCTTATAATCAGCAAAAATATCACAAACTAAGTATGAAGACCAACAGCAATGAGGCAAATCTACCCATTCTATGAAAGACAAGAATTAATTTTTTTAATTTGTAGGAAACTAATATATTGAGAGGAACTATTAACAAGATTGGGAAATGGGTAAATCACATAGACAGGGAGTTCATAAGAACAGGAAAAATATGTGGACAGAATCTCTATGAGGCAATTTTGGAGCACTTGCGTGGCTCAGTCAGTTAGGCGTCTGTCTGACTCTTGTTTTTTTTCTTTCTTTTCTTTTTTTTTTAAGATTTTATTTATTTATTTGACACAGAGAGAGAACACGAGCAGTACTACTGGAGTAGCAGCCAGAGGGAGAGGGAGAAGCAGGGTCCCTGCTGAGCAAGGAACACAATGTGGGACTCAATCCTAGGACCCTGGGATCATGACCTGAGCCGAAGGCAGACACTTAACCAACTGAGCCACCCAGGCGCCCCATGACTCTTGGTTTCTGCTCAGGTGGTAATCTCAGGGTGGTGAGTTCCAGCCTGGGTGTGGGTTCCCCACTCAGAGTGCAATCTCCTTGGAATTCTCTCCCTCTGACCTGCTCCCCACTCATGCTCTCTTTCTCTAAAAATGAAGGAAAAAATCTTTAATAAAATAAACTCCGAGGTAATTTTGTAAGGGAGAGAATGTTTTCTTTTTTTCATTAATTAAAACAGGGTGCTATTAGCGCAGAGATTAACAAATAGAAGGATTGTCACAGTAGAGATATAAGAAATACTTACATATGAAAGAAAACCTGATAGATGAAGAGGTAACTTTGTCGATCAGTGGGGAGATGGATTGCACTGGAAAAAAAATTAGATTCCTACCTCGTATACACCCAAATATAAAAGTGGATTTAATTGGGTGGATTAAGAACATATGTAACTGAAGGAAACCTTAAAACCTTTAGAAGAAAATTCAGCATAATAATTTCCAGTCTTTGAAGTAGGGGAGGATTTCTTAAACAACATGGAAAAAAGAACACATCTTAATAAAACATATCGTATAGTATGCATACATAAGACTTTAAAACTTCTGTACAGAAAAGATACCCTAAACAAACCAAAAAACCAAGTCACTGTCTAGAACACATTTGAAATGTATATAACCAATGAAGAATTCATAGTAAGAATATATAATATATAAGTCATACAAAAAATGACAAAGCATATGTATCAGCAAATCACAAAAGAGGCCTCTCAAATGGCCAATAAAAATTTGGAAAATTAGCTGAAAATTATAAAAAAAGAAAATTTGTTCCATTTACAATAATAAGTGAAAATACAGCATATTTAGGATTAAACTAAATTGTTTATTATAATTAAGCAGACTTTAATGAACAAAACTACATAATTTTAACATCTGACTCATAATTTAACATCTGACTTAACATTATTAGAAATACCAGTGATTGGGCACCTGGGTGGCTCAGTGGGTTAAAGCCTCTGCCTTTGGTTCAGGTCATGATCCCAGGGTCCTGGGATCGAGGCCCATATCGGGCTCTCTGCTCGGCAGGGAGCCTGCTTCCTCCTCTCTCTCTGCCTGCCTCTCTTCCTACTTGTAATCTCTCTCTCTGTGTCAAATAAATAAATAAAATCTTTTTTAAAAAAAAAAGAAATACCAGTGGTTAAAAATAAAAGGAAATGGTTTGCTTAAGATTGAAAAAAAATAAAAAGAGCCCACAATCTAGTATTATTTCACCTACTAAATTGGGAAAAAAATATAAGTACATCCAGTGTTGGTAAGGTTGTGGTGATTCAAACACATACTTCTCAAAGGTGCATATATTAGTAAAACATTCTGGAAAAATAGGTGGCCAAGAACATACCAGTGTTTCAAATTTCTTGTTCATGGACCCAGAAATTCAATTTCTAACCTTAAAAAAAACCTTTCTGCACAAAATAATATTAATAATGGCAGTAAATGAGAAAATAAAAATAAACGACAAAAGCAACAAAGAGAATCAATCCACACAATAAACTAATATTAAGTATTAAAATATTCAGTTTTATGATAACACCAAATTTAGGGTGTAAAACTGTGTTATCATATAACTCCATGTATATAAAGAGAAAATTAGAAACTGAAAAACAAATGTTTCTTGCTAAATAGTGCACTTATGAGCTTTCTTTGCCGTTTTTATGTTCTCCCAATTTTCCCCGTAGACATGTGTTGCATCTATAGTTAAAGAATTAATTTTCTTCTATTCAAGGAACTCACATTCTAATCTTGTCCCCAAATCATTGGATATTCCTAATCCTTATACATCATGATTTTTTGTCCATATATCAGTCAGCCAATATGATATATATTTACAAAACATATTTATAGAATTCATATGCACATATCAAAATTGTTCTGTATGGTCTAAAGAAGTCTAAGATGTTCATGAAGAAATAAATGGGTTGGTTTCTTTAAGAAAGCATTCAAGTAAGCAAGAAGTTTGTTTTTAACAAACTCCAGAAGTTAAATAGAATGTGAAATAATTCTATTTTTAAAATGTTGCTCTATGTGAAATCTAAAGGGATTTGGCATGGAGAGAGAATGACTGACATTCTGGTTACTAAGGCAACCACAGTAAATTTTCCCTGATTGGGGAAGAATCATGAACAATATCCCTTTTAATTTTTCATTTTTTTTTAAGTAAGCAGGAAGCCACGCTACAGGGGCAACATCTCTGAAGCTCGAACACCCATAAACAGAGTCAGACCTCTCATCAAGTAAACATAACTCTCAGAGCCAGGCTTTACGGGAGTTGTAAAAATAAAGAAGTTGGGAATTGGTTTGGAAATGAAGGGTTTTGAGAGAGCATGGAACACAATGTCCCTTGGCTGTAAACTTAGAAGCAAACAAGAGGTGGATGGTGGTGAAGGACAGGAGAAAAGATGACAATGATCATTTTCCATAAAAGAAAAACTCAGTTCATTTTCCATACGGATTAGAGACATTGGTTAACCAACAACTACACTTTCTGAATTTCTGGAAGTCTCGTTAAAAGGCAGTTCAGTTACAACACCTGATGACTAGGTCTTGTTTTCTGGGATGGATCAGGATAGTTTATAGTTTTTTGCTGTTTTGTTTTTGATATTCTGTGTGTATGTGTGTGTGTGTGTGTGTGTGTGTGTGTGTGTGTGTGTGTGTGTGTGTGTTGTTTTTTCTCTCCCTCCTCCAGCTGCTTCACCTTCAATTATTTCTCTTCTTCTAAGATTTGGTACTTAAAGCTTGTAAAGGCTAGCTGTAGGGAAGGAAGGAATGCACACCTTTAAAGGTATGTCTGGTGTGGGTCTTAAAGCAGCTTCAAATGGCATAAGCCATGCTTTAGTGAAACAGTAAACAGTGTGGTCTGAACAGAGAAGTAAATATGCTACCCTGCCTCACATTCTAATTTGAGCATGCGTGTGATGGAGGGGACGCAGACAGCTGGTCACCCAGGACTTTGGGTTTGGACTTGGGGAACTATACGGTTGTTCTATGCCCTGTAGAGTATTTTCCATCAACTACAAGTTCATGTAATATAATTCATCCTTTCCTTTTTCCCCATGTTCTTTGATCCTCTTCCTTTCTGCGTTCCTCTTCTATCTCCCTCCCCATCTCCTCTTCATGATAGCTACACGGTAAAGGCCTTCATTCTCTATTTCTGACGTTACCAGGACTACTAGGAAAGGTATCATGTGTGGAGGGATCAAATGATTTACTGGGGCCATTTGTAGAAACACACAGAAACACAAATGTAATGGGAGTAAAACATAAACATTATTTTATTTGTCAAGTGTTTTGCCGAAAATGTGCGATATGTAAGTTTCTGTCATGGTGGGCTGGAGGGTACAGAAATATGGAAAACTTTTATCCTTACCCTGAAGAAATGTAGAAACTAATGAAAATGAAAACAATGCAAAACTATGGTATTCATAGTAAATATCATTTTACATAGCAATTAGGCAAAATTTGTAAATAGTAGTGTCAGTGACAGTAATTAACATTGCTCTTACACAAACAAGTGTACATTTTACATCTCAAAAGAAACCCTTTCCTAATATGAATCAAAATCAATATTCACCATTATTATTCAGATTCTATCTACATATGGAGTAATTCTCCCATTATAGTCAGGTGCACCTACATAGACTACTCATCCATCTAATACATCCTTTGTGTTTCCCTCTCCTACAGCCATGGTCCGTAACAAAGAATTTCTGGATTTCCTTGGTGCATTCCTATTTGACTTGGTTGATACTGAGGAGCACATTCAGCTACGTCTCTTTATCACACAGTTAGTATCATAGGTTCTGTGGCATTTTGGTTCCAAAGCTGACACCACTGATGCGAGCAGAGATAGTATGATCTCCGTCCACAGGTTGGAAGAAGGAACAAAACTAGGACTAGACAAAATTAGAAAGGGCCTTGCATCATTAATGTCTGTGAATTTGGTGGCAGAGAGGAGGAAGACTGAGCTATAGTCCGTTGTAGAGTGGAAAGAGGCCGAGAAGGGATGGAGGGGAGAAATCTAGTCAAGGGGACAAAGTAATGGTTTTCAAACTTTAATTTGCATAATAATCACCAAGTTTTAATTATAAAACCGAACCCTGAGCTCCTTCCCAGGGAATATGTCCTTTGTAAGTGTCCCTGTTTATTCCAGTGCAGGAAATAGTGTCTTAGGGAACACTGATGGAGAAACAGATGATGTTGGGTTGACCACTCAGCTGTCACGGGGTTGCGACGGTGGTGGTGGTGTCGTCGGTGTCCAGATCTGAAAATTAGCAGCTACTAACTCAACTTGTATTCCTCGTCCCTTATTAGCTCCGGGAACAGATAGGCCAGAAGCGGGCTGCAGTCTGTTCAGCTTCATTGGGATTCCTGTATATTGGGACACCCGGAGAGGAGTGAGCACAGGTCTTTCTTTCTTTCTTTTCTTTTTTTTTTTTTCTTTTCAACTCATTCTCATTCACTGCACAACAGAAGTTTTAGAAAATTATGCCAGGACTGTCTTTGCATATGCAAAAATTGATTTATGATTTTAGGGTTAAAATCAATTCCATCTTGCTCTTCATGGCCTGCTGATGCATGGAGTTCCATTAAGAAGGGAATAGGTTTTAATTTTATTTCCAATTTCTATAATTAAGGTTAAAAAGCTTAAAATGCAAATACCTAGGGAAGGGATTTAGGCTCCCCAGTTTTTCAGGGACACGTGCTGCAAAATAGAGACTGTCCCATTCACAGGAGGTAATTCTAAAGGGGAGACTCTAAAATACTTAAAGGGGGTTAGGTCTGTCCGAGGGAAAGAGAGAAGAGAGTGGGGGGGGGGTACTGGAGACAGGAAATGCTTCACACATTTCCTATAGGGCAGTACTAGGGAGGTGCTGTGCCTGGAGGAAGTAAGATGAGTGGCTTTGGGGGTGAACCACAAGAGAAGCGGGCCTCCAGAGGGGTTTTTCTCATCAGTGCATGAAGGGAAGCCTCAAATGGATCTGTCTGATCTTAAATGCCCAAGGTCCTGGGACAGAGGTGATGCTAGTGAAGGTCAGATATGCCAGCTAATGAAAAACTTCAAGCCTAAAATGCAAGAACATGCCAGAAATAAACCCCCAGCAATCCGTTTTCTGAATGAGAGTAGCCCTGAAGCAAGTAGAACCTTTTGAAGCTCTCTATCTCTGGACTAGAAGGAGAGAGAGAAGATGAATCCAGAGGGTATTCGAGGATAACTCCCAAACTTATATGAAGATCAATTTTTTTTTTAAAGATTTTATTTATTCATTTGACACAGAGAGAGAGAGAGATTACAAGTAGGCAGAGAGGCAGGCAGAGAGAGGAGGAAGCAGACTCTCCGCTAAGCAGAGAGCCCTATGTGGGCCTCGATCCCAGGACCCTGAGATCATGACCTGAGCCGAAGGCAGCGGCTTTAACCCACTGAGCCACCCAGGCGCCCTGAAGATCAATTTTAATGTTTAAGTTTAGCAAGCCAGTTTGTTTGTTCATCTGTTTTAAACACCATCTTCTTCATATTGTTTTTATTTTGTTATATCTGTGAATTATAATTCTGATCTTGAATTGGAGAGTGATACCATATTTCCTGGATTCCAAGACACAATTGATTTTCAAATGCACCACCAATTTTATAACAGATTTTGGAGGGTGGGGAGGGAAAAAAAAAAACACTGTATTAAAGTACACACACATGGGCGCCTGGGTGGCTCAGTGGGTTAAAGCCTCTGCCTTCAGCTCAGGTCATGATCTCAGCATCCTGGGATCGAGCCCCGCATCAGGCTCTCTGCTCAGCAGGGAGTCTGCTTCCCCCCTCTCTCTCTGCCTGCCTCTCTGCCTACTTGTAATCTCTCTCTCTGTGTCAAATAAATAAATAAAATCTTTAAAAAAAAATAAAGTACACACACATCCGTGCATGTGCTGGAAAAACAAAATATTCAAAGGGAGCTATTGTATTCCTCCAGATTAGCCTGGATTGTGCAAACCTTCCTCTCTCTGTCATCTGTGCTCAGCCATACATTGTTCCATAAAGTCCCAGAGGTCCCATGGTGGCACCTACCAAAACTACAGGCAAATAGATTAGGAGGCCTCTGGTAGGTTCTTTTGGGTCAGTCTTGCTTGCATTTTCAAACCAATGAAACAGTGACAGCCTTCCCTGCTACTAAGCAGAGCCCATTGTGAAAATCCTAGACGCGGACTGTCCCTGCAGATTCTCAAACAGAAAAACAGCGATTTCAAAGCAAGTTATTTAGGAACTATGTTCCTTCTCCATTCACGGAATTGGAGAAACGCAAGTGACCTCTAAGTATTTTCTATTTCTCGTATATGGAAGAACCTTCTATAGTTAGCTTGTTCAAGGCAAAAAGTGTTGCTTGCAAGACACAAAAGTATCTTCCCATGTATAGATGAAATGTAGTTCAGCCAGAAAACGTCTGAGTTTGCCATATGGGAAAGCAAACCTATGTATTAAGATTAATTTGGAATCTGAAACACTTTGTTAAAGCTTTACCATTAATCCTTAAGAAATGTAGGGATTTGCTGCCTGTATTCAGACTGTGATATTTTTTTTCCCACCCCCGGTACTAAATGCTGTAAGGATCAAAATGGTGATGATCCTGTGGGACAGGGCGGGATTACTCTCTTCATTTCACTCTGGGGAGCCCAGACTGGCCCTGAGTCTCACATTTCAAGGACAGGAATTTCCAGAGGGACTAGTTAGCTGACTTTCCTGTTAAGGGTCATTTCATCTTTTAAATTAGTGCCTCGATTTCAGTTTGGGGTTTTCACCTTTAATTTCCAAGTAAAAGTAATAGCTCAATGGCTTCCCTTTAGTACCTGTTTTCAAAGAATCGTGCATGGTGGTGGCAGTAAGGGACTGAAACATTATAGGTCATACAACATGTGGGAGGAAATTCTAAAAGTAGCTGAGAACATACCTTACCCATGCTTTTGACTTGCTGCATTTTTCTATGGATGGTTCAAATTTTAAATTAGATATTGAACTCCTCTCTAACTATGATGGATGATAGCCCCCCAAATGGCTCTTATGTTGAAAAACATAAGGTGTTTACAGAGTAAAATAAACTGGTAAGATGACCCAAGAAGAATCTGTAACACTTGTAGGGGGCTGTGGCCATTTCCATGATGACCATTCTCCTTTTGGTGTTTCTGAGTTGTTTATGTGTGCTTCTGGCTGAAGGCTGGGGAGTAGACCTAACCATTGTTCCATGTCTTTGCTCCTTTAGGATTCATTACTCTGTGACTCTTGTTGGGATTTTATGTGTTTGGATAGACTAGCAAAATTAATACAGCCCTTACGATAGAAATGAACAATGGGAAGCTGTGTGGTTGACAGCAAAAGCCAATCCCAAACTCCAGAGATTCTTTCCTGCCTGTGATGTGCAGGACAGAGGACATTTGGACTAGCCCAGAACAATAATGACATCTGATGCAGACCCAATTCATCGGTGACATCGGCCAGCCCTGCCCTCATAGATGGAAGAGCTTACTTATGCAAAGAGAGGGGATGGGATCATTATCGCTTTGAAAAACATTAACTTTCTTTCATGATGTGCCAGGGAGCAGAACTCTTAGCAGAAACCCAGTTTCTTCTGTTTTGGACTAAGAATGTGGAGGAAAATGTATTAGACCAGGGATCTCCCTGCTTTTGTCATCACCAATCTCACATGTGTGCAGGCACACACACAAGGATGGCTTTTCATAGTTGAAGAGCCTGTGGGTACTTAGCTACTTGGTAGTTAGCATCATTTCCATGAGCTTTTGAGGACCAAATGGTAACCCAGTCTTCTGTTCCTTGATCCCACCTCTAAATTGAAGAATACTTGAACCTCATTTTCTTTTATTCAATATTTCTTCATCTATTTACTGATTTTTTTATTCATTCAATAATGATTCATTGAGGGATGCCTGGGTGGCTAGTCAGGTAAGTGGCTGCCTTTGGCTCAGGTCATGAGAATAGAGCCCCACATTGTGCCCCTTGCTCAGTGGGGAGCCTGCTTCTCCCTCTGCCTGCTGCTCCCCCCACTTGTGCTCTCTGTCTCTCTGACAAATAAATAAAATCTTTTAAAAATAATGATTCGTTGAGCATCTATGACTTGCCAGACCAGATGCTAGTTAATGAGGGTACAATTATATACAGAGTCCTTCTTTCATGAATGTCTCATCTTGAATGGAAAATGTGATACCTGTGTGTGCTAGGAGAAAATATTAAGTGACTTACAAGAAGTGGAGTGAATCTGCTATGAAGGCTTTGAGAACAGAGAAGAGGAAAGGTCTTGTAGCACACAGGAGAGTAGATACAAAGACAGAAAGGAGATAAGTTGTCAGATTCTCAAGAGGTAGAAGTGTGTACCCTACTTAGGACAGAGTTTCAGCAAACATACATTCATATGAATGCTGGATCATTTTTAAGGTGACTAATAAAACAGTCACAGACAGAACGTTGGGGCTGTTTAGCAGGGGCAGGTTGAAAAATGTGGATTGTATACTATGAAAGCAAACAAATATAGTATCAAACATATTGCATTGTTTTTGAGAAATCAACACAGAGTAATGCACAGAAAAGGTGCTCATCATATGGGTTTAAAAAAACCACTACGTTTCTGGCTTACTTAGGAAGAGAATATTAGGTGAGCATACCATGATTATCACAACCGTCAATCTTTCATGCTTAACATCAACCTCATAGAGAGGCTCCTCCTCAACTCGGACACATTAAATGATCTATCGTATGGCTCATAGTATATTTAAAATAATTTCTTTACCCATTTTTCTTTCCAACAAGTTCATATTGAGCACTTAATATGTGCTAAGTATCATGCTGGGGGCAAGGGATTCATTGTAAGAAAGAGAGAAGGTTCTCTTCCTGAAAGAATATTTTAAATTATAATTTGATATAAATACATTGTAATTTCAGAGAGCAAGTGTTGTAAAGAAAACTTTAATAGGGCAAAGGGGTATATACAGACCATCTTGAATTGGGAGACTATGGAAGTCCTCTCCCAATAGGTAAAATTTGAGGAGGACTTGATATGAAATGAGGGAGCAAGGCATGTGAGGATTTGGGGGAAGGAGTGGGAATTTCATGCAGAAGAAATAGCAAATGTAAAAGATCCAATAAAGCCTTGTAAGGCATGATTTCAGGAGTTTAAGGTCTCAGCATGAAGGAAAGCTATTGGCGGATTTGTTGCTAAAGATCATTCCAGTTGCCACGCAGAGAACAAAACCGCAGCAGGACAAAGTAACTCAGGTGAGAGATGATGGTGGTTCATGAGAGTATCTAGGGGTGAAGGATGTGAAAAATATTCTAGTTGTACTGGGGAAATTTTTTTGATGCTTAAGCCACCAACACCAGCTCATGGGTTGAAGTATGGGGCATGAGAAATTAGTCCCAAATTCCATATGGGACTAAGCAACAAAGGGAATGGTTTGATGTTTTTTATTGAAATGGAGGGAACTAGAGATAAAATCAATTGCAGGGTGGTTGAGAAGTTTGGTTTTGAAAATTAAGCTTTAGGTGAGGAGGTAGATACACTCCTGGAGACCTAGGGAGAAGTTGGACATACAAACATGTTTTTGGGACCAAATGAGATTAATCAGAGAGAGAGAGAGAGCTTAATGGAAGAAAGTGGGGGGGGGGTCAAGGAATAAATTTGAGGATAAATTTACCATCTTTAGAGGTTGATAAGAGAGGAAGGGACAAGGAAAGTAGGCAGAGTATGTGTGGACAATAAAATGAGCCATACGCCTGCAATGGGGCCAGATGAAGAAAATGTTACAAGAAGGAAATCTACTATGTCTGATGCCGCTGAAAGGCCAATGAAGATGAGAATGGGAAATTGCCCTTGAAGCTTTATAATCCAGATACAGGTGGTCACCTCGACAGAGTTGGTGTAATATAGACAGAGTGCCAGGGAATAAAATGGAGTCCAAAATAAAATAAAGTCCAAAAAGGCACTTGGGGTGAAGAAGTGGAAGTAATATCAAACATTATTTGGAGTGTTTTGCTATTAGGGAAGTATAATTGGGTGGTAACTGGTTCTTTCAGGTGGATTTCATTGCTGAGTAAAATGGTGTGCGGGGGTACTTTTGGGAACGCCCATTCACACACTAGGGAGGGTAAATTTGACGATGCCTAAGAAAGAGGGGATAACTGAGGAGCTCTTTTACCCAAGGAGAAAAGACTTTGAGAAGTCTCGAGGAGCTGGGATGCAATATTCAACTTTGGATCTGGCTTCTGCTAGCAGCCAAGAGGGTGTGGTTCTTATAAAAGGAAGGAAGGCAAAGTACAAGTACGAGCATAGATTGATGGCAGATGGGTGGGTTGGGTGGTGGGAAAATGAAGAGGTCCTTCTCTTATTAAATGTTTAATTGAAGGAGATGCTAAAACGTTTGTTCTATAGAGACCCAAAGAAGGAAATGAGCTTAAGAGAAGTAGTCAAGAAAAAAGCTCCCAGGCACATAGCAGCTCTATCTGAAGCCCAGAAACAGAGTTCCTGGAAAACAGTGGGAGCAGATGGGACCAGCCTGACAGGCATTCTCCAGAGAGCGAGGTGGAGGGAACCAGGGGAGCTCTTCTTAAGTAAAGGCTCTTGTGAAGCCTGAGGCTGAGCCACCATCTGCCAGAGCCTCTGCAGAGACAAACCAAAGGGTAATCTTTTCCAGTCTGTAGAAGGCAAGATGCTGTCTTCAGGAAGCATGTACATGTGGCTACTTGCACCCAGACCAAACACACAAATTCACTTACATTTGGAGGTTTTGTGGGAAAGACACAGGTGGTACATTATCATGAGAAGAGATGGGGACAGAGACCCCTAGTACCCCCCTAGTACCCTCCTTTTCCCAAACTTGTGTGTCATTTCTTGTGTGTGTCATTTTTGAGCAAAACCACAAAAAACCGTCTGAACCTTTGATGTGAAAGGTTGTGAAAAAAAAATTTGCTAAGAGCCATGAAAAAAATGCTAAAAGTCTAGATCTTAAGTTATGATGTCAAGTGTTCTTAACACATACAAATAATAATAGGGCAGGAGAAAACGTAGGGAGATGATGGTTATGTTTGTGGTGGTGATGGTTTCATAGGTGTATACTTAGCCCAAACTAAGTTGAACACATTAAATATGTACAGCTTGGGGCACCTGGGTGTCTCAGTGGGTTAAAGCCTCTGCCTTCGGCTCAGGTCATGATCTCAGGGTCCTGGGATCAAGCCCCGCGTTGGGCTCCCTGCCCAGTGGGTGACCTGCTTCCTCCTCTCTCTCTGTCTGCCTCTCTGCCTACTCGTGATCTCTCTCTCTCTCTCTCTGTGTCAAATAAATAAATAAAATATTAAAAAAATAAACATGTACAGCTTTCTAGCTTTCTTCCTCCATTAAGAGGAACAACCACTGTTGTGACAACTGAGCAGTAGAAACTGAGTTTCTGAGGAAGTTCTTAGAAATTAGGTCAACCGTGGGCATACATCCAAAATGGAGTCCCTATAACGGGCTTCCTCACCACAGACAACAGAAAGCTCGTCTAAGTCCTCCAAAGGAAATAGTTGAAATTCGTTTCTACCACTTGCCTTGGTGATGCCACACAGGATGAATTTGTGGGGAAAATGTAGAACATGTGGGCTAGTAAAGAAAGTTTGAATCCATTTCTTTCAGAACTACCTGCAAGTCGATGCCCTTTACTGGGCTGGTCTTATGCTGGCATTATATTCTTTTGCTGTTGCAAATTGTCCCAATTACCTAAGAAAAGGGGGAAAAAGACAAATATGCAGCAAACTCGCCTTTGAAGGTCATCTTAGCTGGAGAATAATTTAGTTTGTTTAAGACTTTAATATCTGTAGAGCATTAATTTGTTTGTGTTTTGTGTTGAACCAGAAATAATCCTCTTCATTATGACAGAAAGAGGTATAATTCCATGGGGTGCAAGAACTTCCAGGTACTTCTACCTAGAGGCTACAATGGAGCAAAGATAGACAAAAACAAAACTAATATATATATATATATATATATATATATATATATATATATATATACACAGTTTCAAGTTTCTCCAGCCGAAATAGTGAGCTTTCTGTATAAGAAAATATATAGAACTTAATTTTCCTCAACTATTTAAAAATTTCATCTCTTGCTTTATTTTATTTTTATTTTTTTACTCTGTCATAAATTTCTTTTGATGCCAAGCGGAGTCTTGGAGAAGGATCAATAATTTTGAGCTTACAGCATTTTATTGATCTCCTTTTCTCTTTTTAAATTTTTATTTGTCTAAAGAAAAAAAAACAGAGGAAATGGGTTAAAAAGGGGAAATCATGATTTTTCTTTACTGGTCTTTCTTTCCTTTCTAAAGTGTAGTTCAAACAAAAACTTCCCTGCCAAAGCAGTTAGTGATGGTGCAAATCAAAGTGTCTCCTTACCTTGTTGGCAAAAGCAGGCATCTGACTGTTGGGTCCAAAGAACAGGCTTTCATTATAGAGGAGACCAGTGCTTTGTTAACTTCAGAACACACTCAAGCAGAAGGGAATTTTAACCTGGCCTCTTTCCTATTTTCTGTACTGTGTAATGCTCAGACACACACCAGAACTTCTTGAAGAGGTTAGGATGCAATTAGTGCCTTATTAAGGAGGATTGTGTGATCCTCCTTGGAGACGTTTAATAGAATGGGATGCCTGAAAGAATCTTGGTGTAATGGACTTAGCGTTTATGAAGACTTCTACATACCAAAGGAAAAAAAAGACTAAAAATATTTCACTTTTTCTGATGTAATAAAATCCCTCTAGGTAGAGAAGCTTGTGTCCATGTTACCAATGATGTCACTGAGGCTCATAGGTTAGGGAAATCCAGGCTCCCTTTGCCCTGGTTCTGAATCTCTCTTTTTGAGACCCTTTGCCCTCTTTCTTCCACTTCCATGTCCTCACCTTTAGCCTCTGCTTTCACTTCAGAGGTGCTCCTGAGATTGGCTTCAGGAATAGGAGAGCTGGAACTAAGAGCTAGAAGACTCAGGACTCTGTTTTCTTGATGGAAAACACAGGAAGGCAGGCCTGCCTGGTGGGTGGGCGGCCACAGATCCGTCCTCAGATTCTCTCCACCTCTCTTTGCGCTGGCTTTCTTTCTTTCTTTCTTTCTTTCTTTCTTTCTTTCTTTCTTTCTTTCTTTCTTTCTTTCTTTCTTTTTATTTATTTGACACGGAGAGATTACAAGTAGGCAGAGAGGCAGGCAGAGAGACAGGGAGAGGAGGAAGCAGGCTCCCTGCTGAGCAGAGAGCCCGATGCGGGCCTCGATCCCAGGACGCTGAGATCATGACCTGAGCCGAAAGCAGAGGCTTTAACCCACCGAGCCACCCAGGCGCCCAACTGGCTTTCTTGACCAAACACGGTTGCTTACTGCTCACCAGAGTCACGGGCTCCAGAACTATCGATCTTCCCAGGTTTTCTCTCTCCACTTAGAGAAGTACTGGAGTACTGGTTTCTTCTATTTCAGACATCTTTAAAACATTGCAAAGAAGATTTGCAAAATCTCTTGAAACATTGTAATAGCACATTAAATAAGAGAGTAAGAAAAAGCACAAGAGTAGAAAATATTTATGCATGAAGGATACAGGTGCAAAGGAAGAAACAATGTCACCAGATGCTGGTTTCAGAACTGGTCTGGAAGCTCAAAGTAGCTATTCTGTGGTTGTGTTAGGGGGTCATTCATTGGCACTGGTCTGAAGGTTGATGAGACCCAGACCATGCTTCTTGGGCCTCTCCATGCAGCCTCATTGGGCCATCATATTATTCTGATCTTTGGCTCCTGGAGGAAAAAAAAAAAAAAGGAATTTCTCTCTGAGTCCTTGAGACTTGGTGAAATCCAGAAGATACTGTATTGACCAGATTTCCTTTCTTTTGTCCCTGTCTAGCTATGTATCCCATGGGAATTCTACCTTGACATTAACCCCACTGTTCTTGCTTTCAAGGTTTCTCGAGCATCAGTTTTTGGCTTTTTGTTAAAGTTGGTCTTTGTTTTGTTTTGTTTTGTTTTAAGATTTTTATTTATTGTTGAAAATGGAGCTACCCTACGACCCAGCAATCGCACTACTGGGTATTTATCCTAAAGACACAAAGGTAGTGATCCTCAGGGGCACGTGCACCCGAATGTTTATAGCAGCAATGTCCACAATAGCCAAACTATGGAAAGAACCTAGATGTCCATCAACAGATGAATGGATAAAGAAGAGGTGGTATATATATACAATGGAATACTATGCAGCTATCAAAAGAAATGAAATCTTGCCGTTTGCAATGACATGGATGGAACTGGAGGGTATTATGCTGAGCGAAATAAGTCAATCAGAGAAAGACAATTATCATATGATCTCTCTGATATGAGGAACTTGAGGGGCAGGGTGGGGGG
>LNAC01001048.1:139211-216511 GCA_002007465.1 Ailurus styani | reverse complement strand
GATTTTATTTATTTATTTCACAGAGGGAGAGAGATCACAAGGAGGCAGAGAGGCAGGCAGAGAGAGAGAGGGGGAAGCAGGCTCCCCGCTGAGCAGGGAGCCCGATGTGGGCCTCGATCCCAGGACCCTGAGATCATGACCTGAGCCGAAGGCAGAGGCTTTAACCCACTGAGCCACCCAGGCGCCCAAAGTTGGTTTTTCCCCTGGAACAGAGCTCTGCTTTTTCACTTAGTCCTAAGTCAGTCTCTGAAATTAAATTATTTAGTGCTTATGGGTATTTAGCTAGTGAGGATGACTTTTAACTGGACTTCTTCCCCACAGCCATAGTCAAAGATAGATGTTTCTCATCTCTCAGGAGTGGTACAATTGAGCAGTTAAGAGCACACATTCTAGAATGACACTGCTGGAGTTCAAGCCCCCATTGGACTCATTGGAGACAGAAGAGAAGAACTCACTGCCTTGGCGTTCTGATCTGCAATAGAGGAATGAAAAAATGCCAGAGTGGTTGACAAACTTTTCCTTGAAGGATCAAGTAATACATATTTTAGGCTTTGCAGACCAAGAGAAAAATGAGGGATATTTTGTAGGTGCTTATATAAGTATACAAAATGTGACCACTTAAAAAAGTAACAACTCTCCCCACTTCCCAGGCCATAATAAAATAAGCAGCTATCTACATTTGCCACCAGGCTCTCGGTTCCCATTCTGGGCCACAAGAATGCCAGATGGAGCTCTGAGTTTCTGTGTCTGCTGCCATGTTTTACCTTTGATTTCAACAAGAAATGGCAGTGGGTCTTTAAGTGCAGATGTAGGGTGCCTGGGTAGCTCAGTGGGTTAAAGCCTCTGCCTTCGGCTCAGGTCATGATCTCAGGGTCCTGGGATCGAGGCCCGCATCGGGCTCCCTGCTCAGCGGGGGGCCTGCTTCCTCCTCTCTCTCTGCCTCTCTGCCTACTTGTGATCTCGCTCTCTCTCTGTGTCAAATAAATAAATAAATAAATCTTTAAAAAAAAATAAGTGCAGATGTAATTTTATAAATGGGGAAATCAGACTCAAAGATGTGAAGTTACTTAACTAAGGATACTGTGGAGTGAGAGAGTTGAGCTTTATTTTTTATTTTTTTATTTTTATATTTTTATTTTTTCAGTGATCCAAGATTCATTGTTTATGCAACAGACCCAGTACTCCATGCCATACATCAATATGGGCCCTCCTTAATACCCACCACCAGGCTCACCCATCCGCCCTCCCCTCCATAACCCTCAGTTTGTTTCTCAGAGTCCTTAGTCTCTCATGGTTCATCTCCCCTTCCGATTTACCCCAATTCACTTTTTCTTCCCTTCCCCTAGAGTCCTCCATTTTATTTCTTATGTTCCTTATGTAAGTGAAACCATATGATACTTGATTTTCTCTGCTTGACTTATTTCCCTCAGCATAATTTCCTCCAGACCCGTCCATGTTGATACAAATGTTGGGTATTCATCCTTTCTGACAGCTGAGTAATATTCCATTTTATATATGGACCACATCTTCTTTATCCATTCATCTGTTGAAGGGCATCTTGACTCTTTCCATAGCTTGGCAATTGTGGACATTGCTGCTATGAACATTGGGGTACATATGGCCTTCTTTTCACTACATTTGTATCTTTGGGGTAAATATCCAGTAGTGTAATTGCAGGGTCATAGGGTAGCCTATTTTTAATTTTTTGAGGAATCTCCACACTGTTTTCCAAAGTGGCTGTACCAACTTGCATTCCCACCAACAGTGTCAGAGGGTTCCCCTTTCTCCACATCCTCTCCAACAGTTGGTGCTTCCTGTCCTATTGATTTTGGCCATTCTTACTGGTGTAAGATGGTATCTCAATGTGGTTTTGATTTGAGTTTCCTTGATGGCTAGTGATGATGAACATTTTTTCATGTGAAGTCATACAAATGGCCAATAGACACATGAGAGTTGAGCTTTAAATGCCATTCTGTGTAGTTATGAAGCCCAAATTGCAAGCTTCCCCCTGCCCCCGTACTTCCTAGTCTCCCTCTACCTGCTCCCCACTCTCCTTACACAACACATTCAGGGACAAAAAGTAAGCCTTAGCTAATCTTTCCTATAAATTATTCTCCAGGTGGTTAGGAGTTGAACAGTTGGAAACAGTGGGTCTTAAGCAATCTGAGGCTGAATGAGTAAGTGGCTGAAGTTGACCAAATTCAAGGGCAGGACACAAGTGTGTGCTGGCTCACAGATGTTCAAAGGCCTGGATCTATAAGGTGAGGCATCTGGAGTTTTGTAAGGCTGGGTGGTATATGGGAAGAGTTTGGGATTTGGATTTCATAGCCAAACAGACCTGAATTTCAATCTCCACTTGGTCACTTCAAAGTTTCACCTGTTAAGTTACTATCTCCGATCTTCAATTTCCCCATCTCTAAAATGGTAAAACTGATGTCTACCTCATAATTTTATCCTGAAAGTTAGTAACCATTTACATACAACATTTACATAATCCATGGAACCCAGTAAGTATTAAAAAATAGCAATGCTATCCCATCAATTGCCTGTAGTCAGGTGATGTCCTCATTAATTGACACTGTATTATTGGGGCTGGGATGTGGAATTGGATCTTCCGTGAAGTTGGTGAAATTTCTTTAATAGGTTCATCTGCTGGACTACTCCCTTTCTGGGTATGACGACTGAAAAGCTACATTTTAGAAAGGTGTAATCAAGGCATTATCTTCAAAGCTAAAGAGCAGCTTGTTGTGAAATATTCCCCAAAGCAGTTAGTCGAGAGATAAAAGAAACTGTCACCATAACATGGGGACACGTTTTCAGGTAAGTCCATCATTTTGAGTCTTTTAAAAGAGGTATCTCTTTTTATTCTCCTAATAGCCTCCTGTTAGGTATTTAGATGCTATATGATTATATGTGAATTGTTTTCACCTATGTATTTTTGTTCTCAATTTTGAGATCTGTTATATTTCTGAGTCCTTTCCAAAATTCTCTTTATTTTTAAAGGAGCTTTGGTATTGAAGCTTCTTTGATTTTATTTTTTGCTTTTATTTTTAAGACTGCCTGGGTAGAGAAGCTTATTTTCATCTTGACCCTCTATGTGTCCCACTGTCAGTTGTAATCAGGAAAAAAAAAGGGGGTGCATTAATTTAACAGTTATTTATTAGACATTGATATGTGCCAGATGTTGTTATCTGAGCTGTGGATACAGGCATGGGTGAGTATGAAAAACACAGATCCTGCACTCTGGAAGCTTGTGTTATGGTCGAACCTATTTATGAGTGTACAGCTCTAACTTATATTAAGCTTTTTAAGCAGCTAATGGAGAGACATAGGGATATCTCCTATTTCCATTCAAAATTATTATTTCCATATTAAAAATTACAATGGATAAAGAGACAATAAAATTAATATTAATTCTTTTTTTGAATGCCTAACTATACACTTGGGCGGCATAAGTATAAAAAAATAGCCCTTAACAATAACTAATATACATTCTGGTTGGGCAGAACAAACACAAACATAGAGGTAAACAATATCACATTCAAGTAATAAATTAAACAATGCTAAGAAAAGTTGTCATGGGGCTTGGCCACTCTTGGAGGCTCATTACCATGAGATTTTCTGTGAATTCACAGAATGAATAAGGAGCAGAAAAGGCAATTTTTGTTTCTGCTTCTTTTTTCTTTCACTGTAAGAGCAAAAAAAAAATCTTAGGGAATAAAGCCATTCTTCCTCTTTTCTTTGTAAAAACCTGCGATGACCTCTCTTCCAATCAGGATAGGGTCTCCCTTGGCAACCGCATCACTTACTCCCATTCCCCCAAAGCTCTGTAAATAAAAATTACTTTGAAGAGACCAATGAAAGATCACTCTTTAACAAATTACATGCTTTGTCTCACTCCAAATTAGATGTTGACATGGACTCTTGTTTAAAGGAAATACATTTCTTATCCATTATAAACATTTTAAGAAATAGTTTGAATAATTTAAAAACATATCTACAAAAGTATTATCAATGCCCTTTAATAGGGTAACTTGAAGCCCTCAAGATTTCTGCCTTTTACGTTTAATCCTGCCTGTTGGATTCATCAAATATAACCTCAGTCTGGCTTTAGATATAATTAAAGACCAATGGTGAAATCAAGTACACTATTATGGCCTCACAAGTCAGAGTTAAGTACATAGAATTAAAATGTATCCAAACAGAACACAAAATGGTTTGAAGAGAGAGAGATAAAATAGCTCCTTGAAATCCAAGTAACCTTTCTATGCAGAAACATGGGTAAGATTGACATGATCATAAGGCTATTCTTCAATCAGGTCTGATATACATTTAAAAAATAAATCAGTTGCAACAAATAGTGTTTTAATGGTTTTTAGGAGTATAGTGTAACATTTTGCACCACTCATTTCACATCAGTGGGGATGCAGACTTATATTTCATCAGCACTACCTTGGACTGGTTAGTAGGACTCAGAAACAAGGGAAAAAGACTGAGTCGGCATGCTTCCTTCTTTCCTCTGGACAGAAATCTGGCTGGATGAGCGAATTCTGTTGCTGCCTGAAATGCTGCTGGGCTTGCCTTCTTTCTCCCCATGAATGGAAGAAGTGGGTATGCAAGTATTTTAAGAACACGTGAATAATCTCCATCATTTCTGGGGTCCTTTCACTTTCCATCCATTCAGAGCTGCACCATGACAAGTATGTGCCTTCCTTTTTGAAAAGCTGAATGTGCAATATTCTTCTATGCAATGAAAATATGAAAAGTTACCTAGAAAAAAAAATCCTGTTCCACCCAGAAGTGTTTGAGGAGTTGCAAAATTGATGGCATCACTATGCCTATAATGAAACGACTATTTGCAATTGAAACAAAGACCTTGTGTCTCCCTGTGGCCAGAACCTCTTTTTCCAGGGAGGCTCACTGTGAGCCAATCGGAGCCCCAAAATGATTGCATTTCCTTGTTAATCCTTGCCAAAACCAATCACAATTCCAGTCATTTCAAATAGTGACTTGTTTTTTTTCCCCTCATTGCAATGTCATCCAATATATTTTGCACAACTGGTTCAATGTGAGGTTGCTTCTACCAAGCTGTCTGGTCTACTTTCCTGAGAGCCAGGCAACTCAGGTGATTGCCCAGGCATGTTTTGTACTTCCAGATTGAGAGGAAAAGCAAGTCTACAAAGACATCCTTTGCCAAAATCTTCTTTAGTAGTCTTCTTAATCAGTCCTCTAAAATCTCATCTGCAGTGGTTAGCCATGGTGGTGAACACAGAGGCATGGAAAGAAGGCAAATAGAATGAGCAAGACTGAGGGCATAGGGGGTGCTGCCGGCTGTGAGGCGGCCACCCTCTGAGATTGCCAAGGACACTGCATGACAACGTTGAATCAACTGTCTTCAAAACCACTACTTTATAGGGAAATATTTGTTCACACAATACTCTTGCTGCAGATCACCATCCCTCTCACCTGAGAAAAGAAGATGGTATTGGAAACAAATCATTTACGCAAATTAGCAGCTGTCACCATTTCTAGCTGCTGTCACAAAGACTTCTGTGGAGCTTTAGGAGTAGGAGGTCAAGGAATTGAGTCCCATTTCATCTCTACTTGTGGTAGTTGGGAGGTTACTGGAAAGCAAATGTCTACGTCCTCTTACTGACATTTTACAGTTCCCAAGGGAACCACTCTGGACCTTTCTATCAAGTATACCTCACCAATTGCAATAGGTCTATGTGAGTTCTGTGCTTTTTAGTATTTTTGCCATCAGATCCATCTTATATGTTCTCATGAGATTTTTGTATTTATTCTTTCAACTGGCAAATATTATGGAGCTTCTGCTATGTGTCGGCTACTGTGCAAAATACTGAGGATATCATGGTAACCAAAGTATATATATATGCCATCCTCACAGAACTTAAATTTAATGAGGGTAAGAGACAGTAATGAAATTGTGTGTAAAATTATAACAGTGATCCATACTTATTAAAGGAGCTTTACTGTTTTTTTTTTTAAGGTTTTATTTATTTATTTGCCAGGTAGAGAGAGAACATGAGCAAGGGGAGTGACGGGAAGATGCAGAGGGAAAAGCAAGCTTGCCGCCAAGCAAGGAGCCCAGTGCAGGACTCAATCCCAGGACTCTGGGACCATGACCTGCACTGAAAGCAGATGCTCAATGGACTGAGCCATGCAAGCATTCCTACACGGTGTTTTAAAATTGTTTTTGTTAGAGAGAGAGAGAAAGAGAGAGTGAGAGAGAGTGAGAGAGAGAGAGAGAGAGAGAGAGAGAGAGAGAGATGCACAGGACTATAAGAATTTATGACCAGGGTGCCTGGGTGGCTCAGTGGGTTAAAGCCTCTGCTTTCGGCTCAGGTCATGATCTCAGGGTCCTGGGATCGAGGCCCGCATCGGGCTCCCTGCTCAGCGGGGAGCCTGCTTCCCCCTCTCTCTCTCTGCCTGCCTCTCTGCCTCCTTGTAATCTCTCTCCCTCTGTGAAATAAATAAATAAAATCTTAAAAAAAAAAAAAAAGAATTTATGACCAGGAGAAACGCTTCCATAATGGTAGACTAAGGACCTCTGAAAAATTCTCTCCACCATATAAGTAGCTATTTAACTGACAAAAATTATCGAACTCAACTTTTTCAGAACTGAAAAATACTCAAAGGTCTGCAATAATATAGTGTTTATTCAAGAAACAAACGGGGTGGGGGTTAAGCCTCTGCCTTCGGTTCAGGTCATGATCTCAGGGTCCTGGGATTGAGCCCCACGTCTGGCTCTCTGCTCAGCAGGGAGCCTGCTTCCCCCTTTCCCTCTGCCTGCCTCTCTGCCTGCTTGCCATCTCCCTCTCTCTGTCAAATAAATAAATAAAATCTCAAAAAAAAAAACCAAAACAAAACTGGGGACTCTCAGTAGGAACAATGGGCTTTCTAGTGTTTCAACATGTCTGATTCCAACCTCCTTTCTTCAGTTCTGGGGTGACCTTGAAAATGAACAGCTTATGACCACTGTAGCTGTGGAAACCAGCAGCCTAGCTGCTACAGGAGGGGACAGAATGTATTTGGAACTGTCTAAAAGCCTGACTTTGGAGAATTACCAGTATTTGACTTCATCTGTCTGGAAGCTCCATGGAAAGTTCCACTCACAGTAACTTCTTTCTTTTAACCTGACACAGGGCACACCCTGGGTGAATAGCCTTACCATAAATAATTTGCCAAGAACAATCAGTAACAATTATTTACCACTGCAGCTGCCTGAGGACACAATACAAGTCAGGGCTAACAAAAGGTTGAACAAAATCTTAGAAGACAAGAAACCTGGAGGATAAGATGTCAATAGGAGTCTTTGAAAAGCTCTAATATATTCCTGGAAATCTAGACGGTGATGAGCATGTACAGAGGTGTGCATATGCCCAGGAAAGTACTAGGGAAAAAAACAAAACAAAACAAAAAACCTTAATCCCTCACTCCTGGTTTATCTTGAAATTCTGCACAACTAGGTAATCAAGGCTAAGGAACAACTATAAAATGCCTACCCAAGTGTTGATATTGACAATGTTTCCCAGTGCACACAGAGCCCCTCAACAAGGACAGGACTACTCATTACTTCAGGGAGCTTATAAAAATTTCTGTCCTATATTAACAAAGCACTCAGCAAACCTAGCAGAGATTTCCATGGCTATACATGAAAAGGATGCAGATTTTATAAAATTATTACAGAAAAATCACTAAACAAACAAGCAGCAGAAACAACAATCAGCAGCAATAACACTAAACCTTGGGGTGGGAAGGGAATCTTCTTTCCAGAGTTACCACATTATGTTATTTAAAATGTCCAGTTTTCAACTAAAACGGCTAACTTCAAATCTAAAACCAGGGAGATCAGAAGGACATAAGATGATGTAGACACAAGATACAAACAAAGAACCTGGTTAATCAAGAATTCTATACCTAGCAATGTAGGCTTACTTCAAGAAGGAAAAAAAAAATCTAAAATAAATAACTTAGCCTTACACCTAAATGAGCTAGAAGAAGAAATAAATGATATAGAAATAAACAAACAACAACAACAACAAAACACCACACAATGAAACAAATCAATATAATCGGGAGCAGGTTCTTTGAAAAAATTCATAAAATTGATAAACTTGTAGCCAAACATATCAAAAAGAAAAGAGAAATGACCCAAATGAAATCACAAACGAGAAAGGAAAAATAACAACCAACAGCACAGAAATACAAACAATTGTAAGAGAATGTAATGAAAAACTATATGCCAACAAATTGGACAACCTGAAAAAGATGGATAAATTCCTAGAAACATAAATTACCAAAATTGAAATAGGAAGAAATAGAGAACTTGAGCAGACTAATAACCAGCAAATAAATTGAATCAGTAATCAAAAAACTCCCAACGAACAAAGGTCCACGACTGGATGGCTTCACAGGCTAATTCTACCAAACATCCTTAAAGGAAGAATTAATACCTAGTCTTCTTCAACTGTTCCAATAATTAGAAGAGAAAAAAAAAACCAAAAAACTTCCAAATTCATTCTAAGAGGCCAGGATTACTCTGATACCAAAACCAGATAAAGATTCCACTAAAAAAGAGACCTATAGGCCAATATCCCTGATGAACATAGATGCAAAAATTCTCAATAAAATATTGGGAAACTGAATTCAACAATTCATTAAAAAAAGTCATTCATCATGACCAAGTGGGATTTATTCCTCACTTGCAAGGGTGGTTCAATATTAGCAAAACAATCAATGTGATACATCACATTAATAAAAAGATAAGAACCATATGATTATTTCAGTAGATGCAGAAGAAACATTTGGCAAAATACAACATCCATTCAAGATAAAAACTGTCAACAAAATAGCTTTAGAGGGAACATACCTCAACATAATAAAGGCCATATACGAAAAACCCACAGCTAATATCCCCAAAGGGGAAATAGTACTGGAAGTCCTAGCCACAACAATCAGACCCCAAAAAGAAATAAAAGGCATCCAAACTGGTAAGGAAGAAGGAAAACTTTCATTATTTGCAGATGACATATTATATATAGAAAACACAAAAGACCCCACCAAAAAACTGTTAGAATTGATAAACAAATTCAGTAAAGTTACAGGATACAAAATCAATGTATAGAAATCTATTACATTTCCTCTATACATCAATAATAAAGCAGCAGAAAGGGAAATTAAGGAAACAATCCTATTAAGAATTGCACTAAAACCAATAAGATACCCTATAAATAAACCTAATCAAAGAGTTTAAAGGCCTATACTCTGAAAACTAGAAAGCACTGATGAAAGAAATTGAAGATGACACACAAAAATAAAAAGTCATTCCATACTTGTGGATTGGAAGAATGAATATTGTTAAAATGTCTATACTACCCCAAGCAATGTACACTTTTAAAGCAATCTCTATCAAAATACCAACAGCGTTTTCCACAGAACTAGAAGAAACAATCCTAAAATTTGTATGGAATCACAAAAGACCCCAAAGAGCCAAAGCGACCTTGAAAAAGGAAAACAACACTGGGGACACCACAATTCTGGACTTCAAGCTATGTTACAAAGCTGGAGTGATCAAAACAGTATAGTATTGGTACAAAACTAGACACATAGGTCAATGGAATAGAACAAAGAATGAGCCCACAATTACATGGTCAATTAATCTTTGACAAATCAGAGACGAATATCCAATAAGAAAAAGGCTGTCTCTTCAACAAATGGTGTGTAGGAAAACTGGACAGCCACATGCAAAGGAATGAAACTGGACCCCTTTCTTACGCCATACACAAAAATAAATTCAAAATGGATGAAAGACCTATGTGTGAGACAGGCAACCATCAAAATCCTAACAAAGAACACAGGCAGTAACATCTTTGACATCAGCCACAGTAATTCTTTCTAGATATGTTTCTTGAGGCAAGGGAAACAAAAGCAAAAATAAACCACTGGGACCACATCAAAATAAAAAGCTTCTACACATGAAAGAAACAATCAACAAAACTAAAGAGCTACCTATGGAACTGAAGATATTTGCAAACGATGTGTCTGAAAAAGGGTTAGTATTCAAAATATATAAAGAACTTATAAACACAACACCCGAAAAATGAATAGACATTTCTCCAAAGAAGACATACAGATGGCCAACCGACACATGAGAAGACACTCAGTATCACTAATCATCAGGGAAATGCAAATTAAAACTACAATGAGATATCACCTCACCTCTATCAGAATGGTTAAAATAAACAACACAAGGAGCAACCGGTGTTGTTGAGGATGTGGAGAAAGGGGAACACTTGTGCACTGTTGATGGGAATGGAAAGTGGGGCAGTCACTTTGAAAAACAGTGTGTGGTTTCCTCAAAGAGTTAAAAATAGAACTACCCTAAAATCCATCACTTGCACTACTGGGTGTTTACCCAAAAAATACAAAAATACTAATTCAAAGGGATAGATGCACCCTGGTGTTTATAGCGGCATCATCTATAACAACCAAATTACTGTAACAGCCTAAATGTCCATGAACTGATGAATTGATAAAGCAGATGTGCCTTATGTGTGTTTGTATGTGTATGAATATTACAGTATTAGACATAAAAAAGAATGAAATCTTGCCATTTGCAGGGACATGGATTGAGCTACGGAGTATTAAGCTAAGGGAAATAAGTCAGTCAGAGAAAGACAAATGCCACCTGATTCACTAATATGTGGAATTTAAGAGACAAAAATATTAGCAAGGTGAAAAAAAGAGAGAGAGAGAGAGACAGAGACAGAGAGAGGCAAACCAAGAAGCAGACTCTTAACTATAGAAAATAAACTGATGTTTAGCAGAAGGGAGGTGGGTGCAAGGATGGGTCAAATAGCTGATGAGATTAAGGAGTGCCCTCATATGAGCACTGGGTGATGTATGTAAGTGTTGAATCAAGATATTGTACACCTGAAACTAATATCACACTTTATGTGAGCTAACTGGAATTTAAATAAAAACTTTAAAGAAATAATTCTACATCCAGCAAAGCTATCCTTCAAAAAATAAATGAAAATTTAAGGCATTCCCAGATAAACATTGACAGTTCATTGCTAATAGACTTGCCCTACAAGAGATACTAAGTGTTCTTGAGTCTGAAATGAGAGGAAACTAGACAGTAACTGAAATCTACGTGAAATAAAAAGCACTAGTAAAGATAACTGCATATGTAATTATGAAGGACAGTATTCATGCGTATTAATGTATATTAATGTATTTGCATTTCCTACTTGATGTAAAAGAGAACTGCATAAACAATAGTTTAGGAAATTATATTTATGGGTTTATGTTGAAAAAGGTATAATTTGTATGAAAATAGCACAAAGGAGAGATGAGGTGACAGAACTATATTGTAACAAAATGTTTATACATTATTGAACTTAAGTTGATATTAATTTGAACTAGATTGTTTTTAGTTAACACCGTTAATTGCAATCCCCAAGGGAAACACTAAGAAATTAACAAAAATATGTTACTTAAAAGATGACAAGAGGATTAACGATGCATGTTGGAAAATATATATTTTACCTAAAAGAAGATTAGAGAAGAACTGAAGAACAAAAAGAGACATGCAACATGTAGGAAACAAACAGTAAAATAGTAGATATAAATCCTACCTGATAAGTAAACATATTCAATGTAGTGACCAAACATTCTAATCAAAAGACAGAGGTTAGGACACCTGGGTGACTCAGTCTGTTAAGTGTCTGCCTTAGGCTCAGGTCATGATCCCAGGGTCCTCGGATGGAGCCCCTCATGCTGCTCAGTGGGGAATCTGCTTCTCCTTCTGTCCCTCTTCCCTGCTTGTGTTTTCATTCTCTTTCTCTCTCTCAAATAAATAAGTAAAATCTTAAAAAAAAAAAAAAAAGGTTAGCAGAATAGATAAAAAAAATCCAACTGTATAGTGTCTATAAGAGATAGGCTTTATATTCAAAGACAAAAATAGGTTGAAATAAAACAATAGAAGAATAAATATCAATCAACCAGTAACCAAAAGAAAGCTGGAGTGGCTATATTAATACCAAACAAAATAGATTTTAGGAAAAAAATTGTTAGTAAAGATAAAAAAGAATGTTTTGTAGTAATAAAGTTCAACCTATTGGGAAGACATAACCATTTTATACATGTATATATGTATTATTTATTATATATTTATTATATGCATGGAGAAATAGACAATTCAATAATAACTCTAGAGATTTCAATATCCCGTTTTCTTTTTCTTTTTTTAAATATTTTACTTATTTGACACAGAGAGAGAGATAGTGAGAGAGGGAACACAAGCAGAGAAGGTGGGAGAGGGAGAAGCAGGCTTCCCACTGAGCAGGGAGCCTGATGTGGGGCTCCATCCCAGGACCCTGGGATCATGACCTGAGCCGAAGGCAGACGCTTAATGACTGAGCCACCCAGGCGCCCCTCAATATCCCTTTTTCAAAAATAGGACAATTAGGAAGAAGATCAACAGAGAGATAAATATATAATGAAACTAGAAACAGCAGACATCTGTAGAACATTCCACTTAACACTAGCAATATACAAAATACACAGTTTTCTCGAGTGCATGTGGAACATTCTTCAGGATAGACCTTCTGTAAAAACAAAACAAACCTTAATAAATTTAAAAGGATTAAATTGTACAAAGCATGTTCTTTGACTATAGTGGATCAAACTTAGAAACAAAATAGCAAAAAAGTTAGGGAGATTCACAAGTATAGAGAAATTGAGCACACATTGCTAAATGACCAATGGTTAGAGAAATCAATGGGAAATTAGAAAATATTTTGAGATAAGTAAAAATGGAAACAGCATACAATCAACTTGTGAGATGCAACGAAATCAGTGCTTAGATGGAAATTTATAGTTGTCAATGCCTATATTAAAAAAGAAGACTCTAAAGAAAGAAGAACAAATTCAGCCCAAGCACACTGAAGAAAGGGAGTAATAAAGATTTGAGCAAGTATGAATAAAATGGAAAATCAGAAAACAATAGAGAAAAATAAATGAAAAATGTTTCTTTGAAAATATCGACACAAGGGCACCTGGGTGGTTCAGTGGGTTAAAGCCTCTGCCTTCGGCTCAGGTCATCATCTCAGGGTCCTGGGATCGAGGCCCGCATCTGGCTCCCTGCTCAGCGGGGAACCTGCTTCCTCCTCTCTCTGCCTGCCTCTCTGCCTACTTGTGATCTGATCTCTCTCTCTTTGTCAAATAAATAAATAAAATCTTTAAGAAAAAGAAGAAAATATCAACACAATTGACAATACTTTGTCTGGACTAAGAAAAAAGATAGAAGGCTCAAATTATTAAAATCAGGAATTTTGCTGAGGTGGAAGCCCATCTACCAATTTTACAGAATTAAAAAAATTTATAAGGGAATAATATGAACTACTGTATGCCAACAAATTAGATAATGTGGATATCTATGTGCAAAAGACACAGATGTGCAGAATCGCACAAGCTACTGAAAATTACTCAATAAGAAACAGAGATCTGAATAGATCAATAATAAGCAAAGAAATTTAATTAATAACTAAAATCTTTCCACAAAGGATAGTCCAGACCCAGATAGCTTCACTGGTAAATTCCACTAAAGTTTTTATTTATTTATTTATTTATTTATTTATTTATTTATTTATTTATTTGACACAGAGAGAGAGATCACAAGTAGGCAGAGAGGCAGGCAGAGAGGAGAAAGCAGGCTCCCTGCTGAGCAGAGAACCCAATGCGGAGCTCAATCCCAGGACCCTGAGATCATGACCTGAGCTGAAGGCAGAGGCTTTAAGCCACTGAGCCACCCAGGCGCCCCTCCACTAAAGGTTTGAAGAAGAAATGTCAATACTTTATAAACTCTTCTAAAAGTTAGAAGAGATGTGAACACTTTCCAGTTCATTTTACAATACCAGTATTAATTTGATTCCCGAACAAAACAAAGCATCCCAAGTAAAGGAATAGACTATCATGCATTAATGAACATAAACACAAAAATCCTCAACAAAATACTAACAACCTGAATCCAATAGTATAGTAAAAAGGTTACACACCATGACAAAGTGGAATTTACTCCAGGAATGCAAGATTGATTTATTATACAAAAAAGAAATCAATAACTGTATTATGCTTTATTAATAGAACAAAAGAGTAAAACTACATGATCATCTCAATAGATACATAAAAAACATTTGATAAAATCTAACACCTCTTAATGATAAGACACTAAACAAGCTAGGATTAGAAGGGAATTTATTCATCCTGATAAAGAACACCTGTGAAAAACCCATAGATAACATCATACTTAATAGCAAACACTAGTGTTTTCCCTCTACAAACAGCAACAATATTTGAGATTGAAATTGGACCTGTGCATCATACTGAGAACAAAAATTAACTCAAAAATGTATCTACGGGGCTCCGTGCGGGGTGGCTCAGTGGGTTGAAACCTCTGCCTTTGGTTTTTTTGTTTTGTTTTGTTTTGTTTTTTAATATTTTATTTATTTATTTGACACACAGAGAGAGATCAGATCACAAGTAGGCAGAGAAGCAGGCAGAGAGAGGAGGAAGCAGGCTCCCGGCTGAGCAGAGAGCCAGATGCGGGGCTCCATCCCAGGACCCTGAGATGATGACCTGAGCCGAAGGCAGAGGTTTTAGCCCACTGAGCCACCCAGGCACCCTGAAACCTCTGCCTTTGGCTCAGGTCATGATCTCAGGGTCCTGGGATCGAGCCCCGCATCTGGCTCTCTGCTCAGCCGGGAGCCTGCTTCCTCCTCTCTCTCTGCCTGCCTCTCTGCCTACTTGTAATCTCTCTCTCTGTCAAATAAATAAATAAAATCTTTAAAAAAATGTATCTAGAACTAAATGTAAGAACCAAAACTACGAAATTCTTAAAATTAAACATAAATATTTGTGACTAAGGGAATAGGCATTCTTAGATACCACACCAAAAGCACCAGCAACAACAACAATAACAGAAAGTACATTGGACTTGATCAAAATTAAAAATGTTGTGCTTTAAATAACATTATCAAGAAAGTGAAAAGACAACACACAGAAAGGTGAAAATATTTGAACTAAAATATTGAACTATGTCAATAGTTTTATAGCTTTCAGGTATAAGTTTTGCAATCCTTTTCTTATATTTATTCCTAAGTATTTGGTTTTTTTTATGCTATTGTAAGTAAAGTTTTTTTAATTTCATTTTGAATTTCATTACTGTGTATAAATACAATTGGCTTTTGTATGTTGATCTTGTATCTGCAAGTTATAAAACTGGTAAAAGATTATATATTTACTTAAATATATTTATTTACAAATAAATATATACAAATTTTTTTGAAGAATCTAAATAAACATTTCTCAAAAATATACATACTAATGTTTAACAAGCACAATAAAAAATGCTCAGTATCATCAGTTATCATCAACTCAACTCTTCTACTCAACTTCTTCAACTCAACTTTCAACTCAAGACCATATGAGATAACTCTTCATACCCACTAGGACTGCTAAAATTAAAACAAAAAACAACAAAACCAGAAAATAAATATTGAGATGTGGAGAAATTAGAACCTCCATACATTGTTGGCAGGATTATAAAATAAGCAGCCACTTTGGAAACCACTTTGGTAGTTCCTCAAAAGGTTAAACATACCATTATCCTATGACCCAGGAATTCTACTATTAAATATGTTTCCAAGAAAAATAAAAACATATGTCCATCAAGAACTTGTACATGGACATTCACAGCAGCGTTTTTTGGAGTATCCAAAAAATGAAAGCAGCTCAATATCTATGAATGGATAGTCAACTTATGAATGGACATGCAAAATGTGGCTTATCCATACAATGGAATATTATTTGGCCATTAAGAAGCATAGAGTATGCGCTAAGACACAGATGAACCTGGATAACCTCATCCTAAGTGAAAAGAGTCAGTCACAAAGAGCCACATGTGGTATGATTCCATTTATCTGAAATGTTTAGAATAGTCAAATTCACAGAGACAAAAAGTGAATTCATGGTTGCCAAGGAGTGATGAGGGGAGGTGATGGGAGGTGACTCCTCATGGGGAGGTGCTCCTTCCCGGATGGGTGAAAAGTAGACAAGATGCTGGTTGTACCACACCATGTATTTCCTAAACCTTGACTAGTATATATTTAAAGGATGAATTTAACATCTGTGTGTTATATCTCAAAAAAGCTGTCCAATTTCGAAAGTGCTTCTCATCAAGAGATTTGACTGGGACGAGCAACCACCTTCATTTGCATGGAATGGGGGTGTTCTTAGAACTCACGACTTCCACAGCTAAAACCAAGAAAATCCTAGTCAAACAGGTATGCGTATGTCACTCCGACTCAAAGGAGGAAGGCTTGAATTAAGATTTGGAGGGTAAGGAAGAAGGATAGCTGATCAAGTGGGAAGTGGACATACTAATATTTTTTGGGAAGAGGCGCAGATGGGCTAAGGGAACAGAGGACCAGTGAGGAGGTGAGTTTGGTTTGAGCTAAAGCTGGAGACAGTACATGTAGGGTTCAGTCTTCCACACTCTAGAGGAGATGGTAAAGCCTCTAGGTGTTTATATTTCTGGCTCCTCAAATATGCCATAATGTCCATAAGAACTCAGATGGCATCTTATTGCTCTGATCTTCCTCAGGGTAGGGACGAGTTGGCAGGCATGTGGGAGGCATAGGACAGATGTCTGGGGCAACGTTAAGTCCAATATTTTGCTTTCTGGCTTGTGGTTCGATGTTGTGCAAATGGATGTTTCCCTGTTTCCAGCTTCCAGGCTCCTCTTTCATTTTCCGTCTTTTGCCTGTTACCTGTCAGCTGGAGAGACTACTCTCAACTTCACAGAGCTGAGAGGAGCCCAGACGGGTGCTTCTCAAAAGCTGGGACACCAAAGGGGTGACTGTGCTCTCAAAGGAGAAAACTGACAACCAGAGCTAAGAGTTTTTGGCTTTTAATTAAGTAACTTATGCCTGAAACTGGCAACAGCTTATCTGTTCCCCGCACCTCCCTTAAATTAACATACGCCTGCCTCTTGCCTCCCTTTTGCTGCCTGTCAGGATGGCAGAACCTGTGTTGTCAGGAGACCAAAAGCGACTCCTGGGTAGTGAGTTGAGCAGGTCCATATGTCAGTAGAAACATGAGAGAGATAGACAGGGAGAAGCATTGAAAGACAGGTGAACAGAGGTAGGGGAAAAAAAATAAAAAAACACAACCCTGAGCATTGAGGAAAGAGGAAGAATGAAAAGAATTCTAGGAAGTACAGCGCATGGAGAGGCCAATAGAAATAAGTCACGAGGAGTAGAGAAAGCTCCAGAAAAGCCCAGGAAGGATGAGACTTACAAAGAGAATTCCTCTCTCTAGACAGAAGCCTGCCTCAAATCCTTGCCCCTGCTGAGATTCAAATGCAGGCAGTCCAATCACTAAAGTGTTGTTCCTGAATTCCCCAGGCTCTCCTGGAAATCGCTGATGAGCCCTGCATCAGAGCCCCCAAACAAAAATCACCGCCCCCCCTTAAAGCAGTGCATTCAATGTGGCTTTCTTCTGCTCTGCCCAATTATCCTGTTTGCACTCAAAAGGAAAGTTGTACTTGAAGGCATATTAGAAAATATTTATTTAGAATGCTATTTACCACATTGTGCCAAGATGACAAGGCTAGGTAATAAGTAGGGGACACTTCCTTTAGAAAAAGGAAAAAAAAGAAAATTTAAACGGTAGCATCAAAGGTAGCATTTCTATTTCAAAACACAAGAAAATAACCTTATAATGAGGAGTCTTGGAGGGACTGAAATGCTGCTGTTACTACATATCCATCTTTAAAACCCCATTGTTCTAGTTGAAAGGGAGAGAGCACCAGAGATGGAAAGAGTCAGTAAATTAGAAGAAAGGAGAAAAGTATGAATAAGTTATGCTCCCTTAAAGGCACATAGGCGAGATGAAATTCATATTTTAAAAAGGGATCTTTCTGCCGTTATTAAAACTTAAAGAACTTTGCAAAGCAGCTAAATTACTTTGTACCATTTATTCTTGTAAGCTTACTTTCTCCATTTCAATTTGTAGCATGAGACCAGAGGAAAAGAGGGGTCAGGTTTTCCTTTGATTTTTATTACTTTACTTACCAAGTTTCTCGTATTTGTTTTCTACCCTGGTACGTTTGCATCTACACCCACACATTCTCTTTAGAGAACAAGCACATTTTCTTAATTTTGTTTTCATTTCAGAATCTAAACAGAATGTTCTATAACTTTTTCTAAGAAAAACCAACTAACAACATCTGGCTCGTTCTTCCCTCCCATCTTCACTTATTGAGAACCTGCTGTACACTAGCCATTACTCTTGGCACTTCTATACAACCTCACTTAAAGGGTTAAAGAACCCTTTAAGACAGGGTCCTTTGTCTTTCAGGGTTTTGCTTGTTTGTTTGTTTGTTTGTTTGTATCATGGACTTTTCTTGAAAAAAAAAAGAATCACCTCCTAACCCTTGCACCCCCATGCTGCCCATCTCTTTACCTGGTCTTCGGAAGGGCTTTAGACTCTTTTCTTTGCAGAAGTGGTTTCAGTTTGTTCTTCAGAAAAGCAGCATCAGCCACTACTGGGAACTTATTAAAAATGCAGATCTTCAGGCCTCATCCTATACCTACTGAATCAAAACTCTGGGGTGGGCCTTACAGGCTGGGGTTCTTCAGGATGCTTGAATTTCAAACAGTTGCTCTTTGGGATGAATGGCAAACCATCAAGTCAAGCTCTAGTCATAATTTCTTCTTTTTTTTTTTTTTTTAAAGATTTTATTTATTTATTTGACACAGAGAGAGAGATTACAAGTAGGCAGAGAGAGAGGAGAGAGGAGGAAGCAGGCTCTCCGCCGAGCAGAAAGCCCGATGCGGGCCCCGATCCCAGGACGCTGAGATCATGACCTGAGCCGAAAGCAGAGGCCTTAACCCACTGAGCCACCCAGGCGCCCCATAATTTCTTCTTAATATAGACTTGGAATTAGCCAGATTTCAGAAAGTTCAGGAAGTGGGTGCAAAGCAAAAGGAGACACAGAAGATGGAACAGGGTGGCTCTGTTTGGATTTATGCACCTAAAAAATTTAATCAGGGATCCATCAGGAAGCCCAGAGAAACCAACCCATGTAATATATTTCTGCGAAACAGCTTGAATTCTTTGAGCACTGTGACCCTCCCCAGCATGGCTGACTGGGAGATAGGGATATTAACTTCATGATTTAGAAAATTCCATGACTCTCAGTTGCTATGAATTAACTTCCTCCTCTCCCTCTCCAAAGGCTCCTAAAGCTTTATAATCTTCCCCTTCCTCGATGGAGATGCAAAGGCTTTGGCCTTTGGTAGAATGTTAGATCCTGGAGTTTACATTGCGTACTGTGGTTAGACTACATAAAATGCTGGTCACTTAGAATAAACGTGTCATACTGGGCATCACTCGGAATTTAACTGATATTACCTTATGGAAAGAACGCTGTTCTCTGTGTATGAAATAACTTGGTATGGTTTTTTCAAATCAGCAACGGCAGTAGCTATGGTGCTTTTTCACAACTGGAATAAGGAAAACAGAGCTATAGAAAAGAAAGGAATGAATTTGATACAGCAATATGGAATATTACTTACACTTAGGATGTTAACATCTCTGGCTTTTTATGTGCTATTATCCGATGTGCTTCTATTTCTGCTTCTTGGACCTTTCTTTCTAGCAAGAAGCAAACACATACAAATAGTAAGAAGGTGTTGCAATGCTTAGTGGGATCCATTAATGATATAAAGCCGCTAAGCCCATCATTTTCCCGCTGATTATCTTTGGAGACCAGGAACTGGAATGGACTTTGGAGAACTGGGATGGGGAAGGGAGGCTGTATTCTAGACTCTTGGTAAGCATGCTTCCCAGTCATGCATGAGGAAGAGAGCTGACAGCTGTTTTACCCTGTACATCTTCTTTGTTCCCACAAACAGTGACTCTCCTTCATAGATTTTTCCTCACCTGGTATGGCCCAAGACATATCATGTGTAGTTTAGCTACAAATTATATCTCAGTAATGGTATGCTTGTGGCAACAAATTTTTTCAAGATTTTATTTATTTATTTGAGAGAGAGAGAGAGAGAGAGAGAGAGATTGAGAACAAGTAGTGAGGGCAGAGGGAGAACCAGACTCCCTGCTGAGCAGAGAGCCCGACATGGGGCTTGATCCCAAGACCCTGAGATCATGACCTGAGCAGAAGGCAGATGCTTAAACAACTGAGCTGCCCAGGCACCCCTGTGACAAAAAATTTTTTGAATGCAGTGCATTTGGGCAACCCAAAGGTGTAAAATATTTCTTGATTCATACATGGGCTGTCTGTCTTTACATTTCCCTGTGGATTCCCTTTCATATTCCTCTTACAGGTTCCCATACTTAAGAACATGTGAGAATTTTAGAAAAGATTGCTAAGTAAATTTTATTAGTACACATGTGACAGGTTGGGTTTTCTGGGAAGCAGAGTGTAAGGCAGAGGTTAGCATGAAGGTCTTTAACCAGGAAGTACTCTTGAGATCAACAGCTGCAGAAGGTAGGCAAGGACATAGGATTTGGGTGGAGGGAAAAATTGAGCTGTGATGCAGCCCCAGTGAATTTCTCCACTGATCTATCAGTAGTTCTTGAATCTTGGATGCCTTGTGGGAACAAAGGAGCGTAGAACTTTATGTTAATTAGTCACTGGGCTTGGGATGTCTGGAATGAGGTGTAACTTTAGACAAGGAAGTTTTCTTTAGTCAAGGTGAGGCAATCACAAAAGGGGGCTGGTGATAGGTGAGGGCATTCCTAGCAGAAGGGGAACCAATTATTCTTGGTGAGTGATCTCAGTAGCTCATCACAGCATCTGCAGCAACTGGTGAGTAGGTCCTCTCAGGAGAACACCTGAGGTATAGTCAACATTTTAGAGTCCGTAAGATCTCGAAAGAGATTACTATAGGAAAGCCACATTGATATTTCACTCACCTACAGCCTAAGACAAGCAGGTAATCCCAAAAGAGAATATGGCCAAAAGACTATGAAACTGATCATATATGCCTATGAGACCTTCTTCTCCTCCTTATCCTTCTTCCCTTTCTTCTTCTTCTCCTTCTTCTTCTTCTTCTCCTTCTTCTTCTTCTTCTTCTTCTTCTTCTTCTTCTTCTTCTTCTTCTCCTTCTCCTCCTCCTCCTCCTCCTCCGCCGCCGCCTCCTCCTCTGCCGCCGCCTCCTCCTCTTCCTCCTCCTCCTCCTTCTTCTTCTCCTCCTCCTCTTCCTTCTGCTCCTCCTCCCCCTCCTCCTCCTTCTTCTTCTTCCTCCTCTTCCTCCTTCTTCTCCTTCTCTTTCTTCATCTCCTTCTCCTTCTCCTTCTTCTTCTTCTTCTTGAATCCAACTGAAATTGGTGGCCAAGACACCAAAATCCAAAATGTCTGAAGATTAGGCTTATAGAATTATGTGAATTTTCTTCAACTCTTCTGTCATACTGTTCCTGAAATTCTTCCCCTTAGTGGTGATCTTTCCTGTATGGAAAGACCTCTGTTGTGCCTTAATGGTGTTTAGCGAGATTCTTTAAAATAACCATTAGAATTCTGTGTATAACTTGAACACTTAGACTTTTCACATACTCTAAGAACATCAACTGGCATTAGGAGGGGTGAAGAATGCAGGGGCATGCGATTTTCATGATACATGCAAGTTTGTATTGTAAAATACAAGCAGAAATCCTCCCATGGAGATAGTCTTTGTTTACGTGCTGACTCTATGGGGCTTAAAAGGGGAAAAAAGCACGTGTTATCTAATTTACCAAGCCATCATCTATTATATCATAAGTAGCATATATGAAAATAATAATACAATTCTAACTAGGCTTTCCTTCTCCAAGATCTTGATGGATAATGATTCCACTATATAAAATGTACATGACTAGAGCTACTTCCCCTGGAGTACAGAACATGGACTTTTTCATCAGGAGGATGTCATTTTCAAGTCTTAGTTCTGCATCTTATTATATATAATGGCTTTGGATGATTATTCCTCTGGGTTTCTGTTTCTGTAAAACAGAGACTAAAATTCACAAACCTCACTTAATTGTTTTGAGAATTAAATGTAATAATGCATCTAGATTTCAGCTCAGTACATAGTAAACACCCACTACATATTAACTATTATTATTACTCCAAAACTTTGGATATCTGTAAATGAGTAAATTTTACAAATTACCAGGCTTGACTGAAGAACTAAGGAAGGTGGACTTCAGGTTCCCCTTGAGCCCTGGACCTCTGAGCCTTCCCTGTGTTCTTAGGAAGTTCTAAACTTCAGTTATTTTTGGATTTTAACCATCATTTTGAATAGTACTAATTACCATCAGCTAAAGTGAGAAGGCTGGAGTTGTTTCCTTTGGGAAGATGACCTACTTACACCTATCTCAAGCCACTCATTTTTGTCTATTTTTTGTTATCACATTACTGAAACAGAGCTCATGGGATAAATTGTCTTAGGCTTCATTACCAGTGAAATTACATCAATGAAAACCCCTGGAATAGTTATGCCTATTGACTTTTTTTACTCTGGCACTCATTCTTTCCTCTCTTGCCCCCCAAAGCAATAATGAGATTTCACACCTAGATCCTATTTAAATATCTGGTTGATTATATGGACAATGGTCTTCTGTCTCAGCCATTTGCAAGTTAATAGTATGTCAGGACAGACTGCATAAAGATCAGATATTTTGGCCTAACTAAACATTGCATTTATTCAAGGAGAAATCCCCAAGCATCCAGTTCAGGGTTGGATTGCTTGAGAAGGCAGTCGTCAGTGGAGACTTGATAAGTAATTTGGATGACGAGATGAAGCTGAATAAGACACATTACTGAAAACTCATTCCAATTTCTTGAATCATAATATTTGATATATTTATAAAGCACATGTAAATCATCAGAATCTTTCCATTTTTAAGATTCAATTTCATAGATTATTTATGAATATCTTATTACAGAATCCCATTTATACCTCCATTAGATTTCCAGCTAGGCAATTGTATAGTTCACACTACATTATGTCTTACAAAATTTCACTATGTGTAAGTAAATGCACCCTCCCCACTCCTTTCCTGTGTGTCTATTTAAGGCACTTTGGGGTTTGGAAGAAGTGTCTCTCACCATAGGGTATAGTGGAGGCAAGTAGAGACAGAAAGTAGCTAGAAGTATTTTTGTTCCAGAAAGTCATAAATGGCAAAAAGAAAGCAACAATCTAGGAAAAATAACAATGTGATAATTGTTTGAATTGTGTACCTACTAATTATGAACTATATACCTATGATGACTGATGATCTGCTAGATCTTAGGGATAGAACTTTAAACATCACAGACATAGTACCAGCCTATGATATTGGATGCACTTATGCCAAGGCTTGGGCATTGCCATATTATTATTTTGAAGAGATTTTGATCTCTCGCTCTCATGCATTCAGTGACAGCATGTGGTTTTTCTACATATGGTCTATGTTTACATTTGCATAAGGTGTACAGGTGGCTCTTATCTGCTTGATTAAGCATCAGATTTCTGGCCTGGAAAGTAAAACTAGATTGTGAACGCCTATGAAATGTAACTAACCCAGCAATAATGAAGTTGATTTTTTTTTTAAACATGGCTCTTATCTTGTTTTCAAGTTAGGGCCCATCAGTGCCTTTGAATAAGCATATAACTTCAAAATTTGATGACCTTGGAAGATAACACCCATCTGAGTGTGTAAGTTCCAAAGAATTTGTCCAAAGCATGCTATGTGATTTGTTAATGGTCTCCTGTTTAGCCAGGGAATTGTAACTAATTTCTGGAGAATTTCCACTTCTTTTCAATGAGGCAACCAGTAGAATAGAACCCCTGATACCACAGTATTTGTGCCCAGTGGAAGTACCCATATCTGTAAGCCTTGATTATTTTTATCATATTTATAATTCATATAAATATATCACATCCACTAATAGTCGATGGTCGCCTATAATCAGCTGTTAAGATGGATTAATTACATTGCATTTTCATAAAAGTAACACTGTTTGCATGTCCCTCAAGCAACCCCAGAGACACAACCTGTCCAATTTAGGATGCTGTCTCCCCTAGGACAGACTGCACACAGTCTTATTTCAATTTTGAGACTATAGTTTTCATTGAATTCCCAGTGAGGCCTCACTCATTCCTGCTTAATGATGGTGATGGGAAGTGACCCAATTCGGAGGCTCTGAACATCATTCCCTTGAGAATACAGGCTCCAATCTACTGTTCAGATGGGAAAATGGTACCAAGATAGAGAGTTAACTTAGAGTTAGCTACCTTGTGTATTCTTCTATCATAAAAGATAATTCATATCAGAAAAAGTCAGATTATTGATTTTTGGCTTCATAGCTGATTCTAGTCCTTAATTCTAAGAAATGAGATGAGAGCATGTGTTTCCTTAATTAATGTGCTTATCCATAGTCACTGACTGAAAGCAAACTGTAGTAAAGTGCCCAAGTCTACAACTGACTACTTATGTACAGTGAAGAACCATCTGATAGATTTCAATAGATAATATGATGAGTTTCAGCTGCTTTCAAAAGACCATGGTAAGCCTCTGGGAACAGAATGCTAAACAAGATCAACCGTTACCATCGGGGACTTTACCATTTCAAGGACTTTAGTCGTCATAATGGCAGGCCAAACCGGATAAATGCTAGAATACAATAGAGGTCTAAACACATTGCTGGAATCAATTTCCTCTTCTTTACTGCTATTCTCATTCCCCTCTTTTGTAGATATATTTTTTCTCTCTCATCTGGACTCTTATGTCTTAAGTGGACCTCCAAACACATCTGCTTGCTTCCATACTCCACTCTAAACTGCCTTCCACAAATTCAGCAGAACCTTTATAAAATATGCAGATATAGGCCTGTTGCCTCCACATCTAGACTTCTTCAATAGTTTTTCCTTGCCTATGGGATAAAATCTGAACTCCTTTGAATGGCTTCCCAGGTTCTTTCTGATTTGGCTCCTGTCTGCCTATTTAGCTACACTTTCCTCCCTTCTCCCAGTTACTCTAACTCTCCAGCTACCCTGAATTACTTATGCTTTCTCAACTCATACCTTTCCACAAGCTATTTCCTTGGCTTGGATTGCTTTTCTTGCCCTTCTTTGTCATTTGAATTCCTAATCATCCTGTAAATTCAACTCTAACACTGCTTGCTCAGTATTCCGTGGCTGGAATTGGATTAGTGTAGAACCTTGTGCCTCTATCATAGTCCTCAGTATCCTGTGTTGTAAATACAGGCTTATGAGTGGATATATGAATAGGCACTGGCAGTAAGAGTCTTGAAAAGATGAACCTGTCATATTTATCTTTGCATGCTCAGGGTTTAATGCAGTCCTGTATGTATAGTAGGTACTCCGAATAGTTGGTTGAACAAATGAGTGACACCAAGTGCAGGGGTAAAATGGTTACCACGGACTGAGGTCTTCAGGGAGGGCTTTGGAGAGCATATATTTGGGCTGGTCCCTGAGATGAAAGGATTTAAATGAGCAGAAGTGAGGGCAGGTTATTGCTGGAAGGATATACACCATGTGGAAAGGACACTAGCTGATTACTCGGCATCATCTTTGAAGGGACTTTTGGAGTTTGGTGTTAACTTGATTCATTAAGGGTGTCTCATGCCTGATCAAACTAATCCTGATTCTTCAGACAACTCATGCCCAGAAAACCTCAGTTGGAAGCCAAGAAAGCTTGGTGAAGGGCTGATAGTTTGGGGTACTTCAAACACCATTATGGAAGCAGCATGCTTTTTGCCCTGCCTTCTTGGCAAGATCTCACTCCTCAGATGGAGACACAGTCTTGTTCTAGCTCATTTCCCTTCATCATAACTCTTAGATTTCCCACCTAATGGATAAAGCTCTGTCTCATCAAACAACTTTTTTTCAGTTGGTTCTAAAATTATTATTAGATGGGTGAAAATAGCTGTTTAAACTGACTATTGGCTACAGAATTGAAGTTGATCCTGGAGAGAGAAGCCTCATTATTAACTTTCTTTAAAAAAGGAAAAGAAGAAAATTACAGCAGGGGCACTGACTTTATTCTCTCACTTTAGGGACTTGGCTGTTTTGGAATCTGGAATCTCAAGAGTCATTTTGAAGCATTTGCTTACAGGAGTCAGCCTTAAGAGGCTGTGATGTGGTTTCAGAAGCTGAGCAGTGACAGGCTTTGATAATTCCAAATAATGACTTGAACAGTGCCTATACAGATAGAAGAATGCAGGAGGCTGAAATACTATGAAGATAACTCAGGTAGATAGATTATCAGATATTCTAGAATCCAATCTTTTTTTTTTTTTTGATCAGTTAATTTTCAGATTTATTTCCTAACTGGTCCAGAAAACTGCTTCTAATCTGAAATTCACAAGAGCCAAAGTCATGGCAATATCATTTTATTAACAGTTTAACTGGAAACTAACTACAGATTAGATGATAGCTATAGGACTGTAGTCTTTCTTCCTCACTGGCACAACATGGCATTTTGGATATCATTGACTATGATTCTGATAAATCACATGGCCAGTGCAAAAGGAGAAGAAATAAAGATATTTAAATGCAGGGAAATTGACATTTTCTTGTTTCTCCTGTATCGATGTCCCTTCCTTTCTTTGTAGGTGATTTTCACTCTCCTAGAGTGTCTTTTTACTAATTCATGTTCATTTTTGCCTTCAAGATCTGGCATATTCATTCAGAGACCAAAATACTTTGAAGGCCTGTAATAGTCATGGCGGATGCATGGGATTCATTCATTCATCCTTTCATTCATTCGACAAAGTTTTATTGTTCATCTGCCATGTACATGGTATGGTTCCTACTAAAAAAGAAATTATAACACATAAAGGAGAGAGAAAAGAAAGCCAGTAATACCAATTGGGAGATTCATGTACTGTGCCCAGGATATGACATTTTTATAGTGACTCCTAAGGAAGGGTGTGATTATGTCTAACCATTTTGTGGAGAGTGAGATGAGGGTCAAGAGGAGCTTCAACTGGAAGCACCTACAAATTGCCCTTGCTGAGAAACTCTGCATAGATATGACTGACCACCTGATTATTATTTGGAATGTATTCGCTTCCCTTTGCTTCTTGTCTTAGTCCTGTTTTACAGTTAACGAAATAAAAGTGTAAAAATGGCTGATTCATTAATTCTTTCTGATTTCCTTGTTCCATGTTTATCATTTCTCCCCCTTGTTCCATGTTTAGATTGCAAGTGCCTCAATGGGAGGGTCTGTCTTTTTGTCTTTCTGTTTTTGTTGTTTACTTTCAAGGTCTGTAGGGCCCACTATGTTGTGGAGTCCAAGTAATTACTTCAAAATAGCTGTTAAATAAATGTTTAAACATACACACTCTCCCAGTTTTGATCTCAGTTTTCTGAAAAATTGTTTCCATTTGTCAACTCATTGTAGAAAGGTAGTTGCAACTGAACTGAATAAGTTCTGACAGCTACTTCCTGGTACCCAGTCTTTCTGTCGCTAGGAATATATTTTTCCCCGATGACTGGAAAAAGAGTAGCACCACTATCTAGTTCATTGGTGCTTATCCTCTCCCCATGGGGAAGATAAAATACATTATGCACATACACAAAATTGTGTATACAGTTCCATGGTGTTGAGATACTCCCTCTCCCTCTCTCCCTATGGCAGTATTTTACGGGTCCTTCTATACAATGAGAAAACTGTGTATTGGGAGTGAAGAAATGAGGGTTCAAATCTCATCTTTGGAGTGAACTAGTTGGTCGTCATTAACTGTCACCTAATAACTTTGCACCGAGTTTCCTTTTCTCTGCAAATTGAGTAATCATAGATTCTCCATCTCCTAGATTGTTAGTAGATTAAACTGAAATAAAATATGAGGAGGCTATGAGGAATAGAAAGGCACTAAATGTGTATATTATTATTAGAGATACTACTAATAATAAAAGTGAAGAGTATTTATGATATTACTGCAAAGTAGTTTGTTTAAAAAGAGGGCAGTCTGGTTGGAAATCTTCCCAGAAGAGCCACAGAAAATATGTTTGGGTCAGAAATAAGGCTGACCCTGATTTCAATTAATGAAACCACTAAGCTTTTAAGAAATCTGAAATGAAATCTAATTGACTTATTTTTAACCATTACTGAGTTGTCAAAATGTACCCTCTTCATGTGTTCTTAGAGGTACATTCATTAGAGTTCCAAGAAGTCAAATTCTTAGCATGTTTAAAAAAAAAAAGCAAAATAATATGGGTCTTTTCAAGATTTAACCTATCTGCTCAGAAACATCCTAACAGAGAATGCCAAAGCAGAGATTCACACTATTGCTTTACAGATTTTTCTTTCCTCCTAATTTTTAATGTCAACTTGCTGCTAGAGATGGACAGATCTGGGAACTTAGCGGATAGCTCCAATCCCCTGAGATTGCCTGACAATCACCCCGGGAGGCAATCCTCCCAGAGAGACTGGTAAGCAGTCTGCTCTTAGCACCCAGCAGCCTACAGGACAAAAAAATTACACAGATTTTAAAACAAAGATGATTTGCATATTTACCCTTTAAATTACAAATATTCTCTAATAAGGCATATGTCATCTGCAAAGTCTCCAAACCAGAAAGAGCGGACATATGCATTTTCTTCTGTTCTTTGACTTCTTCCCATCTTCTACTTATGCTCCTCCTACTTTAGCTGAGTTTTGATCTATGATCTATGATAAACCTCCCTGAGCACTTGGTCAGACGCCTGGCCTAGAGGGAAAGAAAATAATTCAAATTGAATGAGAACCCGGGACACCCAGGAATCCTTCTGGGCAAGAGAAATCTAATTGTATGTCATTTCTAAATTCTGACTCATTGCAGCAGCCTGAGAACAACAACACAAAAAAATCGATAGGCAGATAGAGTGAGTTGAGAGATAAATAGCGCAAATAAGGAGGTAGACATGCAATAAATACAACCATTGATGTGAAGCCTCTCTCCATACACAGCAGCCCAAGTTAGTTGGACATGGAGGCCCAGCTGTTAGTTAGACACGAGTTCCATAGGTAGAGAAGAGGTAATTGGATACAGTAGGTAGAAGGATTGACCTGGCCATTTATACAAGCGCCTACTCCCCATTGGCATTTCAGGGAATGAATGCCCAGAGACCCAACTCCAGTCTGTATGCACCATCCATCCACCTGTAATGAGGTCTATGAATCACGTTTCTCCCGAAAGACAGCCTGATCTGTCACTGTATTTGACAGCTGTCAATCACAGCAGCCATGAGGAGCCTACGTTTGGCATTATTTTCTGATATTTATCAAATCCAATCAAACTCGGACTCTCCATGAAAGGGCAGATGCAGATTGCAACCACTCAATTGTATTAGAGTCCCACACAATTTGTTTTCTGTTATTGCTCGGGTGAAGCTCTCTTCCATTAAAAGATATAGGAGTGGACTATTTTTAACCCTGAGAATTGACACTGCATACTAAGAGGTAGTGAGCTTTGCTCAAACTGCGGTCTTTCGCTGTGCGATGGTGATATCACTTCTCGTTCTCTACAGGAGGCTGGCCTCCGGTTCTGCCCCTCATGTGTGAGCTAACCTGTCTACTACAGTGTATAATGGGAAAACTGAAACCCCCTGGGGGTATTGAGGCTGCCAAGAAATTGAAAATGGATCAAATACTGTTACCTTGTCAAGAAGATTTTTTTAAATTTATGTGGAGTAATAATATCTTTTTTTAGTGCCTTTCCTCTAGCAGAATCCTAAAGTATTTTATGAGCTGTGTACAGCATGTGGGGAAATCACTTTGTATGCCTGTGACATGCAGCTATCTCTAGAAGGGTATATGTGAGGAGACAGGTAGAGCTCAAACCAAGTATTGTGTCATGGGAGGATGCTCCTGCAATGCTTAATGGCCCAAGGTTTTGTTGTCACTTTCCACATGTTGGTTGTACCTCTAAAATAATTTAGGCTGTTTTCTGTGGCAGATTCTTGGTTTCTCTCTGGGGACTGTAGGTTTCCCACCAACTTTTATGCACCTTTTCAAAACCCCCTTCTTCATATGAGGTTCAGGGACAGGCATAGGGTAGGTACAATATCCAGATGTGACCAGCTTTGGAGAGAAGTCTTTTTTTCCTTACAGGAAAGGCCTAGCAATCCTGTGAGGTGAAGGGAGTGAATCTATGATTGTCCTTATTTTACAGTTCTGGAGACTACAGAACGTATAGGTTCATAGGACAACAGATTTGACCTTGAGGGGACAAATGGCAGAGTCAGCACTTAACCTCAGGTTGACTGACTTTGAATCGTGTTCTTATGATCTGGTACCTTGCCTCATAAGGCAGGCACGCGTTGTAATTCCTCAGTGTCCCTCTGGAACTGCTGAAGTCTGGGGTTGCTCCAACGTGTAGCTCCTTCTCTGGAAATCCATCCCCTCTAACTGCTTTCTGTGGAGCCTCCTTAACACCCTTAGACACTGATCCAGGGCAGCTGTGACTGAGGCTCAATAGTCCCTGCCTCAGGCAGCTAGCCGAGCCCTCAGGTAGTTCCACCTGCAGGATTGTCCCTGCCCACCAATTAATTTGTCTTCTTGGTCACTGACTTCCACTTTCATCTCTTTGTTCTACTGTTCAACATCTTTCGATTTCTTTCCTTTTGCACATTTCAGGTTAACATCATATACCAAAATAGCTGTTTTCCCAGCATGGACAGAATGTGACATCATGTTTACAATCAAGCAGCGTTCGAGAATCTACGCGAAGAAGACAGAGCCACAGAGATTATGCTTCTCCTCTCTGGTTGACATTCTGCTACAGGAGAGGACAGGAAAGAGAGCCGTAGGGCTCAGCTCCTCGGTGCGGGACAAGGTAACAGAAACCACAAGGTCGCTTCAAAATGTGGAGAAATTATAGTCTGCCTCTTGGGAAATTATTTCTAAGGGGGTAGCTGGGCAGACATGCTAATACCTAGGTAGCTCCCAAATTGCCCCCTTCCCCTCCCTTTTTCTGGGAACAGGGCCCTGGCTCAGTGATCCTTTTAGATTTATGGAGTGGGTCTGATATCAGATAGATATTGACCAATCAGACATTTTCTAGGATTTTTCAATGTCCAGAAACGTGTGCTTCTCAGCCATGAATGTGTGCGTGTGTGTCCATGCTGACCCTAAAATAGTAGACTTGGCAGCTATTGATGACCATCAGATTATGAGCTCCACAGGGCAGTGATCTTTGTTTTATTCACTACTGTATTCCCAGTGCGGAGTACAATGCCTGACATATTGTTGAAAGAATAAATGAAGAAATGATTGTTTCCTGCCATGTGGAGAAGACGGAGAAGGATGAGGCTGCTGTGTGCAGAGAGAGGAATAGAGGTAGAGAAGAGCCCGTCAGTGTTTGAGTCCCTCCATCCAGTCTGTATGGATGCCCATCTCTGACACTCCCCTTCACAGGGTTAAGAAAGCCAAGAACCTTTTCTTTTGATTTAAGCTGCTTTGAATTTGGTTTCTATCACTTGCAAACAACAGTGTCCTGGATTATATGCCTATATGCTCCTACATGCAATTTAATATAATCCAAACCTGCTGCTCTATCTGTCTGTCTGTCTGTCTATCTATCTATCTATCTATCTATCTACCTACCTACCTACCCATCTATTTGTTTATCATGAAGGAAAGTAGATGTGCTTTCTGGGGGAGGTTGGTGTGATTGGATCGGCATGAATGTCAACGTGACCTTGAAGTAAGATCTATGAGTAAAAAAGGAAAAGATTTTGGCAAATGCATGAGGAGCCTATTCCATCTGAGAATGGATGTGAGACAAGATGGAACTCTGGTCAAAGGTAAGCGTGAAGACAGAGGAGTGGTAGGAAAGAACTGAATGGTAGGAAATGCAACCATGAATCTAGAAGACAGCTGTGCTTAGAATGATGCTTTCCTATTCCTGGGTTTGCTTCTCTCATCTCATCTCTTGCCTCTGTTTCTCTCAATGGGATAAAGATTTTCTTGATAGAAAAAAGACTTTTATAAGGAGCTGTTTGGTATAGGGAATCAAAGGCATGTTCCAAACTACTCCCTGGTACCCAATGCCACCTGATGGAGTTGTAACTGTTGTCCAGTTATTAGAGCTTTCGACACTTCTAATGACAGATTAAATCCAAGCAGTGGTTTCTGGACCAAATGACCTGTTCTAATTGCCCTGTCTCTGGTCTTGAAGGATGAACTGCACTTTATAGATCAGGGCTGCGCAGAGAGTGTCTAGGCTATTCTGTGACCCACAGAGGCCCTTGACAGCTGTAAACCTTGCCTCCTCTACCTAACTAATACCAGTGAGTGTGCTCTCATGAATATTCGAGAAGTGTAAAGGAGGACTCAGTGCTACAAAGTGTCTTTTAGAAGGCGCAGACCTTAAAAGCTAAGCACCATTGTGAGATACGTGCTCATGTGTGTGTTTTAACCAGTTCTAAGGACACTACCAGAGTTTCAGAATCCTTACCAAAGAATTTAAAATACCAAGCAATTTGAATCTCCAATGGAACATAGGATGGAAGCATGAAAAAGAAAGAAGGGGAAGGAGAAAGGGAGGAAGGCAGAAAAAAAGGAAGGGAGGGGAGGGAGGAAGGAAGGAGGGAGGGAGGGAGGCAGGGAAGGAGAAAAGAGGGAAGAGAGAGAGAAAACCTGTACCAGTCAAGTGCAACATTTCTGTGATCACTTTAGCTTAATTGCTACAATACTATACATTGCAAATCATTTAGCCTAGAAAATCTCCCCAAATCCATCACCTCTTAGGTAATTACTGCTTCATTATGCTGAGTTTATAATGATCCATTTACAATCATGGAATGAATCAGCTCCCACCACAGAGAGCAACAACAGAGGTTGATTCTTCCAGCACCTCTTCCTGTCACCCAGCCTCAGGGAGGGCTGCCCTGTGGTACAGAACTGTCACAAAAGATCTGCAGAATAAACACGGAGTGCTAAGGGGGAAGGGAGCAGAGAGGAAAGGGTTACCCAGAGAAAATGTTATGACCAAGAAAGTCACACTGACATCTTTCAATTCTTTAAGTAAATCTGACTTGGTTAGCAAAATCATTTAAATTTTTCTCCTTGGGTCGAAAACTGTGTCTGGTTTCAGAAAAAAAAAGCTGGAAAGCTCTGACCCTAGCTTGGAAGCATGGTCAAGAGGTAGTCACGTGGAGGCCTGAGGCCATTCTAGACATGAAGACTACCTTTAAGGCAGAAGGTGGTGAGGGCAGGGGCCCATGGGAAGCACCTGTGATGGAATGCTTCATTCATTCCATAGATAAAAGAGGAGTCACCAAGGAGAAGAAGCAGGAAAAATAGAAGAATGGCGTTTGATGCAATGGTAAGTAGGAAGCAAATAACGGAAACAGGAAGACAGTTCACCTTCCCAAATCACATGCAGTAGCTGCAGCATGAGGAGCAAAGTAAGCCCCTAAAATTCCTGACTTCATGGTCAGGTATCCAGAACACCAGGTGACAATGTAACTTCCTTTTGGTGCAGGTGAAAACCAGACAGCTTCTACCTTCCGTTTCTCCACTCAGGCTTTCGAGAAAACTCAAATTATTTCTTTCTCATGCACTTCTTCTCTGTCTTCCTTAGCTTGGCCACCCACTGATTCATCAACTGGTTCATCCATTCCTTCCTTTCGTTCACACACATATACTTGTTATCTACCAATATTAGAGGACCTTTACTGAACTTTAGAGGACTTCAGGTGTTGTAACTGTACAGGTAGAGGGAGCTTGTAACTCTTGTGTCTGGTATACATCCTTCCATTCAATGCTTGTTAGTCCCTTCCAGTGAACTGGGTCCAGTGAGTGCACCACTCAGTACAAGGACCTTACTTGGCCCCAAAGACCTGGCCCAGGGAAGTGAAGGAAAGCGGATGTTCCACATGCAGGACTGAGTGGAGGTTGACTGAGGGTGTCAAGCCCAGAGAAGAGAGAATTCTGATTAGGTATTTTAACTACCTTCATGAAATGGAATAACTGCAACTATTTTATGCTTTATTGTGTGGTTCCATGTTGGTATGGGTATTACTAAAATAGCCATGGATTGAGCATTTGCTTTGCATTGAGCACTGTACATCATGTTGGGTGATCTTTGCAATAATCCAGTGAGATAAATCTAGTCCATTTTACAGGTGGTAAAACTAAGGCTTTGGAAGTACATAACTTGCCAGGGATCAGAAATTATTATGGTGGAGAGTCAGACTTTGCTTAAATGATCATGCCTTATCATTTAAATGATAAGGAATAAAATTATAAGCAACACAAGGACTATGCTTATAGAAACTGAAAGCCAGGAAAACCAGTGATGTAATTCTATCTGAGTCCAAATGCCTAAAACCGGGGAACTGACCATGTTAATCTCAGTCCAAGAGAAGGAGAGGATGAGATGAGATGTCTCAGCTCAGTAGAGAGGCAGATGAAAAGAGGCAAATTCCTCCTTCCTTGGCCTTTTGTTCTATTAACGTCCTCAATGGATGCAATGATGCCCACCCGCACTGGGGAGATGATTTAAATGTTGATCTCATCCAGACACATCCAGACACGCTCTCTCACACACACCCCCAGAAATTACGTTTGATCTGGGCACTCTGAATCAGTCAAGCTGACACATAAAGTGATCAAGTTGACAAAAACACTTATTAAAGAAACACTCAAGAACTGTCTCCCCTCCTGAAGCGGTTTCTGTTTCTTTGATTAGAGATACACAAGCAGCCACATGATTATTTTGTGAGAGTTTTAATTAGTAGAAGGCACTTGGTCATTGAACATGGACTTTTCCTAGAAGGCCTTCAGATTCTTTCTCACCCTGACATTCTAGGAGGCTTTGGAACACTTACCCCCCTGTCACCAAAGTGTGTTTTCAGATTGCAGGTGGCAACCAGTGAGCCACTCCTCCTCTCAGGAATGCTTACAGCATTCTTTTTTTTTTTTTTTAAAGATTTTATTTATTTATTTGACAGAGAGAGATTACAAGTAGGCAGAGAGGCAGGCAGAGAGACAGGGAGAGGAGGAAGCAGGCTCCCTGCTGAGCAGAGAGCCCAATGCGGGCCTCGATCCCAGGACGCTGAGATCTTGACCTGAGCCGAAAGCAGAGGCTTTAACCCACTGAGCCACCCAGGTGCCCAGCTTACAGCATTCTTTACTAGGGTAATGGGGAGTGGGCATCCGTTAGTAAATGCACTCGTCTGTTGAAGGCAAATCAACGGTTCAGCACATCCAGAGTCGCAGACCAGTCAACTTGCCTAAGAATGAGTGTGTTTTTAGTAATCAATTGCTGTTTATTTGACACATGGCTGTCTGGGTAAATTTAAATGATGTGTATTTAGGAACCTTGATATAAACCGCTACCTTAGAAACATAGTCATTTATCAGGGACTAAGTTGTTGTTAATAACCTTCCCCAGGGGAATTGCAGGCAAATGGTTATGTATTTGGTGATATTGGGCCTTCAGTCAGACACGCTGGGAAACTTAATCTTCCATTTCAGAAGAATAATAGGGTGTTATGTGGTAGAACAGTGACAGGGTCTGCAAAATAGACTGCGTTATTCTCTCAGAGTATTAGGACAGAGGCGGGACTGGGGTGCACATGAATTTTGATTGGAAATGTGCTCAGTTTTGCACCAGAAGGACCCTTATAAAGATGAGGGGCAAGTTCTGTCATGGGAAGAGCCACAGATTGTCCCAGCTGTAGGGAAACTGGAAAATCATCTGGTCTAATCTTAGCTTTGAACACCTTTCTTTTACTGATGAGGAAACTGGGGGCATAATGTGCTAAAGTGGGATGGACGGATATCCAGTTCAAGGTCTCAAAGTGAGAAATGGAAGAACTCTGGTTGGCGTAACAGCAAGAAGTCACCCTTCCTGATTCACAGTCCAGCCCCAGCAGTGATGTAAATACACCATTGGAGGAGCAGTGCCCTGTATGTCCCTTAGTGACATCCCGGGCAATGTAGCCAAGATGTAGCTACCAATGTGGCCAAGAAGGGTAGAGTGCCCCTGGTGGCTGGGAAGATGTCAGAGCTTGAAGCAACTTTGTGTGACAATGACATTGAACTCATCGATGTTGAAATCCTGGGCCATTATAGACAGAAGGAGATGTTGGTACAGACTTGGAATCAGAGTCAGGTAAAGCAGAGCTAGAAAAGAGTGTGTGATGTCCTGGGCAGGAGTGAAGGGAAGTATCCGTGGTAAGGGAAGGAAAGAGGGGACAGTTAGGAGGGGCCCCACCCGTGTCTGGGTGAGAGAAAGTACTGCCACCTAAAGATCTAAAAACTTGAAAGTTCAAGGACTGCATGGATTTTGTAACTGCATCTGTCTGGTCAAAGAGCCGATAATTGGGCACCTGGGTGACTCAGTGGGTTAAAGCCTCTGCCTTCGGCTCAAGTCATGATCTCAGGGTCCTGGGATCGAGGCCCACATCGGGCTCCCCTGCCTCCTCCTCTCTCTCTGCCTGCCTCTCTGCCTACTTGTAATCTCTCTCTCTCTCTCTCTGTCAAAAAATAAATAAAATCTTTTAAAAAAAAAAGAGCCGATAATTATAAGACTTTTATAATTTTATCTTCATATTTCTTAAAATGTCAACTCCTCTGTGAAGTCTTTCCCCAAATTTCTTATGCTTAAATAGTTTGCATAGTGCTAGAGTGCCAACATATTCATTTTCTCCTAGTTTTTCTTTGTGTCTGCCTTCTCTGATACTCTGTTACCTTATCTGAAAAATCTCGATGACTCTGAAATCTACACGATTTTCAGAAAAAAATAAGCACTCAAGGTATATCAGGGAATAAACACAGGTAAGATAATGAGTATTATGTATGCAGCACTTTCTAGTTAGATAAATGCTTTCACATCAGTTATCTCTTGTAATTATCTCTTGTATCTCTTGTAATTCCCACAATTATCTTAGGAAGCTGCTCTGATTATTATTCAGTTTTTAAATGAGGAAACTTGCTCAGAGAGGTTAATTATCCAAGATCATGCAACTAGGAAGTGACAAAGATAGGAAGTCTTAGAACTCCCATTGCATCATGCTGGGGGAAAAAGGATGAAATAATCATCGGGAATTGCTTTAAAATTCACACCTGTTTTGCTGGTGCAGACCCAGCTGTCATGCTGGAATGCAACTAACAAACAAATGCATCATGACACCTGCTATCTGTTCAGCTGCCTAAGCTAAAACCATCCGTCATGTTTAAGCCTATATCCCACTGGGGACAAAGCCTTGAGGTAAATGGGACAACTGAGTTATGAACAAAGGGTCTTGGGACCATGGAAGCAGGAACTATCAGTTCAGAGTGAAGAAACCTCAGAAATTTTCAGAGAGAGAGGGGCTGGTGTTGGACCAGGACCTTGGAAGATCAATAGGAATCTGGGATGCTGAAAAGAGAAGGAAGCTTTTTCTAACTAGATGAAATGATTTGACTCAGAACAAGACAGTGCGAATATGTAAACATGTCTGAGGACTTGCCAAGGGTCTGGGAGGAGGAATGGCAGGTAGTGGTGGGTCACAGGAGAGACGGGTGAGCTTAGAAGGTAGGGTGATCATAAGGGGATATATACACACCATGTTAGGAGTCTGGACTTAACACTGTAAACAAGAGAGCTTTTGCACAGCTTAAAATTGGAGAATGACTAGACCAGACATGCCTTTCAGAAAGATCGTTCTACTGACTTTGTGGATGGTGGACAAGCTCAGACACAGGCAGAACTTGGAGGGGTTATTATATAGTCAAGATCGGTGCTCCTCAAACTTTAATGTGTGTTTGGATTATCCAGGGATATTGTTAAAATGCAGCTTCTGATTTAGGAGTTCTGGGTAAGACCCAGTATTTTGCATTTCTAACAAGTGCTCAAGTTTGGAGTAGCAAGGGTGTAGGTGACAGATAAGAAAAGCCCATATGAAAGCCATATAGTAAGAACCAAGAGCTGGGGATGCCTCCAAGACATTGCTGAACCTCCCCTCCACCCCCGAAACCAAAACGTACCTCTCTTTTATCACTGAGCCAAATTCCATCAGGTGTTCCCAGCTATCTCTTGCCCACACATCTCCTTCTGTACTTTTAAAGAGCTTAATTTGCCATGAGGTATTTGGGCATTCAAACAGATATTTTTAAAATAGAAATTTATCATTACACGTGTGTGTGTATTTCCTGGCTTCAAAATGAAATTAAAATTCCCTAAAGGTCACAGATTATATCATCATCTTCCTGCTGTACTCCAGTGAGCATAGAGTATTTGGCACTAATAAATACTTATTAAACTTAGTATGTTCCTGAAAAACAAACATATTGGCTTCTTTTGATAAAGGTAAATCATGTTTTGTGTGTGTGTGTGTGTGTGCTGGCTAAGGAAATGTAAAACTCACAAATTAAATTTGATCTAGCCTAAAATCCTTAAAAATCCTTTTGAATAATTATTACATTTAATTTTTTAAAGTGAGATGTGGAGTAATAAATATCCCCTTTCTATGATGTCACTTTAGAAACATCAACCTAATGTAAGTTTTCCATATAAAGAGAAAATTCTTGCCTATATGTTTTCAGAGCAAACCTTGAGCCCCCATTTGGGACTCAGAATCAAAGACTAAGGATTCAAGAATTCAGTGAAGACAGGGCAAGTTGTAGCCCTTTGAAAGTGATAAAGTCTGATGATCCCAATGGTTATAGCTGACACCTTTCTTCCTCAAGAAAATGGAAACAAATTGGTTCTAAATTCGATTGAGTTAACTCTGATTCTTTGAAATTGCTTTAGATTCCTGAGCTGGTAGAGCTTGGACTTGAACTTGGCTTAAACCCTGGCAATAAAATGTCCTTTAAGTTCCATAAGTCTGGAAATGAAAATGTTGCATGGTCTCGGGAAATGGTCATGACTCTTTTGGAGAGACAGATATGAATTAAAGCTCTCCTGGTCCTATCAAGCACCAGAAGTATTAAGTAATTATGGGCAAGTTATGTAACTATACTGGGCTTCAGAGTTTTCATCCATAGAAATGGTTAAAACCATACTTATGATGCTTCAATGGGACCCAGGGTTCTCTCTGGTCAGACTATTTTTGTTTTTGGTTTTGGTTTTTGGTTTTTGGTTTTGTTTTGTTTTGTTGCATCCGATCCATTCAGATTATGACTCCTTTAAGACTGAGGGCTAGGAAATGGGCAACCAAAACCTTGGGGTGATAATTATACAAATACAAATTATTTATACTAATACAAATACAAATAATTATACAAAATACAAAAATGATTTTATCTATCTTTCATAAGCTAAATTATAGCCTTAGTTTCAAATTTTCCACTGAATATATTAAATGTCTTAAGTTGTCAGAGAAAATGTGAACAATATAAAGTTAGTACTGCTTTATTCGCAGTGTTAGGGCAGGTAGAATGTTCTGTGATAGTCTGCCACCTTTTGGTTGGTTGGATAAAAGGAAAAGAATCTTCCTGGATGATAGGGTTCATGAGACAATACAAATCTGCCAATCATTCCAGTGGGATCAACTCCATGTGAATTTATTCTAAAGCACATGTTTCTCTCATTTTAACCATTAGCTGTTTTCTTTTAGCTGTTTTCTTTATTAAAACATGGTCCTTTTCCTTTGTATCTTAATACTATATCCATTATTGGTTTGGTGTGTGTTTTTAATTTAATTCACTTAACTAACCTCTTTGGGCTTAAATGAACCAAACATAAAATTCTAATCATTCATTTTGTGTTGTGTCTTACAATTTATACCGCACATCTTATTCAGGGTTGTTTTTTTTGTTTTGTTTTGGTTTTTGGTTTTTTTGTGGTTTTTTTTAGCTAGAGTAATGATAACTAAATTTTCGTGTTACCCACTGATTGAACCTAATTCTTATCCTCTCTACCTAAAATCTTCAACTATTTTTCATTTGTCCAGGGAATATTTATTGAACATATACTGTATGCTGGGGACTCTGTTAAGCTCCATAACTACAGTAATTGCCAAAACAAAAATCTCTGTTCTCAGGGAACATCTCCTCTAGTGGAAGAAGACAATAAACAAATAAATAGACAGATGATATGAAGTGTCAAGAACCATTAAGCAGGATAAAAGGACAAGCTTAACTGTGGGAAGGTATATAGTTTGAACTGGTTGTTAAGGCCTTTCCCCCCCCCCCCCGTTAGATATAAAGGAAACAAGAGCACAAATTAGGGGATGTCTAGAAGAAGAGTTTTTTCAGCAGATAGTAGCAAGTGCAACGAACCCAGGTGCCAGTACAATTGGGGTACTGAAGGAAAGCAAGAAAGACAGAGTGCCTGGGGCAGAGGAAGCAAGGGGAGAGTGGAAGGAGATGAGGTCAGAGACACAAATGGGAGGCAGAGCCTTATAGGCTGTGGTGAGGAGGACCCTTGAGAATTTTGTGAAGGACGTGGAAAGCCATGGTGGAGTTTTGAGCATGTCAATGAGATAATCTGGCTTGCTCCCTGCTTGTGCCAGATTTTTCCAGTTGCCTCTCTGGGTTTCTCTCCACCAAGTCTACATCTGACTCTCTGCCCTAGGAGCCTGACCTACAAGGAGATCTGTGGTGGACTCTTGCATCTTATGGCTTCCAGGTGAGTTTAGTCAAAGAGGAACCCCAGCTAGAGATGGAAGAAAGGAGTGCTTATTCCTCTGGCTCTTTCCTTGAAAGTTGCTTCACACTAGCTATGTCCAGACAAGCTCATCCCACCCTTCTAGGCAGTTTGCTCATGGGACTCTTTCTCCTTCCTGGTCCTGGTAATTCTTTTCCTCCTCAGGTCCCTTGAGGCCCATGGCGAGCCCCAGCTGCTTCTGCTAGCCTGGGGTTCCTATACCATCACTTGTGGTTCTCTAACACCCCATCTGCTCCTTTTTAGTTAGTCTTTTTATAAATTCACTCTCCTTGAATTGTCCTAATTTGACTATGCCATTCGTTCCTTGCAGAAGAATGTCTGGTACACTCTCCATCCCTGAAGATAGTTACAAGAATGAATCACTGTGAGATGTGCCTAGCGAATGGAATCCTAGCTACCCCATGCTTTGGAGGGGACTCCATAAATCATAACGTGCATTAATTTCTTAAGGGAACAAAGGAAAAGTGAAGAGGATACTTTTCTCCTCTGACTCCCTCTAAACTTAGGAATTCATTAAGCAGCCTTTGAAAGGAAGTGTTCAAGACAAATCTTAAAATACCATGTTTTTCAACTGCAGCCTGAAAAGCCTGTTTTATATTTCAAAATAGGTTATCGGATGCCTCTATAATGAGGAGAGCTTCTCAGTGAAGGCAGCTCCAGATTGTGCCTTTGCCTTTCAAGGAGGTTTCCTTATTTGCACGCCACTGAAAGGGCTTCACCTCAAGAAGGTGGCAAAGAAGAAACACAGCTGGTGATGCTAACGCGTAGCTTTGTGATGTTGAAAAAAAGGGGATCAGAATAAAAATTATTTAAATCAAAAATAGTTACTTAAACTCAGGGTGAACTAGAAATTGAGTTTGGTGCCAGAAGAAATGCTAAATAGCTTAATGGGAATGCCCTGGGTAATTGGGATGTTGTGTATTTGTTTCAGTGACCTTGGAAAACTTTTAATAATCCAGAAACTCCAACCTGGATCCTCACAGTGTTGTAGAAAAGGAAGAGCAAGGGAGGGTTAGGGGGTGATTACAATCTTCAGAAGCCCTACAGTTGCAGAAGACATGGGCCAAGAGCCCCCTTTTTAACCTCCATATTCCCAGCACCTAGCACAGTATCTAGCAGTGTTTTAGGAATTCATAATGTTTACTCGGTAAATGCAGTGAGGGAAGAGAATGGGAGCAAATGAATTCCAGGATACAGTAAGACACCATAACATCCATGAGATCTACTACTGATTCATGTTGGTAAAAAAGGACTCAGGAGAACAAATATATTGCCTGCCATTGTGTAAGCTGAACAAGTAATATTTCTCATATTCCACCTGTTGCTTGAGTGGATGTGTCTAGTGATACATCATAATATTGTGATGTTCTCATTGTGACATTACCATTTACTTCCAACTCAAAAATGTTGAATGGCCTGCTTTTTGGATTAATAAGGATAAAAATTATTTTATTATCAGGTTTTGGGAGAACATGTTAAAAATACTCCAAAAGACAGATGGTTATACTTGGAGGATGGTAAAAATACTCCAAAAGACAGGGTGGAGAGACTAGAACTACCCATGAGTAGCCCAAGAACAGATGTCTAACATTGTCTAGGGGCAGCGGTTGTCCAGCCTTGGGAACAGCAGACAAGTGATCATGGACAGAGGAACAGCACAGTTTCGGGAAGGAGGAACTAACTATAATGTTTAGTCTTCCTACAGATGCAGTCAGTGGCTCCCAACCCTAGATTACAGAGAACCCCAAATTCACCGATAGTCTCCACTTGCTCCTTTATAGGAAAGGAAAGGAACATAGCTAACTAGGCAGGGTTTTTGATCAGCTGGGGACTAGTTGTACTGTTACATGGTATTTGATTCTTTTTTATCTTCTCACCTGACACAGTTCCAGCAACTGTGGGATTTAACTGTTCCAAATTAACTTGTTCTTCACACCATTGGTGCTTAGGTGCTTGAAAGCTAAGCTAGGAATCTGAACGTTAAATGGATCTATCACATTCTTTGACAATAAAAATAAGATAAGCTCCTTTGTTTCTTCTATTCACTCTTCTACTTTCAAATTCTTCTGCTTTCAAATTCTAACTGTGAGGAACTTTTTCTTCTTTAAGTCTCTAGTTTCCCATTTGATAGACAACATTTTCTTTTTTCCCTGTAGGACGCTTATACTGTCTCCTACCCAACAACCTAGTGCCCCTTTGTTCTCTCCTTTTTATTATTTTTCAGGATAGACATTGAAATCATTTATTTACCTCTTAGATGAATGTGATTAACAGGGTTACCTCTCTCAGAAGTATTAGCATTTAAGCCTTAGTTCATTGTTGTCCTTAATACATAAATTTCAAACATCAGAAAAGAGAGATATAATAATGGTACAAGTACATATCCTTTGTTCCTTATGTCATAACCCACTGACAGAAACTATTTGAATTTGAATATAAGACAATGTCTAGAACATCCTCATTGTCCTTCTTTCTCTACGGGGCAAGAGAGAACACAGACTTGTACATCTTTCATCATAGATGCCTTATTAGTTATTTTTGTTTGGATTAATACTGGCTTTTAATATAAAAAAATAGCCTTATCATTTAAGAATGGTGAACAACTATGTAGGTAACCTTTTCTCACAAATAAAATTTCACCAAATCACAAACAGTAAGTGAAAGACTCAAGTCTTTCAAACCACAAGTCTTTCAAATTCTTGTCCCCATCTTTTCCAAAATCCCACCTTGGTCCACTTGCTCTTTTGGCCTTCCCCAGTTTTCACATTATACTGGTTTTTGTGTGTGTGTGTGGAGCTATGTATTGGGTATGTTAGTACATGCAAAATATCTGAATAGTTAAGACCCCAAATATATTTTTCTAGTTACTCTTCAGTTATTTCAGGTGAAAGAGTTTCCTTGCTCCAATTATCAGACTAATTTAAGTACATAAAATCAATCTGAGTTTATACCCAGTGCTAATGTTCAAACCATTTTCTTCCTCCTTTCTGAGTGATAAAAATTTTAAAAGAACAGAAAAAGCATTAAATGAATATATTTTTGCGGTCGTTTGAAGGTCTGTAATGAGAGCAGGAAATACATAATTGAACACAGAGTAGTACAAGGTAAGTCATCAGTGTAATAAATTGAAACACACAGTCGTGCAAAGTAATAAACTGGAGCATTTTTGTATGAGGTCAGGTGTGTTGCTTTGAAGTTGGACTGCAATTTGCCTTCCCCAGGACAGAACTGTCTCCTGATTCTGCATGGTCATTAATCTACAGTCCTTTCATGAGCCAAAGGGTGACCAACAGGTGATATCAGGAAATTTGCCCTCGTATCCATAGGGCTAGAGATCAGCTACAGTGTTGAACATGCAAAATAAGGGTTTTTTATTCTTTTATTTTTTTTTAAAGATTTTATTTATTTATTTGACACAGAGAGACAGATTACAAGTAGGCAGAGAGGCAGGCAGAGAGACAAGGAGAGGAGGAAGCAGGCTCCCTGCTGAGCAGAAAGCCCGATGCGGGCCTCGATCCCAGGACCCTGAGATCAGACCTGAGCCGAAAGCAGAGGCTTTAACCCACTGAGCCACCCAGGCGCCCAGGGTTTTTTATTCTTGTGTTGATTAACAGGCTGAGCTCATTTTGCACCATGACATCTTACAGATATCTTCACGTTGCCTCTTGACTCTTATGCCCATACATGGGAACAGTAACACCAGTCAGGAGATGTCCTCCTATCACTCAGTGGTCAGCAGATCTGGGTTCTAGTTCCAGCTCTGTCAAGACTGATTACATGAAGAAGAAAAACTTCTTAGAGGACCCAAATTCAAAACTCTCCCTCTAAATCTTCATGCACTCCTTACCTATCATATTTCATGGAGGGGGTGCGTTAAGCTGATACAAGGGATGTTTTCTGAGTATTTCTGGAAAGAAAGCTAAAACCAAATCCCCCAAATTATGATGTAGTTAAGGAGCTATAGGTGTGAAAAAATTCTGGCAGGTGTCTGAAAATAAGCAAAGTCCAATTAGCCAGAGAATTCTTCCCGGTGATATTTGATGAACTTGACTCCCAGCTGAGCTAGTATTATAACTAGCATTTCATCCCTTAATGATTTCAGAGAGATCTCAAAATGTTTTATAAACATTGATGGAGCTTTAGAACCTGTCTTTGAAGAAGACTGAATAAACAGAACTGGGCATGCTTGATATGGATGTGGTATTAGGAATAATCTAGTAATGGTATCTCTCTCTCTTTCTTATTTTTATTTTTTATTTTTTTATTTTTTGAACTCTGTTAAATTCTGGAGTAAAGTTATGTCTGGTGTATTAATTCATGGCACACTTTTTCATGTCAGCAAATCTCCCCAGGGGAAATATAACTCTGAATGGCTTTGAGGGTTTAGCCTTTACTTTTAATTGAACTATTCAATAAATTTCTGACTCCTACTACAGACTCAGGCTGTACTGAGCATTTTGAGGCCTTGAGACAATGAGCCATATGACAGGGGAGAAGTGAGGGTACAGTATGGAGAAAAGTTCAGGACAGGTACCCACAGTAAGGAAAATTAGCCATTGAGAATGAAGAAGACCTGGTTTTTAAGATCCAGTTGAATGTTTAACTAATATGCTACTATTTTTCCTTATTAATATTAACATACCCAGAAAGCTGGAGACAAATATTAACTAGACACTTCTTTCATTAATCAGTTAACAGAAGATGAGAAAATCAATCCCCCATCCCAACCTGTTGGTCAAAGTTAAAAGCAAAGGGATCTATTGATAATTGTAAACTTAGGCATGAATCATTTGTTTCTTACTGAAACAAAAATTCTACCTGATTTAAGAGCAATAAGTTAAAACTTTGGTGTTCAATAGCAACAAATCTAAGGACTTCCAGGAATGTTCTAATTTTACAAGAAATCAGTGGATGCTGGGTGCATGGCAAGCATTACCACATTATGGGCCTTGTACCATTTTGAGATGCTGCCTGTGTCCACTTGTGTTCCCAATGACTTTCTGAGACTTTAGTTAAGACAGAGGAAACAAGGAAGACAAAAAGAAGCTGAACTTAGAACCAAAGCCACTTAGCTCCATCTAGTTATATTTACTATAAATAATAAGGCCAGTACTGAGGCTTAGCCCCACCTCAATTACTCACTTTTACCTATCTCTAGAGATTCCATAGACTACAGAGTCTTCCAACAAAGCTGGCTTTCTATCTTTAAGTGGATTTAGTCAGAAAGCAAAGGAATCCCCAAGGAGTATCAGACACTGTGCATGCCATGGTCAGGCTGGAATTAAGAGTTATCTCTTCTAGCAATTATAATTATAATGGTTATTTCCCACAGCATATTTTGAGAAGCAACTCCTTAATTGTGGCTACCCTGCTATGCTAATAATTTTATTTTTTTTTTCAATCAGACAAATCTGACTCTCATTCTTTCCTTCTCTTTCACCTTCACTGGACTTGACTCTATGGATCTCCCAGGATAAGTTATTAGTAGCTGAAATTAAGGCTACCCTGATACAATTCTATTTCAAAACACAGAATCAAAAAAGTGGGTTGTATGGATGGGACAGCTCCATCCATATTTAATATGAGATTCCTTATTTCACATTGAAAGTCATGAGTTTTTTTATCCTTCTTGGTCTTGGTCCTCTAATTAGCCCATTCATTCAACCATTCAATTAATACTTATTGAGTGCCAGACACTGTGCTAGACGTGGGATGAAATGGTGAGCAGAAGAGCAAATAAAATCACGGTTTTAATGGAAGTTTCAGCCTAGTGAGAGACAGACTTAATTAAGTGATCACACACAATTAAATCTAAATTTTGAAGTGTGAGAAGTGCATCCAAAAAGTACACTGTGTCCTCATCTAGGTAAGTGTGATTTCCCTTTGGCTAGATTTGAGATCTCTTTATTTCTAATAATCGGTCTAGGAACTACCCTTACTATTCAAAACAAATTGTTTTTTGGGCCTTTGAAAGTTTGCACAGTAGCTACACTTTTTTCCCTGTTACCCCATTATTTCTCCAGTAGTCATTGGGTGCCAGGGAGCTGCTCAGGCTCCTCTAATAATGTGGGTGAGGGAACACAGCTGAGCATCTCTTGGGAAGACATACGATCTATCAGCTAGCTCAGTTCAATTATTTACTCACCCTGTAACCTTGCACAATTCTCTTATTCTCTGACTGTAATTTCTTTACCTGTGAAATGGGGGTAATAATTACCAGCCTCCTGTTATGCGTGCCATACTGATATACACAAAACAGTTCATAAGTTGTGAGACAGAATGTAAAATTAAAGCAGCGTTACGATGACCATTTTGGCGATGGATATCATGGGAAGAACAAGAGCTGAACCGAGTAAACATAAAAATCCCATAGCCTTTGTCTTTCATCGCTTGTTTCTTGCCAGAGAACAGAAAAGCCGTAGGAGGACCTCTTCATTTTCACATAGGCGGACCTTGTCCAGCATGAGCTTTCAAGCTTCCGGTGACCACCAATTTCCTACACAAAAAAATTGGGGAAGGTGACCTGACGAAGGCTTTTTTCCCACTGATTTATGAGTTTCTTTTTATGAAAATCTGTAATGATTACAATACTTTAAGACATAATTGTACTGTTTCAGCTTAATATGAAAGAATAAAAGAAAAGAAAATGGCGCTCTCTCAGAAATCCGAGGCATAGCCTTACCCTACCCTTGGCCTGCCTTTGTGGAAAACGGTTACAGATTGGAGTTTCTTCTACTTTGGGTGGCTTTCAAGGCAAGGCGAATAAATCTGTCCCCACGGGCCACCTTCTGAAAGGATGATCATCTCGATTCTGAAGATATTTATTTACCTCTGCCGTGATTTAGAGACAAACTCCTCCTTCCCAGATTTCCCGTGCCCTTTGCTGCTGATAAGGCACCCCTGAGGATTTATGGTGCTACCCAAGTGCGGGATTTGTGAGTTCAGATCATGTTGCTGGCACTATTCTGGATAAGATACATTTATCACAGCCTTGCTGAGTCTTATTTGCATTACACTGTGTACTGTCTATATTGTTAAAACCAATTGCTTTTAAACTGTGGGCTGGTAGGTAGCGTGTCTCCCAGATTCGTCAGCAACACAAAATTCTGCCTTTAAAACCGGAAGAGCAGAAATTAATCGTGCTCAACCACTAAAAGTATCTCCACCTCCAGCCTGTACCCGCTGCCATTTTTTTTTTTTTTTAAATCACCGTTGGGGGGCGCCTGGGTGGCTCAGTGGGTTAATGCCTCTGCTTTCGGCTCAGGTCATGATCTCAGGGTCCTGGGATCGAGGCCCGCATCGGGCTCCCTGCTCAGCGGGGAGCCTGCTTCCCCCTCTCTCTCTCTGCCTGCCTCTCTGCCTCCTTGTGATCTCTCTCCCTCTGTGAAATAAATAAATAAAATCTTTAAAAATAAATAAATAAATAAATAAATCACCGTTGGGGGTGGGGAGGGCGGGGAAGAAGGCTGGAGGTCATCTTAACAAGGCCTTATCCAAGAAGCCAAGATGAGGAGTCTCAGAGTTCCCAGGGGCACAAGGATCTTTCAGGAAGGGCTGCTCCAAGCTCTTGTTAGGTAAGTGGCTCTTTTGGAAATCTCAGTCTCAGAATATGTATGAGCTGCAAGAGGTCAAGTCGCTTGAGTTAATGATGAGTCAGAATGGATCAGAGGCAGTGTTGAGTTTCAGAGGCCTCCCGTCAGTAGGGTTGGGCTGATGGGGCTCTAGAAAAGAAGGAAGCATTGAACAGACAAACAATAGTCTGGTTGCAATTCAGTGGTACTGGAGCAGGAGGTCCTTGTTTCCAGGAGTCACACTTTGCTGCTCTTCATCTGTGAAGTGTTATTTAGCAAAACACAACCCCAAATTAACTCATTCCAAAGGTCATTTGCAAAACAAATGATTTCTATGCCCTGATTGCAAGAGCTTAAGATGAGAACTAAGTTCCTGGAGTCATAAAGGATTTTCTGAGCTTTTGTCTGTTTGTTTTACTTTTTTAAATTTATTTTTTATTTTTTTATGGAAACAGCAAAGATGCAAGTCAATTGGATTTAACTTCAGTCTTAAATAATATCTTAAATTTCTGCCGCAGAAATGGTACCGGGATGGCTTTGGCTGAGCCACCCCCAACTCCACCCCCCCCACCGCCCCCTGTCAGGGTTTTGTTCTCTTTGTGATATATTACCACCCTTGACTCTTAGTGCAGTTCTGTTAGAAAGCCTGCTCCCGCTGCCTCCCTGCCATGAAGGCTTCTAGCAGCGGTGACCTCCCCACTTCTGAACTCTCAGACTTCACTGAGTCTCTGATTCAGCAATTAATCACACCCTCCCCTGGGACATCTCCTCCGTGTGGTCTTTGTTGTTGTTTAGTATTGGATTTTTTCGGGTTTTTGCATGCCTTGTCTCAAAATCTAGGCGGTAAATTGGGGGAAGTGATATTATGTTATCTGTGTTATAAAGGCAAAATTTGATGGAAGAAATTGTGGATGTGACTTTTACTTGTCAGATAAATTTGGACAACTCTTTTAAATGCCAGTGATCTAATTTTATGACTTTCAGGAATCCCATGCTAGCTGACAGAGTACTTTGGGTGTGATGGATGCATAGTAATTGTGTTACTTGATGATAAACTTTGCTCAGATCCCTTGTTACATTACCCAGTCCAATTGAACGGGAGTGGGGTGGGTCTGAATGCGATTCAGAGGGATTACATTTGTGCAAGGACATCTGGAAGGTGAGGCCAAGCGGGAAGGACTATTCCTGGAAGATTATTGATAGCCAGCAAGATCCCAGAGGAACAGGAGAAGGAGTAGGTGGAAGGACTGGGGGCGACTCTGACCAGCATGGAGAATCAATGGTAGATAGACAGGAAGGTTGAGAGCTGAGAGGTCCTGGAAAAATGGAGTGACACCTAGAGAGAAAGTGACAGTGCTGTGTGAGCATTGGAAGCAAACTGTTTAGAATTCAATCCGTGAACTCTGGGCATGTGGTAGATGTTTCTTTTATGGCACTTACAACAACAGCCAGAACAATGGCCAAGTGATATAGATTGCCTTAAAAAATTCTACGGACCCCTACAATGGCTTCTTTCAATCCCTCCCTAATGTGCATAACTACCCTAAGGCTAAAACAGGGACAAGTCACTCAGGAACAATTCCTAGATAAGGGGCCACTTAAGGAAGAATACCAAACAGGAGAATCCTGGGGGGGCTTTGCTCTGTTCACTGGTCCCCGCCTGCAAGTAAGCCCTGTCAGCTAGCCGCCCCGAAAACCAGCATGCGGACTCAGACCCAGGTCTCTCTCAGGCCTGAGCCAAGGATCCAGAGCAGAGTCATGCTATGCATTTGCATGCTATCAAGAACAACAGGGCCATCACAGTGAAGCTGGGTTTATCAAACCTGCAGGAGACTACATTTGGAAGTGCCTGCAATTGGTGAGCTTCGGAAGCCTTAGCATTTTGCTCAGTGAATATCAGAGGAAGGGAGGGAGGGACAAAGGAATGGTCAGTATCAGGTGTATGAATCTCTGCACTTCCTCTTTTGGAGGAACTAATTGCTGTTTCCTTATTTCTGCTATGAGCACTTGAGACTGCAGTCTCATCTGGTATCCTTCCCCAGTTGGCTGAATAATCTTGTGCCAAGTCTGGTAAGAAAGTTGATCTTGGCTCTGCAGCTTGTACTGTAGTGTACGCATTTAGATGGTGTCTCTCTCTCTCTCCCTGCCTCTCTCTTCCCCCTCCCTCTCCCAGACCCGCTCTCTGTCTAGAGAAGAACCAGGAACTGAACGTGCTTCTAGTTACAAGTTACCTTCACATCCGTGGTATCATTTCATTCTTATGATAAGTCAGATGAAAGCAGTTATTACGGATCTCTGTCTACAGACAGAGAAGGGGAGAGAGAGAGAGAGAGCCAGACCCAGAGAGTTCCTGTGGTTTCAGCTGGGCTTGGCAGAGCTGTCTCTACTCTGCTGTCTACCTTTTAACAACACTAAAGCCTGCAAGACTTATCTCCCAGGAAGTCTCCTGTTTCTCCACTCAGGGGGATGAAAATGGTACAGCTTATGCTTTTTATAGGTGCTCTGAACACAGATTTGTTTCACCTTCTACCTCTTGGGCTAAATCCAATAAGAGCCAATGGCTCTCCACAACCGTTTATCCAAGGTGCTCAGGCCGGACTGCAAACTGAGCTGATATATACATGGCCCCCTGAAGTGTGGCAGGACATGGCAATCACCTTGGTCACTCCAGCTGGCCGGTTGGTGCTCAGAACAAAGTTGTTAATGGTGAAAGAGTTTTATCACTGTGTTTTTCCTTCCCCAGCAGAGATGGAAACTTCTCTGCTATTAGAGATCGCACCCTTCCTTCCTGAACTGAGGTCAGTTGCTTTCAGCTTAAAAAGTGTTTCTAGTTACAAATTACTTTCACATCCATTGAACAATTTCATCTCTACGGTGAGTCAGATGAAGGCGGTGGCTACAAAGCCCATTGTATAGATGCATAAACTGAGGCCAAATGATTGCACTGGACCCAAGGAATAAGCAGAATTCTGTTTTGTCAACATCCAAGCTGCAGAGCTGGCCCAGCCACCAGCTTCTTGACCCCAGACTGATGCTGTTAAATCAGAACACATGTGCTATGCCAAATATGCATACTATAGCTTCCAGCGCAGATAGGACACTAGGCTAGACTCAGAGCCAGAAATCAACAGTCGCTGTGCAGTTGGAGAATGACCAGTTCTCAACTCTAACTGCATCTTCTGTGTGTTTAGCAAAAGGGACAGAATTCTGGAAGTAGGGCACTGGGATTCCTTCTTCATATCTGTGCTGGTTTGGGGCTTATGGAGAAGTATTCCTAAGGACATGGACATTCAGGTAGAAGAGAAGGAGGGAGGAAGGACAAAGGGAAGCCATAAATTGGGCACCATCCCCAAGATCAGTTCTGATAGTTTCGTCCATTTACCTCACTTCATCCACACTTCGGGTAGAACCTTTGCCCTCATCTGTCAGGTAGAGCAACATGGAAATGCTTATCTCCAAGTCGTGAGTGGATGATATAGGTTGATGCACAGGGAGTACTTAAAACAGCACCCAGCACTTATTAAATATCTGTTGTAATTGTTACAATTATCTGCATATGAAAAAATGAGACTCAGAATTTTATTTTATTTTATTTTTATATTTATTTATTTTTTGTTTTTGTTTTTGTATTTTATTTTATATTATTTTATTTTATTATTTTAAAAATTTATTTATTTGACAGAGAGAGGACAAGCAGGGGGAGCTGCAGGCAGAGAGAGAAGGGAGAAGCAGGCTCTCCGCTAAGCAGGGAGCCTGATGTGGGACTCAATCCCAGGACCACGGGATCATGACCTTAGTCGAAGACAGATGCTTAACTGACTGAGCCACCCAGGTACCCCATATTTGTATTATTTTTTAAAGATTTTATTTATTTATATTTTAGAGAGAAAGCATGCCTGCATTGGATGCATTAATGAGAAAGAGGAGGAGCAGAGTTGGGAAGGGAGGGAGAGAGAGAGAGAGTCTGAAGCAGGTTCCACGCTCAACACAGAGCATGACTCGGGGCTCGATCTCACCACCCTGAGATCATGACCTGAGCCAAAACCGAGAGTCAGATGCTTGACCCACTGAGCACAACACTCAGATTTTTAAATATTTGGCCAGGATTTCAGAGGATAAGGAACTAGGTTATAAACACAAATCCATACCATTTGGGAAAAATCAAAATGTCATAACTGAAATATTTTTATGTTGTTAGCTGGGAAGACCTTAAATTCTTCCACAGGGCAGACAATCTAAGGATGAATAGTCAGATCCAGCTATAGGTGGGTAGAGAAGAAGGAAATCGGGTTAGAACTCTTCTCTCTTGCCTAAGAAAAAACAAAACACAAAAAACAAAAAACTCCTGAAAGGGCAGAAAGGCTATACATAGCATTAGCTATTTAGCATTGTTCTTCCCCAGAGGAAAACAAGAGATCGTCCTCCAAAATCTATAGAAAGCAAAATAATTAATGGCCTAGTATATATGAAAGTCTTTCACAAAGCAATTTTTATAGCTGATCAGTCTCTGTTTTAAGAACTCTCTTACATGATATTTTTAAAAAAATATTTTCTCTAGCTGTCCCAATAATTCACTTGAGGAGTAATAAATTGTTCCTCTTTATCATTCTTATATGTAAAAAATACCATTTCATTGCTACAGTAGTGTATGCTCACTGTGTCATTTCAATAGCAATGGATTATTTTTACCTTTTCCATCTTAAGCTACATAACCTCTGAGTTATGGTGATCAACCATGCAGGTCTTTTGGTATTAAATAAATCACCCATGGTAACAAAGGGTCAAGCTCCTCCATGGAACAACCGGGCATCTCCCAGGAGCCAGTGGCTAATCTGGACTTCAGGAAATTTCTATGAATAACAAGGGAACAAGTAGCTGGCTGCCTAGGTTAACATCAAGTGGAGTGTGGGATGTCACTTGGCTTTCCTTTGGGAGGTAACATAGGGCTCTGAGTCTGCTGTCTTCTAGTCTTACTAAGATCCCCTCTCAGCTGGATTTCAGGTTGACCACAAAGAAAAAAATAAGCCTGATAGTCACCTACTATTATATTTCTCAAACCTTCCTAAAATAAAGAGCAGATGTCCAAACAAATTTCTCTTCTGTCTATATATGGCAGAAAGTGTCTGTGTATAAAACCCTAAAACCTACCCCCTAAAGAACACCAAAATATTGTACTTCTTAATCGAAGACTGTGTAGTGGGCCAGTGTTGGGGGGGAGGGACAACAAATAAAACTGTGTCCAGTGTCGCATTAGATTCAGGCTTTTAAAAAGACTAATGCATTGAAAAGCAAATATATTGGCACTATCCATAACCCTGACATTTTGACAAATACTTCAGTGTCTGCCTATGTGATCAAATTGATTATCTCTGTGAGTTTTCTTCAAAGCCAGTCACCTCTGTGGCATCTTCCACTTGGTTCTATAAAACCCTGGGGCCTGATGCCAACATGCTGTTTGTATCCCAGAATTCTTTGCCGCTTTGTTCCATTATTCTCATCCCCCAAAGAAAAGCCATTCAAGGGATGCAGTTGGAGGCATCTTGATGGTGAGGTAAATGTAGTTAATTGCCAAGTTTGATTGGGGGATGAAAGCTTAATTAGAGGGAGCTCAAGACAATTCATTTTCTTCTTTCTTGAAATTTTCTCTGAGAAGTCTGTCCAGGTAAGTTGCCTGGCTGGGTTTTAACTCCACCTTGTGAAAGATAGCTGTGGAAATAGAGGAAAATACCGTTCAGTAGGCTGAACTCATCTGCTAATTGCATTGACTTGAGCATAGAAAATGTCTAGCAAATATTAGTTCATGGTGGTGGTGGTAGTGGTGTTCTCTGGAGGAGGTGGAAGAGGAGGAAACAGGAGATATTCCAATCCTTATGGAACCCTTTAAAGAAGATAGAACTGCTAGAATTAATTTACCTTAATTTGTACTGAGGCATAAAGAAACCATGTCCCCACCCATCCAACCTTCCTTCCTTCCTTCCTTCCTTCCTTCCTTCCTTCCTTCCTTCCTTCCTTCCTTTCTTCCATTCGTCCACCTATTCATTCTTTCGGAAAATGTTTATTGAAACTTTACTGGATCTCAGGCCATGTGCTAAAGCACTGAGAATGCTAATGAAGTTTTTCTCACAGGTTATAGGCAAGTTTCTCTAATACTATTCCAAAGAATCTTCCTTTGTATTGCATTTTCTAGTCTTTGGCAAGAAGAACAGGATTTGGGACTGCAAGCTTGCTATCAATTTTTCTTTGGAAAAGAATAAACTAGAAGGTGAGAGACATTTCAGCGAGGATATGAAGAAAGCAGATTAACACGAAGTGAAGAAAAGTACCTCATTTGTGCCACAGATCAGTTTTTGTGAAAAGCATTGGCATTCTTTTTGACGCACAGAGAGATCAGATCACAAGTAGGCAGAGAGGCAGGCAGAGAGAGAGAGAGAGGAGGAAGCAGTCTCCCCGCCGAGCAGAGAGCCCAATGCGGGCCTCGATCCCAGGACCCTGAGATCATGACCTGAGCCGAAAGCAGAGGCTTTAACCTACTGAGCCACCCAGGCGCCCAAAAGCATTGGCATTCTTTCCTTCATTAGTTTGAAGCATATCCTACGTCCAAAATTGTTCATTCATGTTCTCTTTTTTCTACCATGACCAACAGAAGTCAAATCCCAATTATTATCTTTTTCCTTGGTTCACCACAGTGGCTTCTAAACTGATCTCAGTGCCAGGCTCATTCCAAAGTACCTTCAGTTCAGCCACCAGCAGGAGCTTTGTGGAACCAGTAACTTGCTAACTGAACCTTCTGCCTTTCAACTCTCCAGTTCAAATCCAATCTATACACAGCCACCAGATGGACCAAACCACCCCACAGCTCTTCATGGCACTCCAGGCTAAGGCCTTTTTTTTTTTTTTAAAGATTTTATTTATTTTATTTGACAGAAAGAGAGAGAGAGATCACAAGTAGGTGGAGAGGCAGGCAGAGTGAGAGGAAGAAGCAGGCTCCCTGCTGAGCAGAGAGCCCAATGAGGGACTCAACCCCAGGACCCTGAGATCATGACCTAACCCACTAAGTCACCCAGGCGCCCCAGGCTAAGGTCTTTAACCCAAGGAATATTATGATCAACTCCCCATTAACTACCACAGGGTCTCTACAGTGCTTCGCAGTTGTCCTACGCCTCCCTATCGGTGTCCTGCATGCCAGTTAAACTGGACTTCTTACTGGTCTCGAAACCCCGCTGACTTTCCTGTCTCTTGGGCTTGCTTGTGTTGCTTTCTTTCTCTGAAAGAGTCCTGAAAATTATTTCTTTCATGCCTTTAACTGCTTTTTTTTAAAGCATGTACCTCCACTGGGCAGCCCTTGTGAACCCATTTTATGAATTGAGATATTCCCTTCACCTGACGGTCCTCGCCTTCTAACCATTCTGAAGACATCTGGCATATTCTCCCAGGAAGCTCCCAGCGGACTGCTTGTTTAGCCCTGATGCACTGTGAGACCTCAGGAAGGTTGTGAGGGCATCTTTTCTTTCCTGCCAAACTCGGCGCAGTGCCTGACACATTATCGTGTTATTTTTGAAGAGGTCTAAAGAGTAAGTTGATGATACAAACTTAAAAAAATAAAAAAAGGTTTTAAAGTGAGCGCAGTTGTTAAAACTTGCCCTAGTTCTTCAACAAGACTTGACCTGTAATCTGGTCATGAATCTGCCTGAATAATGACAGATTTGAGTGAGGATGGTCTGTCATGGACCCTTTTGTATTGCTGATGCTTCTTTATAATGACGCCATCCTTGGCCAATCACATTTAGCAGTGTGACTCTAGTACTCTGAAATTGCCTACCACCATTTCAACACCATTTGCTCTAAGTTTTGTCATTGTGTTTTGTTGCTGTTTCATTTGTTTGTTTTTTATTTTTTTAAATTTTTTTAAATTTTTTCTTCAAAGATTTTATTTATTTATTTGACAGAGAGATTACAAGTAGGCAGAGAGGCAGGCAGAGAGAGAGGTGGAAGCAGGCTCCCTGCTGAGCCGAGAGTCTGATGCGGGGCTCGATCCCAGGACCCCGAGATCATGACCTGAGCCAAAGGCAGAGGCTTTAACCCACTGAGACACCCAGGTACCCCATTTGTTTATTTTTTAAAAACAGCTTAAATAGGGGTGTCTGGATGGCTCAGTCGGTTGAGCGTGTGACTCTTGGTTTTGGCGCAAGTCATGGTCCCGAGGTCGTGGGATCAAGCCCTGTGTCAGGCTCCACACTTAGCTGGGAGTCAGCTTGGGGTTCTCTCCCTTTCCCTCTGCCCCTCCTCCCATTCTCTCTCTCTCTCTTTAAAATAAAGAAATAAATCTTTTTAAAAAATAAATACGTGACAGGCAAAAGGCTACTTCCTAATAGTGTAACCCAATATACCTGTCAATTGGACCATTGAATTCCTGTTGACGACATCCTTCAAACCAAGGGCTCCAAAGTGACTATCAACAAGGAATCCCAGATCTGATCACCTGGGACCACCTGGCCAGCTGATGTCTGGTCCAACATTCTCAGGACATATGCTGAACACGAACCATTGTAACAACGAGGCAAGTAAGGGCCTCTCACCCAAATAACTATGCTCTGAGCATGGACGATGACAACCTGGGTGTCCTGATGGTTTCTGCATCCCTGGAAAAAATAGAAATCATGTGCAAGCCGCAAGATAAACCAAGGTAAAGTTCACGTGTACCAAGAGAGACTGCGCTCTTTGTTTTCCTTTTGCTAAAAATGCAAGTAGTCACTCTTCCATCTGCTGCTGAGGAGACAAGCCTCATCTTCCTTTCTGTAGCTGGGGAAATACTGTTCAAGTGGCTCAGCCCTTACCTGGAATCTTCTTTTCTGCATTTACTGACTTTTAGAAGCCAAAACCCATTATCTCAAAATTGGCTAAATAAGGTCTCTCCAGTTAATTTTGCCTATAAAACAATTTTCCTATTCAAGAACACCGAACACTGGACTCCATCTCTCATAATAAAGAGGCCATTAATTCTCTGCTACTGCTCATTATTCTTATTAACTATTCGCAGACTTTTTGCTGGAGGCAAAATGTATCTATTAGAGCCAGCAAATAAGGATTGCTAACATGCTGAGGCCAGCGTCCTCTCCCAGCCACTCAGCAAAGCCAGCGACATCGGACTCCACCAGCTGGGTCCTGTGCGTAGTATCTGTGCTGTCGTGAGCCCCGAGAGGGAAGGTGGCAAGACAGGCTGTTCACGCAGCCGAGTCCTTACCCAGATTTGCTTATGCAGAGCCCTGTATCTTGAATATGTAATGAAAACAGTATTCTAAGGGTAGGAACTGATTGATCACTTGGATTTGTTTTTAGTTTGGGGGGCTTGTTGGGGGAGGATTGTTTTACTGTGGTTTTTTTTTTTTTAATTTTATTTATTTATTTCACAGAGGGAGAGAGATCACAAGGAGACAGAGAGGCAGGCAGAGAGAGAGGGGGAAGCAGGCTCCCCGCTGAGCAGGGAGCCCGATGCGGGCCTCGATCCCAGGACCCTGAGATCATGACCTGAGCTGAAAGCAGAGGCTTTAACCCACTGAGCCACCCAGGCGCCCTGTGTTTTCTTTTTTAATGGGAAAAAAAATCTTCTATGAGGTGAGGGTGAAAAAGAGGAGACATGGCGGTCTCACTCGGGGCTTCTGGGGAAATAGGAGAGGTGAAAGACAAAGTAAAGAAATGGACATTTGCTGAGCGATTAACTTACTTCTTACAACTGGCTTTTTAAAAACAACTTCTTAGAGTAGCTTTTACATGTCATGAGACTTACCCATTTCCTTTGTAAAATGCAATCATTTTTACTAATTTTACTAGGAAGTGCAATTATCTTAATAAATTGATTTTAGAACACTTTCATTCCTGCAATAAAAATTTCTTCGGCCCATTTATAGGTAAGGCTAATCCACACACATGCTCTAGCCCCTGGCAACCACTATTCTGCCTTCTATGTCTTTCTGTGTCTTTCAGTTTGCTTTTGTGTTTGGATATGTGTGTGAGTAAAGGGATAGAAATTTATCCATTGAAGATACAGAAAAAGCTCTCAAGAGTGAGAGGGGTCCCAACAAGCATTGCCAACAAGGGATTTTAGATTTGGTCTTTTATAGAAAGCTAATCAGGGAACTTATATTCTTTAAACATCTCTACTGATAACACCTTCAATGGCTTACTTCCTTCTTAGGGTCTGGTTATTCTTTGTTGGTCACAGGTGATTATCATAAAGACACCCACCCCACACGACCCATTCCATTTGCCCAGGTCAGCGTGGTCCTTCACCCTACACGTCCATTTGCTTTTTGGTGACATTTTCTGTAAGGGAGCCAGACAATCCATGATGCCCTGTGTCTGGCTTCTTTCACGTGGCATAATGTTTGAGGTCCACCCTTGTCATAGTATGTGTCAGCACTTCCTTCCTTTTCATGGCTGAGTAGTGTTCTCTGTAGAACATAACCCATTTTGTCTATCCATTCACTAGCTGGTGAACCTTTAGGTTATTTCCATTCCCTGACTATTAAAAATGCTGCTATGAACTTCCGTGAACATGTACATGCTGGTCTCTGTGTGGACATGTGTTTTCAGTTCTTTTCAACATACACCCAGGACTGGAATTGCTGAGTCATATGGTATTTTTATGTTTAATCTTTTGAGAAACTTCCAAACTGTTTTCAGCTGCAACACATTGCATTCCCAACAACATTTTATGATGGTACCATTTCTCTACTCATTTCTCAACATTTTTTGCAGTCTGTCTTATTTATTAGCCACTCCAGTGGGTGAAATATGATATTTTGTTGTGGTTTTAATTTGAATTTCCCTAATGAATAATATGTTGAGCATCTTTCCGTGTACTTATTGTCCATTGGTGTCCTCTTTGTGACAATATCATTCATATTCATTACCTATTTTTTTATTGTGTTTTTCCTCTTTTAATAATTGAGTTGGAAATATTCTTACAAATTCTATGCTAGTACTTTATCAGATTTGTGTTTTGTAAATATCTTTCCCCCAATCTGTTGCTTATCTTTTAAATTTTTTAACAGTGTCTTTCAAAATGTGAAAGTTTTCAATTTTGATGAGACCCAATTTAACACATTTTTTTTCCCTTTGTTGCATGTCCTATCTAGAGAATCTTTGTCTAAGACCAGGTCTCAACCATTTGTTATAGTCTCTTATAAAAATTACTTTTGGAGCTCTTGGGTGGGTCAGTTGGTTAAGCATCTTCCTCTTGATTTCAGCTCATGTCATCATCTCCTGGTCATGGAATCAAGCCCTGCATCAGGCTCTGCGCTAAGCTCAGAGTCTGCTTGCCCTTCTCCCTCTGTTCCTCCCCCTGCTTGTGTGCTCTCCCTCTCTCTCTCTAAAATAAATAAATACATAAAATTTTAAAAATTGTTTTAGTTTCTACATTTCAGTCTGTGATCATGTTGAATTAACTTTTGTGTGTGGTGTTATGTGACTAAGTCATTCTTTTTGTACAAGGATATGCAGTTGTTTGAGCACCTTGCAATGAAAAGACTATACTTTCCCACTAAATTAATTGCTTTGACACCTAAGTAAAACAATTGTTTGAGTGAAAATAAAGGATTTATTTCTGTACTCTTAATTGTTTTTACAATTAGCTTGGGACTGAAGTATTGCCATCCCAGTTTCCAGATGACGGACTGAGGCTGGTCAGTGTTAGAACAGGCTTCCAGAAGTTAGGTCTTCCTTGGTCTGATATTCATTCTCTTTCCTTCAAATAGCTCCAAAAATAGAAAACTATTATAAAATTTCATAATATTGATAAAGGGTTTGGGAATCTGGGATTTGTCTTTAATAATGCCTTGTTGGAAAGGAAGCCAATTATCTTTCAATATTAGGAAAGATAATTTAGATATATAGACCCTCTCTTATTTTAGCCATTCATAATGTAAGAAATGGGGACTCCACTTCTTCATTCAGTTATTCATATAACAAACATATCTTTATTAAATGTCCATAATCTAGAGAACCGACTAACCTATTAATAACAGCTATTTATGTGTCCTTTATGGTCTTCTCAGGAAGAATCTCCCATTAATTGCTGCTCCCCGTCTTCTAGCAGACATCAATTCAATCACGTGTCCCCAATTACTTACTCCCTTCCTGCCACCACAGCAGGGCAAGGCCCGGAAGTCACAAAGACTCTGGTTTGGAACTCAACAAGAACTATAAAAAAGCGCCAGGCCCGAGGCAAAAACCTGTCTCACGTAGTCTGCTCTGTCAGGATTTGTTCCTCCACGTCTCTTCTCTCACGTTTTGGCTCTCTTCCTTTGGTTCCTGAGAAGTCTTGGTTCCCGCACATTTCCTTTATCTCTTGACTACCTGTTTTACCCCACTTTTTGTTTTGTGCTGTGTTTTGAATTTCTGCTCTCTATTTGACCTGTTCTGACCTTCTCTACTGACCTATGTAATGACCTCTTTTTTTTTTTTTTTTTTTTTTTTTTTTTTTTTTTTTTTTTTTTTTTTTTTTTTTTTTTTTTTTTACCTCTTCTTTTGACCTGTACTCCTCCTTCGATCCCCTTAGCATGGGAAGCATTTCCCATAGGAATTGCTTACCTGATTCTAAATGCTCAGTTCAGCCTTGACCATCAAAAACTTGGCTCTGACCTGAAAATGGCACGTGTCTGACTCCTTAGGATCTGTCTTCTGCTTTCATTTTCATTACCTTGTTCCAAGTACTAGAGGGCAGTGATCATTAAGGATGTGGCCTCTGCACTAAGATTGTCTGGGTTAAAACTCTACTTTATCCAAAGTAGACTTTACCACCTACGTAAACTTTGGCAAATTACTCAGTCTTTTGTGTCTTAACCTAATCCATAAAATAGGAGTAATAGCAATATAACTTCCTGGAATGTTGATTTGAATAAAAGGAGTTAACACCCATGTTAAAATAGTGTCTGATACACTCATTTAAGCATCTTCCTCTTGATTTCAGCTCATGTCATCATCTCCTGGTCATGGAATCAAGCCCTGCATCAGGCTCTGCGCTAAGCTCAGAGTCTGCTTGCCCTTCTCCCTCTGTTCCTCCCCCTGCTTGTGTGCTCTCCCTTATTAGGGAGAGCTCCATTGAGAGCTAATAAGCTCTCAATAAATTTAAGCTATTCTTCTGTTATGACTACATCCACCATTTGTAACCTATCTTCCTGCCTCTGGCTTGCTCCCCAAAAATCGGTTCTTCACCCTGCAAGCCAGAGTAGTGTTCCTAAGATGTAAATGTAGAGTGTCACCCACTTTGCTTCAGGTAAAATATGCACTCTTGACCTTGCTTACAAGGCCCTTCCTTGGTTCATCTTTACCCCTTCCTCGCAGTCTTCAGGACAATGTCTTGCCAGTGCTACAGTCATATTTTGCTTTGTTGCATTTTAAAAGTATTTTTATTTCTTTATTTATTTAGTATTGCATAGCCTCTTGCCTCCATGCTATTACTCAACCTGGTTCCCCTGAAGGACACAAACCATATCTTACAACCGTACCCAGGTAACTTCTTAGTATCCTTCAATTCTTAATTATCAGTTCCTTCCCTGGGGACCTCCATTGATTCCCTAAAGCAATTTAGGAATCTCCTTTTGTGTTCCCATAGCACTTTGAATTCCCTTAACATGGACTTTATCATGCTTTATTGTAATTGTATGTAGAGCCTTTCTCTTTCAATAGACAGCAAATTATTTAGGTCACAGTTACCTCTATACTGTTCATAGTTTTACTTCTAATGCATAACACAGTAGTTAGGACAGGATAAGCTCCCAGAAGCTCTGTATAAGGCTTCTAAACAGTTGACAGTTGTCTAACAGTTTTGATAGGTGTTTTTAAGTGGAGAAAGGGCAATCCATGGACCAAAATCTGAGAATATTCACTTTCTGATATTAGAAATAGTATTAATGCATTTCCTGAGGCAGCTTTAGTTTTAAAAGGGATAGAACTAGAATAGACTAATTAATGCAAAAAAAGACAAATGGAAGATTTCAGAGCTCTCTTACCCTTCCATGTATCTTCATAGAGCAAGTGGAAGAGCTTTACATGAAAAAAATCAAACACATGGCAGAGAGAAAAGTGCGATGTTGGCATTGACATAATACCATTTGAATATTGACTTCTCCTCTATGATACCCAGATGGTGGTGTGTGAAATTGCCACCTAGTATGGCGTCCATAGACGGTTTCATGGGAGTGTCCCCATGAATTTCATTTATCTGTCACTTTTGTTTACTGAAATTTATATACTTAACTAATTTGACTTGACATAATCAGGACATGACCATGAGAAACAAGATGAAGTCTTTTAAATATTTCATTTAATAAGAACATACTGGATGCAGTCTTCTGTTCCTTTTTATTAAGGAAGGAGATATGGAATAACAACCATTACTCACAGGGTTAGCATGAATTTATAATAAAATTCTCCAAGACATGTGCAATATCTACACTTTAACTAATGGGGATTGATTTAGAATTGTATCCATTATTAATGAGTTATAATGAGAACTTTTCTTTTACATTGGTCCCAGTCACACATTAGCCCTTTAAGTGCCATACAACCTAAAAGAAATCTGTACACTATAACAACTTTTGACGGTGTTTGTTCAGCCAAATGTGTTTTGGCTTTTCCACAACCTCTTGGATATGACATGGCCCAATTCAGCATGGCGGATTTCTCAGTGGCTTGGCTCCATTCCCTCTGAAAAATAAATGTAAAGTTTTGGAAGTCAACTAATTTCAACTGCACTTGTTCAGTGGAAAATTAAGGATTTATAAGAAACCTATCTTGTCTTTATAAACCTGTGGTTTCAATGAGCTGAAAATCCAATTCTCTTAATGGCTCTTCTATATTCAGTTCAGTTCCCAGAGATCAGAAAAAAGTTTTTAAGAAAACCAAAGAAAATTCTCTTACTTCTCATTTTGTATTGTTTTAAAGGTAATGCCTGAAGATACAGTATGAGCTCCTTCCTCATTGGTATCATCTGTGGCATTATTAAGTCTTACCTATGACACATCAGTTGTTCCTAATCAATAAAATATGATCTGCCAGAGAAAGAGAAAAAGTATGTGATGCCTATAAACTGAAATGGCTTTTTTTTTTTATCTAGGAATGATTTACTCACATCTTGCCTTGTAGAAGTAACCCATATTGGACTAAGCAAATATATATTGCCGAAGAGAGTAAGAATAGTAGTTTATAGGTTTTTGTTTTTGTTTTTGTTTTTGGTATTGTTTTTTTTTTTAGTTATTCAGGGGGAGTACTTCTAGACACTCTGAAATGAATTCTAAAGCAGAATCATGCTTTAATGGCAAAATGCTTAATGATAACATGACATCATATGCAGAATCTTCATGTGGTTGGTATGACCTGCATATTCACCTCATTTCCAAAAACTGCTCTATGTGGTTGGTAGGTGGTAATTTCCTCAATTATTATTGTTCATGTTATCACAAACATGATCATTTTGAATTCAATTGATCATTGATCTATTACAGTCTCTCAAACATTGCTAAGCCATCTTAGGGAGCCACAGATGAAACATTGCTCACTTTACTTCTTGAGAAAATTAGCTCACCTGCTCTCCAGCATTGACTGCCACTGACCTCAGTCCTCTCTCAAGGTCTTGTCTATAAGCAGGCAAAAAATTTTTCTCTAAGTTTAGGATCCGGTTACAAGGTTGTGTGTGTGTGTGTGTGTGTGTGTGTGTGTCTGTGTGTCTGTGTGTGTTTTCTTTCTCTCTCTCTTTTTTTTTTTTTTTTTGGTCCTATAATTGTAGTCTACAAATATAGACCTCAGCCATCTGTTGATTCCTTTACTCATTTACAGGTGACATAAGGAGAAGTGAGACTAGCTAGGGATTGAAGATCCATAGAGCTCTACAACTTTAGTCTTACTCATTCCTGGAGACAAGGAATATGGGTTCTAGGTTTGAAGAGACCAGAAGGCATGCTTCTTCCAAGTGCTTCCTCCCCCTGACCGAGCTGCCTTTCTGCCATGGCCTTAAATGTTAGTACCTATATTCATTCTCATTTGGAGTGCACATCAATCATTTCTTGGGCCCAGGAGGGATAAATGAAGGATAGATACTAACAAAACAATAATTATTCCTGAGTTCTAGGAGACCTGAAGAACTATTCATTCGTTCATTTATTCAATAAAGTTTTTGTGAGTGTGTGTCCTCTGTAACTTCTGTGAACATTAGTAAGGAAATCAAATCTTAGAAAGCGTAACTCTCTTAAGAAGCTTACCATTTAGGAAAAGAGATGGATATAAGAAGGAAAATGAAAGAATCCTGTTTCTATCTTAAATATCTGTATGTATGAATTATAGTAGAAGTATAGGAAGAGAAACAACATTTCTTTTATTTATTTATTTTTAAAGATTTTATTTATTTATTTGACACTGAGAGAGAGATCAGATCACAAGTAGGCAGAGAGGTAGACAGAGAGAGAGGAGGAAGCAGGCTCCCCGCTGAGCAGAGAGCCTGATGTGCCTCGATCCCAGGACCCTGAGATCATGACCTGAGCCGAAAGCAGAGGCTTTAACCCACTGAGCCACCCAGGCGCCCCAACATTTCTTTTAAAGGGAAACAGGGAAGGGTTAATAAAGGAAAGAGGGTTTGGGCTGAGCCCTGAGGGATACATGTTTCTCAGGGTGCAGACAGAGGAGGCAGGATAATCACGGACACAGGGTATGATGTGAAAGGAAACCCTCTGGAAGAGAAGATGCTAGTGTATAGCAGAGGCCATTTCTCCTCCCCCTCGGTGACCAGAGGACACGGAACTGTACCTTCCCAGAAGGCACCAGGGGCTGCTCGTTCATCTTGCTGAGCAACTTTAGAATGTGCTGGAAGGCCAGTGAGTATGGAGCAGAATCCTAGATAGGAACGAAGCCCCTTTCGACCTCCTCATCACCTGATTTCAATCACAAACAAGGCAGCAACAGCCTGTGACTTATGTCATTCTGATTAGGCAGGCAAGATCTGTGGGTGTGATTCTGGAAGAAGTCTCAAACACCCACGGCAGTTGGTCCTAGTTTGAATGTTGTACACTCACTCCTTCGTTAAACCAACTGTGCTCAGAAGCGTCTGCTTCATCTCTGGCTGGTGTCCAGGCATTTCTGGGAGCTTGAAGCTGAAATACTTTGCAAACCTCCTGAAGATTTTAAAGGGGCACATCACTGAGGTGATTCGGAAGTTCTCATTCCAGTAAATGAGGTGGTAGTTCATTAGAAAACAAACTTTGTTTTTGTTGAAAGAATGTAGTAATTCAGCAGACGAGCAGGGATACCAGACCCTCTGCCCACTGCAGTGGAGATAGGATTTAAAAAAAGCACGATAGCATTGCCTCTCCAGAAAGCAGGAACCCATCAGTAGCACGTGAATACCTAATTTCTTGTCAGGCATTCCCTCAGGAGGCAACGACACAGACGGAATATAGCGTAGGGCGTACTGAGTCCCTTTTGGTGGGAGACCCATTGACTAGTAAATGTATACTTCCAGAATGCTGGGAAAATCATTTTGGAAAAAATTTCTTTTTGAAGGGAACTTATTAAGAAGACCACTCCAGAGCAGATCTCCTTGAAGAATACTGAGGACTTCTTGTCACTGCTTAGGGTCTTTTTCCCCACCTGTTAAAATACCAACAACAGCAGAGTACAGAAAGAGAGGGTATGGCTTTTCAGACTAAGATTCAGTATTTCCTGTTCCCTTTCGTAACCTGCCTTTAGTTCACAGAAATACCTATTTTTGGAAACCATAAAACTTAGGAATATATGCAACAGAGAGAACGTGGTTTCAGTAAGTGGAAGGAGCCACTTTAATAAGTGGTTATTAAAGCTTCATGATGACCAGTGAGGTCAAGTCATGGCATCTCGGAGCCACTTCCCGCAACGAGTAATGGTGCCCTGAGTTTGCAGGAGGAGCCGTCGAGGGAATTTCTCTAGCCCCTGCAAAGAGGCTACACCTCCAGGAAGGCTTGATTAGACTATATATTTGCCATCAATGGCCCCATTTGATCTCATTTATTTTACATAAAGCAGTTGGAATTTGGGGGCCTTGGGATAAACATGCAAATCTATGCAAACCAGAAACTATGTTTATAAAATACACGTTGAAAACGTTTTCTGGATTGCATAGAAAAAATTCACATAACTGAATCTCAGGCAGCTTGCAGAGGATGTACTCCAAAGGAGACTGAGTGTTCTAACGCGGAACGGAGGGAGGCTTCCAAGTTCCCATTATTTGGTGAAAGTTTAGCTATTACTCCCACACTAAGAATTTCCTCTTCTCTGCACAAATGTGGGAATCTTGGGGTACAGCATGGTTTTGTATAGTAAGCAAAATGCATGGGCCTGTTTGTGGACATGTGGGTTCATTTATCGGTTCATTCATTTATCCGATAATATAGCAAATGCTTAGAGAGAGCTTGCTATGTGACAGCTATCACTTCTGTGCACTGGAAATACAGTAGCGAATTCTGCTTTATGGATTTTAGGTATCAATTGTGTAGGGAAGGCCAGAAGTGTGAAATAATATGTAAAATGTATACTAAGGTGGAATGTTATAAGTTCTAGGTAGGAAAAAAATGAAGCAAGGAATGGGAAAAGGGAGTACTGGAGGGCCATTTTAAATACAGTGGTTATAGGTAAGCTAAATTTGAACCAAAAAGTTGATAAAGTTGTGTTTCATGAAGCCATTTAAAGGAGACCATGCCAGATGGAGGGAGCAGCAAGCATAAGGGCCTTGAGGGATGGGGCATCTGGGTGTCCAGCAGTTAAGTATCTGCCTTCGGCTCAGGTCATGATCTCAGGCTCCTGGGACCAAGTCCCACATTGGGCTCCCTGCTCAGCAGACAGCCTGCTTTTTCCTCTCCCTCTGCTGCTCCCCCTGCTTGTGCTCTCTCTCACTCTCTCTTTCTCTGTCAAATAAATAAATAAAATCTTATTTTTTCAAAGATTTTATTTAATTTTCAGAGACACAGAGAGAGCACAAGCAGGGGGAGCAGCAGGCAGAGGGAGAAGCAGGCTCCCCGCTGAGCAAGGAATCCAATTCGGGACTCGATCCCAGGACCCTGGGATCATGACCTCAGCGGAAAGCAGCAGCTTAACCAACGGAGCCACCCAAGGGTCCCAAATAAAATCTTAAAAGAAAAGCGGGGGGGCTTGAGGGAGAGATATGCTAGGCCACTGCAAAAGAGAAAAAAGTAGCAGACGAAGCTGGACAGGTAGTAAGGGGCTTTGGGATGTGATGTTTGTATGCTTTTCTAAGGGCTTTGGAGCTGTGCCCATGTGTGTATTGAATGTGTGTTGGGGGGGGATGGGGTGGGGAGGGGACACTTCCCAGCTACCCCTTTAGGATTGAGGGTGTGGGACCTTTGAAACAAGAAAGGAGCCTCAAGGTTAAATGTCAGGATATATCCTAGCATTTCAAGCTGTCAAAGTGTGTCGAGGTTTATCAGGTACAGCACGATGGGTATGGCACCAGGCAGAAGTCAAAAGTCATTTCTCTAATCAGACGCATCCTTTTAATACCTTCTAGTACTACCTGTGCATTGAAGCATCTTGAGGCCAGTGTCCCTGCCTGGCTTATCTTTGTATTTTCCTTAGCACCTTAAGAGATTTTTCTGGGAATAAATATTTATTGAATGGATAAGTGAGCATAATTATAATAAGAGGTCATTAGGGCTTGACAATATAGAACAACAGAAATTGTACATGATAGGTAACACTAATCTGTATCACAAGTCTTCATCAGGAAAAATTTACAGGATGCCTCTTATAAAATCACATCCTTGAGTGCAAGAGGATTGGCAGACATAAGTGTTTCCACATCATCGGGATGCGAGCACAAGGAGAAAAGAGCATTTTTTTAAAAATCGCTTTTTCTTCTTAGGTAATGAATATAGAGGCAGCATCCAGCTCATCATTTCAAACTGCTGAGTCATTTGCCACTTGAAATGAATTGAGGGTTGTTAAAGGTTTTATAGAAGAATTCATTAAATATGTATTGAGCCAGCTTAAGATGGAAATTGTTATAAAAACTGGCAACAGTTCAAACAGCAAAACGTTTCAGTTTATGATGGAGATATTTTACTCCTGCCTGGACTGTGTCCTCCATTAGTCCATTCAAACTGGCGAGGCTCGAGTCTCCTGTACGGGGCATGGTAATTGTTGGAACTGCTTACACGGCCGTTCTGAGAGCCAAGCAAAACATTCTGATTCCAGCCAGGTGTTCCCTCTCCCAGAAGGCATGGCATTCAGCGAGATCTGTGCATTCACCTAAGCGCTGATACCTCCTGATTGCCTGGATTTGGGGGCACTGGAATAAACACCCGCATGTGCATACGGGCACATACGCTGACCCTTGCCGTGCGCGTGCAAGTGCACACACACACACGTGGAATGTGCACGTTCTTCCCTTTGCGTTCTTGCTAGCTTGGGGATCAGGAGGGGGCGGAAAGTAAGAACGGAGAACAGTATGATGGAAAGAACAAGTGGCTTAGAATGAAACAGAACTGGATTCTGTCCCACTCCGCCTCTAAGTGATCAGAGTCAAGCTACCTAATCTGAGCTTTGTGACCCTGTTTATTCATACAGTTTTGAAAATAATACCTATCCTTGTGCCTGGTACTTAGTGGGTATCGGTGTTTCTGCTCTAATGTTTTATATGTATTCCCGGTATTCTAAAAAGTCATGTTCTAAAAAATAACAAGGTAAATGGCAAGATAAAAATAGAATTGAGAACAGACTTCAAAATCTATACAATTTGGTAAACAAAATGCTAACAAAAATTATAAAAAATACAACTAGTAATTTTAAAATGGTAAAACTGCTAATAAATTTAAAAAAAAAAAGATGTCGGTATCTTCACCCAAGGCAGTATAAGGAAACTGAGCATGGAGACAAGGTCACAACCTATAAAGACTGAGAAAACCACCGGTAAAAAGCGTGTGGTAAGAATGAGTTAAAAGCAAGAACGTGGGATAAATGGGTGTTATGTACAATATTAGATTTTTCTGCGCTTGCTATACTCTGCAGAGTTATTGTACTTTGTGTTCAGGTGTTGTTACTTGGCGACACAAAATGGAATGAGCTGGAAAAAATTTACTTATTAACCTATAAGATTTCTGCATTTCAGTGATGACATTTCCTCATGTGAATGAGATAATTTGCATTACAAAAAGATGGAGAGAACAGACAGTACTTAATATGTATTTCTGAATGTAAGAAATGGTACAGAATTGTGAGTAATTATGTGATGTTGTAGATGATATAGGGTAAACTACTTGGCACACTGTCTGCCATCAAGTGTTGAATAAACATGTATTTCTTTCAGAAGATAAAATCAAGAAGGGTGTAAGTGTTTAGAATCTTGTCAGGAAAAGGGACCAAAAAACAGACTGCTCAGCATTGCTAGTAATTCCAAGTGTCAGATATGGGGCAGGAAGTATCATTGGGCAGGAGTGGTTGTGATATAGAGAAAACTATTGTTATGCTGCAGAGGAAAAACAACAAATGACAAATACCCTGATATCATCCTGTTCTCTAAGACAATGGCGACTTTTCAACTTGCCAAGAGATTTCTTGATTACAAATTATAAAACAGCCTGACATGGAGGGGCATGATAAATGAATGGAAACCATTGGTTTTTGTTTGTTTGTTTTGTTTTGTTTTTTTAATTTAATTTTATATTTTCAGTGTTCCAAGATTCATTGTTTATGCACCACACACAGTGCTCCATGCAATGGAAACCATTGTGTTGGGTTTTCACTCTGGGACTTTAAAGAAAACTGGTCTTACACAGTCTGATGTGATATAACATTGCATGTTGCCATAGATTCAGTTATTACTTAGAATTCATCCTTGAATTTTAGATTAAACTTACAATACTGATGAGAGTAAATATATTGGAAATTATGTGATAATCTGTAGCTTATAAAGTGTATAAAATATAAAGCTTATGGAATATAAAGCATTATTATGAAATCCCGGGTGCCTATGACAGTTGGGTAGAAACCCGAATGTGCAAAGCTCTCCATCCTTTGACTAACCATGGGCAACACAGAAACAAGCATTTTGAGATAAATTTCATACCATCACATCTACTGACCCAGTTATGTCTACACAGTTGATACACGGGAAGGTCAATTCACCCAGGAAGCCCATCCTCCATCCTCCCACAGCCTTCACGGGACATCTCTTGTGTTTGCAGCTGTTCTAAGAGATGACAAGACCACAGTTCCCATTTTTGAGCAACTCCCGATCCAGTGTGTTGTGTGTCCAAAGAGGAGGATGTTGAGGGGGCCATTTGGAAAGTACAGAGGGGCTGCTCAACCCAGAGGCTGAGGGAAAGATTCCAGAGACCAGAGACCCCTCTGCAGGTCTGAAGGACATGAGAGAGCCTGGTAAGCAAATATGGAGGGTGTGGTGAGACCATGGGGATAGGGGGGGAACAAGGATATGAGACCCAAAGCAACGTGGCTAGGGTGTGAAAAAACATCACCAGGCCTGGAAGAGAACATGCAAGGTAGGGACTGTGAGAAAATGATGATAAAGATATAATAAGGGCCACATCACAGTCATACCTAGGAGGGAACACAGGTTCAGTTCCAGACCACTGCAATAAAGCAAAACACACCATAAAGACAGTCAAATGAATTTTTTGGTTTCCCAGAGCACATAAAAGTTATGTTTACACTGTAGTACAGTCTATTAAGTATGTGATAGCAGTATGTTAAAAATGTATATACCTTAATTAAAAAATACTTTATTGCTGTAAAGTGCTAACCATCATCTGAGTGCTCAGGAGTTGTAATCACTGATCACAGATCACCATAATAAATAGAATAATGATGGAAAAAGTTTGAAACATTGCTGGAATTGCCACATTCTGACACAGAGACATGAAGTGAGCAAATGCTATTGGAAAAAACAGCACGGAGAAACTGGCTGGAAAAGGGTTGCCACAAACTTCCACTGGTAAAAATGCAGTATGTGCCAAGTGCAATAAAGCCAAGTATGTCTCTATAGGCTTTGATTTGTTATACAGAAGAGTTTTGATTTAATCTTATAGCCATGAGGATAAAAACTGAAGCGTATTAATCCAAAGAGGAAATGGGTCAATTTGTGATTTAAGAAAACTAAGTGGAAGAAAATCTCAAGAAGGGGCGCCTGGGTGGCTCAGTGGGTTAAAGCCTCTGCCTTTGTCTCAAGTCATGATCTCAGGGTCCTGAGATCGAGGCCGGCATCAGGCTCTCTGCTCAGTGGGGACCCTGCTTCCTCCTCTCTGTGCCTACTTGTAATCTCTCTCTGTCAAATAAATAAATAAAATCTTAAAAAAAAATAGAAAATCTCAAGAAGGAACAGATCTGGCTAAGGGAGACTCACAAAAATGAATTGCATTTTGGTTTTTTGTAACCAAAGTTTTGTCTAGCTACTCTTCCCATGTTCTGAGTACGCACTGTTCACCTTATGTCTCCTGATCTCATTTATCTCCTCGTCTTTCCTACCTCCATTTGAAACAAGGGCCTATTTAAATTCAACATAATGAGATCATGAGAGGTCTGGAGTCAGGGTGTGCCACAAGTTATTGTGGAATGGGGAAAAGTATGCTTAGCTGGAATAGTCATCACAGGCTTCCCAGAGGAGGTCACTGTTGAAGAAGCTACGTAATTCAAATAGGAGGAAAGAGCAGTAGGAAGGAACACTGAACTAGGACTCGGACTTATTATCTAGGCTCTTAGACAAGTATAGCTGTATTTACCTCTCTGAGATCCAGTTTCTGTGTTGTTCCAGTAGAAAATTAAGTAGGATAATGGTTAAAATGGCTTCCAACTGCGGCTGGTCTGTGTGGTTCCCTAAGGTGAAAGGAGTGTGGGACGTAGGTTCTTGCTGGCTGGAAAGCAGATAATGGCATGAGGTTAGCAGGGTCTAGACCACAAAGGCAAGGCAGAGCCTGAAAGGCAGGAGCAAAGTCATTCTTTGTGTTCCACCACAAAAGGAGACATGGCACCATTCTAAACCAGCTCCCTCCAAGGCATGGGACTTAGTCATTTCCAGAATGTTCAGGTTTAGTAAAAGGTTATTGGAACCTTTTCCTGAGCCGGATCCCTGGAAATAAGCTTCCGAGATAGATGATGTCAGCTGAACTCTAGATGCAAATTATAGTCTGTTCCTCACATGGCTGCTATTTTTAGCCCTTACAGTATGTGATTTCTCTCAAGGACAACAGGAATGTTCATAAACTATGCATAGGTCATGATGGTGGCTTAATGGGGAAATAACCATTTGTTAACAGAGCATTAAATGTTTAATAGCCATTAGCATAAAATCTTTCTTAAAATTTGGGAATATTTTCTAATATGCCTCATTCCACTAACCAGATGAGTGTTGCAGTATTGAAATTCATAAGGGTGCCTAGTCTTTTGACCCTACCAGAGTCCAGTAGGTTTTTCACCTAATTCTTTGGAAATGTCAAGCTTAATCACTCTATAATGATCAATTAAACATTCAGCTGTATCTCCTCATGGGTCCTCTGCATAAACATTTAAAACAATTAGAAGCTGAATCACCATGATCCTTTTATGAGTGGAGGTGGAGGGGGGTGGGCCATTTCTTGTTAAAGAGGGGTCTCTGATAATTGTGGGCTATGCCGTGTGAGCTTCCTGGAGGATGCCAAACACACCTGGGTCCTCCATCTGCATCTGTCTTCAGAATTGCTGGCCGTGGAGTGAAATTCACCTCTATCTCTCAGCAAGGAAAACTGAAAGAGGGTTGATAGGAACAGGAGGCAAAAAGAGAAAGAAGTGGGTGGTGTTGCTATCCAGAGCTTTGCCAATCAAGCTGAGAAGAGCTGAAAAAGTAGAAGAGCCAAAATCTCTCCAAGCCAAATCCTCCCCACTCCCATAGCCAGTGCAAGCAGGACTCCTTCTTATTCTGGTGCCAGGGAAAATGGAGACAGAGCTGGTCAGCAGACCAAAAAAGGAGATCAGTGTGAAGCACATTTCTTTTTTTTTTTTTTTAAGATTTTATTTATTTATTTCACAGAGGGAGAGAGATCACAAAGAGGCAGAGGTGCAGGCAGAGGGGGGGGGAAGCAGGCTCCCCGCTGAGCAGGGAGCCCGATGCGGGCCTCGATCCCAGGACCCTGAGATCATGACCTGAGCCGAAAGCAGAGGCTTTAACCCACTGAGCCACCCAGGCGCCCGTGAAGCACATTTCTGACCCTTTCAGACATGTAGCATTTCCTCTTCCCAGGCTATTCCTTAGTAAAGCCGAGCTCTCTTACTGTCTGTGGAGAAGCAGCCCAGAATCTAGAATGTTCTATGAGGGCTAACTCCTGAATGTTGTGGGGTTAGAGCACACCCCAATTCCATGGTAAGGCCCTAACCTCGACTCTCCTGAAACCAAGGGAAATGCATTGCAATGCTTTCATCAGAAAATAGGGCAAAATATTTATTATTACAGAAACTTCTGTCCATTTTGTTTTCTCAGAGCACTTGTCTCCATTTTACAAATACCCCCAGAGGCTTTGGATGGGGAGTATCACTGAAAGATCAATAATAATTATAATAGTAAAGAAGAAAACATCAAACACTGACATTACCTTTTAAAATTAGACTAACTAGTGAGAACCACAGATCATAGATACTTGGAATGTTCAGTCTGGCAGGGACCTTAGAGGTTGGCTAAACTGATTCCTTTGCTTTGGAAATGAAGACATTTGCAGAGGTTAAATTACTGCCCCAAGGTAACAACTCTAACAGGTGTCAGAGCAGGTCCTAAAAACCAAGTTTCAAACCTAGTTTGAAAGGGAGAGGTTTCATGATCAGTCTTCTTTGTTATCAATAACAATCAGAATAATAGCAATTTCATTTCCCCAATCAAGCAGCTTGAGGTAATTCTGTAATTTGAAATGGGAAATGATTAATACAAACCTAAGAAAAAAGATGATGGTCATATATTAAAAGCCCCATACTTTTAAATTCTAAAATTGGTAAAGTTGAAGCTCCAGGGCTCATAGTAAAATTTTCTTAGGCCAACCTGATATGTGTGTTAATTAACATCATTGACACAATTATATATAAATACATTATATTTAAAACCTCAGCTACTTGCATTTATCACATTGACAAAATGAATCATATGCTATTTTATTGAGGCCTTTGGTAATTACATTATTCATGCTCCTGATACATTGTAATATTTTGTATCAGTTTGTATTTGTCTTTCTATATCTCAAATGCAAAACAATCTCTCTCATTGTTATGATGAGTTACAAATCGGAATATACTTATGTCAAAACATGCAAAATGTAAGATTCAAAACCTGGGAGTTTAATAGACTTATTTATGATCCTGAATATTGTACAGACCTTTTCATATTTACTGAATTCTGTGTTTTAATTTGCTAATGTAGATCTGTTTTAAAATAAATTTCTGGGGTTTAATATCCACTTTTTAAAAAAGTAAAATGATTTCAAGTACTTAATCACATTCCCATTTGGATGACCCTGGTAGGTGTGAAGTTAATAACTTACTGAAATGAGTGGGTGAAGGAAGGGACAGATCACATTATTGATGTGCACTGCAGATTTTCATTAAGGAATGATTTCTTTGTCTTGTTTCTATTTTTTCTACATTTTTAAAAAGATGCTCCTTCAGAAGAAAGATCCAATTCAACCTGGTATTTGACTACCAGGGGACTTAGTCATGGGGATAAAATGGAAATGACTGGAAAGAAGTTATCTTCTCCCTTTCCCTGTGATAGGTCAACCTGTAGAGGGCTGCGATTCATATCAAGAATAATAAGAATTGAGGGCAAACTGATAGATTTGTCTCCTCTAACTTCTTAGTCACCATTCCTCTTAATCCATGTGAAGTTATTATAGTAATTGCATGTTGGGTTTTTTTTTTCCTAGGGAAAAAACAATTTTTAACTAAGATATTGCCGTACAAGTCTTCATTCTTCTTGTTACCCATCCTTGTAATATAGCTGTTAAGTTGAGAAAGTGTTCTAAAATCTTTTGGTAAAGAGAGATTTCATAGAAGCATTACATTCCAAGATGCCTGGAAACATGTCTCCCTTGGATGCCTCACCTTGCCATCTATAATCTTACAAAGTGTGAATCATTCATTGGGGAAGAGAGGTGGCATGCTCTGTCTGCTGGGAACAAATCGATAGGCATGTCTGGATTTGTGCACTAAACTTGCCTCCACAGTAGCCTCGCAAGCAAGAATTAACAGAGGGTGGAATTGCTAACTTAGTTTCTGCACTGTTTGTGTGTGTGTGTGTGTGTGTGTGTGTGTGTGTGTGTGTACCCAAGCAAAATGTTTGTTTATGAATATTGACAGAGTTGATTAGCATGGGCCCACTCTGCAGGGCTTGGAAAACAATAGACATCTCTTCAAAGAAAACAGAGGTGCCAGATACGGCATATGAATGAAATATCTGATTAGGAGCATTCATCCTATTGAATTTCAAGCTTTTTACTCTAATCTTGATACAGGTAGGAAGGCCTAAGATGCCAAAAAATAAAAAATAAAAAAGTGTAGTTGAGAGTTTGGTGTTTGGTGGATTATTTTCAAACCTGTTGGGAAATTGATTTTAATGATACAGGTGTTACAGATGATTGTACAAATACATTGTAAGTCACATCCTCTTATTTATTTTTTTGTTCATTCATGTAACCAATGCTTTTGACGACCTACTATATTTCAAGCCCTCCTCTAGGCACCACAGATAGAGTGGTGAACAAAACAAACAAAAAGAATGGCTCTCATGGGGGTTATATTCTCTGGAAGAGAAAATCAGTATTAGTCATGCATCATTAAAAATTCCTAGACTGTTTAGAATAATAACTAGTGGTAGTCTAGTAAATATTCACAAAGAGCTAGATTGCCTAGTTTTCCAGCAACATACATATATTCTATATTCACATGCCATTAGTTGTTTAGTTTGTCGCTGGCTGAATTTTGACCATCTGCCCATTACATTTGGACCTGTTGAACTGAGTTAGGATCTTTCTCCATTTCCAGCTTCACATTCCCAGTGTCCACAGAAGTTGAACTGAGCAGACTGTGCTGTGTTATTGCCTTCTGTTTGGCTTATTACCACCATGACCTCTCGATTCCTTTCAGTACCAGCTCTAAATAAATTTAAAACTCGAATCTTTGGGTGGCAGGCATTGAGAAAGAATGTGGAATCTGCACTTGACCTCATATCTTTTCATTCCAAGTTTATACTCAGTATGTTATAATAGACATAACAAATCTCAGGAAATTTATATCTCAGTCTTATAAAGTTGCAAAGGAATGAGCTACAAAAATTAAAATGAGCCAGCTGTCTTTATTGTAGGGGAAAACATGGCTTGCTGTGAGGAGTCATTGGAGTTGGGCTATTAGCCATTTCGAATTCACATACCTGAATGCAGGGGATTGGAGTGGTACAGGTGTTTATTCAGAACCTGGACCTGTGATCTTGCAGAGATCACCTCCATCTCTTTAACCAACATGGTTCCACATGGAGAAAAGCCGTTGGCTCAGTACCAAATACTCTGAACATTCTTGATCCCACAGTTCTGGTCCCAGATGCTCTGGCATATCTTTGGGTTTGCCAGCAGGTGAGCTTTTCCTGCAAAAGTAGGGATCCTTCTGGAGTCATTGCTGAAAGCATCGACATTGGTTATTCTTTCAAAGAAAAAAAAATCCCCCCAAAATATGTTCTTTTCCTGGACTTAAGTCCTTTATAGCCTGAAAGGCAAATGGGGAAGGTAGAGCTGGGTTTTCTTTTATTGAAGTTTTTGATTCATCTCTACACTTTGCTGGAACAGTAAGTGTATCAGCTCATGTCCCTGCAGTCCACTTAATGTAGCACAACATGAGAAGCCTGTAGCTATGTTACAACCCTTCCCAGCTCTGATCTTTTAACAGAAAAATAAAAATAAGAGAAGACTATGTCTGTTTGTGCAGGTACATGAACAATAGTCACAGTGCTAAATACAGGGTCTCTGTAATTTTTTTGTTAATTTTTTTTTTAA
>LNAC01001048.1:113905-138799 GCA_002007465.1 Ailurus styani | reverse complement strand
AATTTTTCTTCTATTCCAGATTCATTGGAGGGAAGAGTTTGGCTCTCCAGATTTTGAAGCCTGGGTGTCTTTTTGGAAAGCTGTGTAGTCAAGTTTCAAGTCATTGTGATGCAAAGATGGACACTGTAGGTGGCATTGAAAACAAGGCAATGAAAGGGACCCTTCGAATGTACAAAAATTAATTCTCCTTTTTAGAGAGGAAATTGAAGGAAGAACAGAGGAATTCGGGTTGAAGCTGTATTTCTCTGCATGTTAGCAGGCTGTCTTCATCTGCAAGGCCTGCTTACCTAGTTTGAGCCCCTGATCTGTGTGCTGGGAGTGCAGCCGTGTGCCTGGATGCAACCCAGGCTTCTAGAGTTTCTGTAATCAAGAGCACGTAGATATGACAGTTACACACGTTGGCACTAGTTGCACCAGAGTATTTAATAGAAGGACTTAATGGTGGCTGATGGTCAGAGAAGGCTTCCTTGAAGAAGTGGTATGTGGGCTGACACTCAGAAGATGCTTGGAGTAGGTTGATTCCTTATTATATCTTGGTTAAGTAAGGATATTCCATGAATCCCAAGTCCTTTTTTTTTATTTCCTCAAAATAAATGTTTTCAATAGTGAAGCTGGATGTTACATGCTATTGTATTAAAAATCAAAGTTAATTATTAGAATCTATATAACATCCACTATATAGTAGAAGGTGCATTTGGAATTTTTTCCCCATCTCTGGGTCTGTCCACTTCCATCCAAAGGAATGCACATGAATGTCACCTATCTCCTCTTTGAAGTGGACTATGAAGGTTCCAGGTACTGTCCTTTGGGTAGTCCTGGTTTTGGAAAGATGCAGGAAGATTCATGGTATTCCGACAACACCAGGTTTAATATCACCTTTGTTCAGGCCTCTGACACCTCTCTCCAGGGTTGTTAGTTCACTAGCCTTTAGTTGGTTTCCCTGACTCTATGTCTTCCCTATTGAATCCATTCTCCATAGTCCTGCTGGGGCGAGCTTTCTCATAAGCAAATCTTATGGTGCTATATCTGATGGTGATACTATTCCTTAAGCCATTACACAAGGCCCTTCATCATCAGCCTCTTTCCCCTGCCTTGGACTTGCAGTAAATCCCACAACCCCTGAGCTGTGGCTTCTGTGAATGGTTAACAATTGCTAGATCATACCATGCTCTCCCACACTGCAGCACGTTTACATTTGCTATTTCATCCGTCCAAAGTATTTTTCCTGACCTTCCATCTCTACCTTGTTAACTCTAACTTAGCTGTAAGTACTCAGGTCAAGCTTCAGCTTCTTCACAAAGTCATCTCTTACTGTTCCAGTCAGAATGAAATGTCTGCCTCTGCACTCTCATCCCATCTGGCACGTTTGACCCTCTTAGACTTACCACACACCATGAGAATGACAGCCACTTGCCATATGTGGTTATCTAATTTCACAGTATAAACTAAATGATTGTGGGGCACCTGGGTGGCTCAGTCTGTTAAGCGGCTGCCTTTGGCTCAAGTCATGATCACAGGGTCCTGGGACGGAGCCCTGCATTGGGCTCCCTGCTCAGCGGAGAGTCTGCTTCTCCCTCTCCCTCTGACTGCTGCTCTCTATCTCTCTAATAAATAGATAAATCTAATAATCTAATAAATAAATAAAATCTTTAAAAAAATAAATAAAAATAAACTAAATGATTGAAAACAGCATGGAGTTTCCTCGAGAAATTAAAAATACAGTCATATAATCCAGCAGTCCCACTGCTGGGTATATATCCAAATGAAATGAAATGATTTCAAAGAAATATATGCATTTCCGTATCCAGTGAAGCAATATTCACAATGGCTAAAATTCGGAAACAGCCTAAGTGTCAACGGATGACTAGATACAGAATAACTATATATGTATTTTTTTTTCTTTTCTTTTCTTTTTTTTCCGGAGAAGTGATTGAAAAATGATTGTTAGGGCGATGTGGTTGGGGCAATCGGGAGAGGTTGGTAAAAGGGTACAAACTTTTAGCTACAAGATGAATAAGATGTGAGGGTCCAAGGTAAAACAGGTTTCCATAGTTGGTAATACTGATAATGCTGTGTAATTGTTGATGATATCATTTAATTGAAATTTGCTAAAAGGTAAGACTTCAATGTCCTCACACACACAGAAGAAGGTAAGTACAAGAATGATGGAGGTATTAATTAACTAAGTGGGGAGAATCCTTTTATAATGTATACACATACAAATTACCACACTGTGAACTTCAAATATCTTGCAATTTTATTTGTCAATTATATCTCAATAATCCAAAAAATAAATTTATGATAATTAAATAAAATTTTATGTTCTCACTGGAACCACATTTTAAGTGTTAAATAGCATGTGTGCTAGAGGTTTTTGTACTGAATCAGAAATGTAAAGTCTTTTCACCATTGTGGGAAGTTCTATTGGACAATGCTGGTTAAAAGGTTTGGAATATTTATGCATGTCCCTCTTTGATTTTGTACTTCTTGAGGTCATGTTTCCCCAATATTAGCAATGCTCCATAGATGTTTGCTAAAAACATTAGTAAATTAAAAAAAATTTTAAAATTAGTAAGTTATTAAGATCTGAGTTTTATTTTTTTATTATTTTTTAAAGATTTTATTTATTTATTTGACACAGAGAGAGAGATACCACAAGTAGGCAGAGAGGCAGGCTAGAGAGGAGGAAGCAGGCTCCCTGCTGAGCAGGGAGCCTGATGTGGGGCTCGATCTCAGGACCCCGAGATCATGACCTGAGCCGAAGGCAGAGGGTTTAACCCACTGAGTCACCCAGGCGCCCCTAAGATCTGAGTTTTACAACTGTTGTGTTATTGCACATAAGCAATCAAAGACTTCTTTTTTAAAATCTAACAATACAAATTTTGACGAAAGGGGATTCTGGACAGGTGGGAAGAGATTTTAGAGGAGAAAAGAAAGACATTGGTCCTGGAAGATCTCTTTCCTCAAGCTCGGGAAAAGATCAGGTCTCCAGCCCAAAGCCTCATCTAAAAAGAAAAGCAGTAGAAGTTTTGCGTTTAATTCTGGGAAACTACCCACGTGACTGGGTTTTTTTTGGGGGGGGGGTTTAAGAAGTGGTAGCTGGTACAAATATCGCTTACAGAAACAGGCTATATTGTCTTTTCTACAAAGGAAGTCCTCTAGACTATGCCATTTTGGGTTGGAAGGCAATACTAATGCTAGCCTAAATGTTCCGTTTTAATTACTAGGAGGAGTATGTGTTCAGCTTAAAGTGGTAAGAGGAGCAATTCAAGTGATAGTGCATCTTTAAATTATTCACCAGCCATCTACCATGTGATTAGCCATGGTTAAAGATTTTCTGTTAAGCACAGACTGTTCTCTGGGGTTATAGGATGATCAGAAACAATGGCCAGATCTAGGAGGATCAAGTGTAATGAGCAAGGCAAGTCTGTTTTCCCCTAGCAAAACAAGTGAGCCTCTGGGCCCTTACACCTGCTAATAAAAAAGAAATTGATCCTGAAAAGAGGGAAGCATCATGAAAGAAGAGAAGAAAGTTGGTTTTGGTTGTTGCTTTTGTTTTGTTTTCTGAATACAACTGCACTATCTGCTTAATTCTGCACTTTGTGGCAAATATTTACTAAACCAATTTCCATCTTCTTCAAAGTTGAATATGCTTAATAGCCAAGCCTCTATCCAAGGTAACCAATGGTAATTAGGGTAGCTTCCAGTTTGAACTAAGCCGCAGAGTAATCCCTACTTTTGAATGACTCATAATTATTGGCGGATTGAGCGGGATTTATATGACTTAAAAGTTAGTTCCCTCTTTTTCTGTTTTTATTCCACTGATGACTTTGGATAGAAATTCGCTTAATCAGGAAAAAAAGATCATATTACATTTATAATTCCGGTCTAGCCATTTGGCAACGTTACTACTCATATTATGGGTTGAGTTAACCTAGGGACAGCCGATCCTAAAAAGTGTTTTGGACATTTTCTTTAAAATATTAATTAACAATAACACATGGGAAAAGAAAACCCAACTTTAATCTCACTGCCCCAAAACAACTGTTTTTATTTGCACCTATATCTTTCCGGTATCTATCTATGCACAGACAGACACATCGTATCAGAGGTAGTTTACATACTACTTTGCATTCTGCTTTTTTCTTGTAAGATTATATTTCAGACATTAATAAAATTCAATTTGGGAATGCAATAACTCTGGTACCATTCTGTGCCTCTGAAGAGACATTTACTACCCTAGGAAACCCAGAGAATCACTTCAGGCTTCTGCCAGACTCCAATAACACCATTTAGGAAGAAGTGGAGGTAAGAAACAAAAATCATGCAACCCTGTGATGGGAGAAGGCAACAGAGTTGCCAAGTGCTATTGTCTGACAACCTATCTCCAGAGAGATATGTATGAAAACCACACAAATTACTGAAAGCAATTTAAGAAACTGGAGACTCTTCAAGTGTGGGAGAGGAAGATGTAAAGGATAGTGTGGTCTGGAAGAATCTTTCTGCTTCTCAAGAACATGTGGTCAAAGTGGTTAGCTAGGCGGGTTTGTATATTTCCAGAATGCCCTCCCGGCCTGAGAAAGAAGGGTTGTGCCAGTCCCACTGCGTTGGAGGGGAAAGTGCAGATTTTGTCCTGCAAGGCTGAAGGATTTTGCCCCAGGGCCCTCCTCTCCCTGCCTAAATCAGTCATTGTCCTTGGCTTGACCTTGCAAAAACAGTGTCTTTACGTTTTCTGTAGCTGATCTGGTTCTGTGGTTCTGCAATGCTGCCCTTTTGAAAGGGGGTACTGCTGCCTGGCCTAGTAACCGAGCAAACACACACATATTCTTCTTCTCCTTCTTCTTATTCTTTTTTTTAAGATTTTATTTATTTGTCAGAGAGAGAGCACAAGCAGGGGGAGCGGCAGCAGGCAGAGGGAGAAGCAGGTTCCCCGCTGAGCAAGGAGCCTGATGTGGGGCTCCATCCCAGGACCCTGAGATCATGGCCTGAACCAAAGGCAGATGCTTAATGACTGAGCCACCCAGGTGCCCCTCCACCTTTTTTTTTTTTTAACTCCTCTGCAGTTCTGGGGCTTTTTCTTGAGTGTGGCTCTCAGAAAGAGAGGGGTCTAGGTTTACCATACAGCACTGAGGATTTAACTCATTTTTTGCTTTGGTATCGTCAGTTAGGCAGTTGCCCTTCTAGCTGGCAGGTTGGGATGAGAGAAGAGAAGTGAAAAGGCTGAGCCCCACCCTTTTCTTGATGCCTGGTGGGTCCCTGCACATTGATTTGTTAATAGAAGGGTGTTAGGCTGGCAGCAATCCTCACCAGCCAGAATTCTCAGAAAGGACCTGAGCGTGGTTTTTCTCCGAATTCCGGGCTCCTGGGAGGTGCCACAGTTTCTTTGTGTGCCCTTGACATTTCTGGTTCTGTTTCCTTTCTTAAAATAAAAGGGAAGGACTTTATAGATGCCATCTCCAGCTCCTTCCAGTTCTAAGGCTTCATGGTTAGTTGTGTGATTTATTTATGGTTGGAACGGCACAGTGAGGGTGATGGCTTAGATGGAAGCTAAGGAGAGGAGCAGAGAGGCACTAAAATTCATCAAGGGCTTACCATGAGCTGAGCACCAGGTTGAGCACTGCACCTGTGTGATATCCTTTAATCCCCAGCTATGGGGTGACAAAGTTCTACTCCTGATAGGAGATGAAGACATGGGTCAGAGATAAATAACTGTCCAATGTCTTCCAGCCACTATGCCACAGAATCAGGGAAGGGGCATGGTTTTCTTTCAAACCCCCCCTCCCCATATGCAACCCCTTTCTAATTCCACTTTGTTAATATCACGCTGGCCACGCCCACCACATGGCCTGGCCCTCTCACACAGAACCTTCCAATCTGGGGCTCTAGGGGTAGGTCGCAGAGAGGACGTGACCTCAGATTGACCCACAAGCCGGACCTGGGGAGCTGGAAGCTCCTCACCCCCTCCCTGCCCAGTCCCTGGAATGTTAGTCCCACCCACAATTTCCACAGTCAGAGCCTTTTCACAGAGGCAGCCTTGAGAGAGTAAGGCCTTATGGAGACCCCGGGCCCAGTAAGTGGCTGAACTCAGTTAAGGCCTCCATGTAAACTTTCAAGATTCTGGAAGGCGGGTGTGGAGTTCTGCTCCTCTTGCAAGGGACCGAGGCCCGGCTCCTAGGTAAGTTCCCTTGCGCGTTAAACTTGCAGGTGAGGGGCACCTGGGTGGCCCCATCAGTTAAGCGTCTGCCTTCTGCTCAGGTCCTGATCTCAGGTTCCTGAGATCGGGCCCCGTGTGGGTCACTGTGCTCAGTACAGTCTGCTTGAGATTTTCTCTCTCCTTCTACCCCTCTAACCCTGCCATTCATGCATTCTCTCTATATATATTCAATTAAAACACACACACACACACACACCCAAGAAAAACCCCCTGTGATGAACTGGAGTGGCCTGGCTCCTTCTCCCTCTCCCCTGCTCCTTTATTGGGGTGAGTTTCAGATTCCCCCCAGGGAAGTGCCGAGGTTTGGAACCAACAGAGGGAGAAGAGTGGAGAGCAGAATAGAGATTAAGGGAAAGGGCTTTGGAATCACGATGTAGCTTGAATAGAGATCAAAGAGACTTTCACAACTGTGAAAGATCTAAAAAGATCTTCGATCATTTTACTAAATGAAAAGTATAGAAACAATAATCTCCTAATCCCATCATCTGCAAGCAGCTATTCTAAGCAATGCATGCATATACATATTTCACATGTTTACAATTATAGTCCTCATGTCACTTTTGCTTTCCCACTTTTTAAGTTAATATTATTAATATTAGTTAATATTAATATAAGTTAATATTATTTCATCAACCTTTTCGAGCGGTGCTTTAGGTGTCCCACCATATGACCTTGTTCTGTCATTCCCTCTAACAAACACAGAGCATATGGCAAGGGAGAAAGCTACTTGAGACCAAAGCACTATTTTTCTAATTTCTCTTTGGAATATGTCAAACTGAACATATTGATTCTATAGAAATGAAAACATTAATTCCATAAAATTTAATATATTCAGGGTTTCAGTTCTCTCTCTCTCTCTCTCTCTCTCTCTATATATATATATATATATATATATATACATACATACATTTTTTTTCTTTCCAGAAAAGGCATTTATGGTTGATTCACTCTGTAAGTAAGTACACTCTGGAGTCATTGATCATATATGTTAGCGTAATGTCACATCTACATTTCATTAATTTGATAAGCAGTCTATACATTTTAGCTCTGTTTGCCATATATTTGTCCATTATATAGCCATAAAAATTTGGAAAGCAAAGATTGCAGCTAAAGCCTCATTCTAATTAGGAGAAATAAATGGTGTATTATGTGGGAGGAAAAGCCAGGCATCATCATCGACTGTTATCAGTTTGCCATATTAATTTGATGGCAGTATTTTGTGCAGGATGAGAGGGATAAACATCGCATGCAGACCACTTTGATGTGTATCATTGCCCTGATTGACTTAGGCCGGCCAGATAATCAGTTCCAAAAAGCTTCTAATCTGAGGTCTGTTTCATTTATCCCTGGAGAATCAGCAGAGTGAAGTTATCTCCACGGAGTCAAGGTTGCGTCCTACAGCTGCCCCATAGGTTTACAGCCACAATGAGCTACCCCAGATACCCAGCAGCTCAGATGCTTCGAGTTTTGCCCTTGCCCTTGTTGACTAAAGGCACTTGTTTTATAGCTGTTATTTATTGCAGATTTGATCTGTCTGGTTTACTGCGCTGCTACCACTTTCCTAATCATGTTTCCCTTTAACCGGGCAGTCTGATGATCACAAATGGTGCAAGGATGTGAATAATTCCTGGCGAGCTGAAAAGGATGGAAATCTGAAAATGTGAGTCTGCTCCTGAGCTATCCCTCTCACCCCTGCAAGAAGCTGATGAGGAGACCCCTCCCCCTGCACTCCAGACTACCCCTGTGTTGTTGGTGGCCGTGAAGGTGGGGCTTTCCTGGTGGGCATTGGTGTCTTTGGTGCATGGGACCCACGCAGAGCCCTGCCTGACTTCTCAGGATAACAGCTGGCCCCCATTAGGGCACTAATCAGCCTAAATGGGACCTGATTAAGGGGAGCCCTTGACGTCACAGCTGGTTAATTCCTGAGCACTGCCCAGTGCTTGGCTCTGAAATTCAAGCTGTGTGGGTAACCTCCCCTTCCAGAAGCCGTGGGCCCTGGTAAACTGCGGCTGGACTGAAGACAGTGGTATGGAGAAGCTCAATGGCCCTTGACTCCATTTCCTACCAGGATTGCTTTGTCCTGAGCTTCTCAATTTCTTTTCTCTGCCCATAGCAGAGGATCATTAGCAGTCTGCCCATTTCCATGTGTAAGCCCCTTTGGTCCCAAATGGCACAGCAATTGCTCCTCAAAGGTAATTACAAATGTCCGGATGACTGACCCAGCCCGTACATTGTGAGGGTGAACTTACGCGACTTCTCAAAACTACACAGCCTTTGCCTGTCACACTAGCCATAGAAAGGTTTTGGGATCTGATGGGGATTTCTCAGGTGGTATTTTGTGATTTTGAACAAATCCCATCACTTCACTTTGTTTCTAGTTTCTCATCTCTCAAATGGAACTAATAATACCGAATTTTCAAAGTTGTTGTTAATAATAAATGAAATAAGAAGGATCACAGGACCTGATACATAAGTAAGCTCACAGTGATTATTAGCTAAAAATTATTAGTTAGTGTAATAATTTGTAGAACTCAGCCTTGTGGAGTATACTTAATCCATGTTAATTATAGTTACTGATATTAATGTTAGTAAGCATCTTGTATGATGGTAAAACAATGATGATCAGGCCTCAGGGAGCAGACGAGGCAGTAAACTGAGAGAAAATGTTGAGAACAGTGTGGATAGATACAAGGAAGCACCAAGTCGGGCAGAAAGACCACTGGGCACTGATCCAGATACACAAAGGCCTAGGAGTATACATACACTTAGCAGAGTTCATGTCCAAGGCTGGTACGTGGGGAAGGAAGAACAAGGAGTACCCTATTAAACTGCCAAGAAAGCTGCCTATACTTAGAGCTGTTTGGGCCAAAACCCAAAGCGATATCCTTTAATTTACTCCCCGCCCAACACCAAAATAGCACTTTACTTTCCATATTCTAAAATGAAGTCTAAAGGTGTGGGTTTAGCCCAGGACAGGAAAATGGATGTAAGGAAGCCTAGACAGAAAATGTCTAACCTCAAATAGCAGAAATAATTGAAGGAATTTTTTCTAATATGAAATATAGTATCATTAATTATAGTCATCTTGTTGTACATTATATACCCAGAATTTATTTACCTTATAACTAGAAGTTTGTACCTTTTGATCATATTTACCCAATGCCACCCTCCCACCCTGTCACCTCTGGCAAAGCCAATCTGATTTCTGTTCAGATGAGTTTCCTCTCTTTAGATTCTTTATCTATTCATTTGTTGATGGGCACTTAGTTGGTGCCTGGTCTGGGCTACTATAAATAATGCTACAATGAATGTGGAAGTGCAGATATCTCTTCAGGATAGTGATTTATTTCATTTCCTTCAGATAGATATCCAGGAGTGGGATTGCTGGATCACAGTCGCTAAGGGAGTAAACCTAAAAGTTCTCATCACTGGGGCTCCTGGGTGGCTCAGTGGGTTAAGCAGCTGCCATCGGCTCAGGTCATGACTCCAAGGTCCTGGGATTGAGCCCCACATTGGGCTCTCTGCTCAGCAGAGAGCCTGCTTCTCTCTCTTCTCTGCTTACTTGTGCTCTCTCTCTATCAAATAAATAAATAAAATCTTTAAAAAAAATAAAAAATAAAAGTTCTCATCACAAGGAAGAAAGAAAATTGTAACTATGTTAGATGATGATGTTAAACTTACTGTGGTAATCATTTTACAATATATACATATGTCAAATCTTTATGTCACGCACCTTGAATTTACATAATGTTATATGTCAGTTCTATCTTACTGAAATGGGGGAGAAAACAATTGAAGGGAAGTAGAAACAAAGAGTGGGAAGGTTTGGGGGCATTGCCATTTGTAAGCTCTTCTCACGTGTCTGGTGCTTTTCAGATTGTGAAACAGTTTTGTCCCCACTGTCTGTTTAATCAATCAGTGATGTGATAGGGGATGGGAATTTGTATTTTCCTTTTCTGCAGATGAGGAAACCGAGGCCTAGGCCGGCTGTCTGATTTGCCCAAGGTCACACAGAAAGCAAAGAAGATCAGGGTTGAAATCCAGGTCTGTAACACCCAGCCTTCTATTAAACTGTGAAGACCTGTAGTCAAACTGTACTTTTAACTTATTTATATTTTAGAATTTATATTTTACAATCTCAACTACGTACATTTTGGAAACCCTGCAGTTCTCTATTTTAGTATAGATCAGCAATGAACTTGAGCAGACAAGATGAGACCCATATCCTTAGTTGGCTGCACATAGTAGATACGACAGTAAAAGAAAATTATCTGTAAGAAAATATAAATATTAGCTCTTCTTGTGATTAATACTCAGTTTTAACATATGCTACAAGGTACCATCACACGTCCTTTGATAAAGTCTAAAAGCATAATTTGAGGCAAGAAAAAGGGGCAAGAAAGAAACAAGGAGTATCATTACCTATTTTTCACCAGTTATATTTGGGCTTGGAATAGAAAGCGTTTGGAAGACTAAATGGTTAGCAGATGCTGTGAAAGGAGTGCTGAAGATTCACTGGTGGGATCAGGAATAGGGTGGGTGGAATAAACCTCCATCCCTGAAATGGCTTTGGCAGCTGAAGTTGGACAAGGACCTGATCTGCTGAGGAAATTCTTTCTTGTGGGCAGATAAGGCCATATCCCCTTCCTGATGGGCTCTTACATATGTAAGGATTTCCAGTGACAATACACCTCCTCTGGAAACAGAGAGTTTGTTGTGTGTAATTGAACCCATATGATTTCACGACACTAAGTACTGATCCCATAAGTCCTAGTCTATCAGCACAGGAAGGGAGGGTTATTCAACCTCCTCGTGTCATTAGAGCAGACTATTGAAACCTGAAGAGGTTATTTGACTTAGCAAAGTTCACCCCGTAGAAAATGGCAAAGTAGAAAATCACCCAGTAGTTTAGTACTTTATCCACCCTTCTGCTCTCCCTCCCTTGCTGGGAGATGTGCATTGAATACACATTCTGTATTGGTTATTTGCTTTCTCTGGGGTGCTAGTTAAATTCGACATGACACTCATTTGTGGAGCCTCCACACTTTACAAAGCCCAGGGCTAAGACAAGGGCACAAGACACAGTATCTACACCCAGAGAGCATCCTATCTAAGGGAGGGATGGATCAGAATCTTCTTGATGACTACTGTTTCCAGATTATTGGAATTTCTCCTATAGGGGGTTCCGCTTCCAGCAGAACTCCATACTTAATACTCATGATACTCATTGGTCTGTCACAAACTAATATTTTATATTATCTGTTAAGTTTCTTGTTTTTATCCCCTTCACTTTTGTGCCACCGCAACATTGCTTATGATGTGTTTTCTATCACGAATGCCCCCTCTCTTATTTCATAAGTATATTCCTCAAAAAGTCTTTCATGTTTTTTCCATACTTATCTATCTTTCCTTGCACTGAATTCCTGCAATACCCTGTTTATTTCATGTTATATTATCTATAAATGTATCTTTTATTGTACTTATGGATATATATATCCTCTCCTTTACTGAGCTTTAGATCCTTGGGGTAAGAATGTACATCTAATCCTTATCATGCCTAGAAGAGTCATCCCATGAGTAGAGTCTCAATAAGTAATCATAAAAATGAATCTAGAGATTGCATAAGTTATTCAACACCCATAGACTGAATATTTACTACAAGCCCGCTGTGGTGAGTGAAGTTTAGTTTTCTTTATGACCATTAAACAGATGCAACCTTGAGCATGTGGACATGATTGTCCCTTTTGACTTCATCCATAAGCTAAATCTTCAGTGAATGCTGAGGGAACTCTGGGAAATTGCACAAGCAGTGGACTCTATCAAGCAGGTCATTGAGGATTCATTTTTTTAAAATATTTTAATTATTTATTTGATACAGAGAGAGATTACAAGTAGGCAGAGAGGCAGGCAGAGAGACGGAGAGGAGGAAGCAGGCTCCCTGCTGAGCAGAGAGCCCGATGTGGGCCTCGATCCCAGGATGCTGAGATCATGACCTGAGCCGAAAGCAGGGGCTTTAACCCACTGAGCCACCCAGGCACCCGAGGATTCCTTTCTTAAGGTTGGACTTCAAAAGCTTCTGGAGATGGCAAGACACTTTTTCCTCAAACTAGATCCACAGGGAAATGTAAATGAACCTTGTTTCTCCTTGATTCTCCAAGCTTATTAACTCCAGTGTAAGTTTTGGGGTAATTGTTTTGGTTGCAAATTTGTATTTTGGCATATATCATTGTGCACGTAGCCAATGCTGAGTTCACAGCCTTGAAGGGGAAGTCTTGTCTTTCAAAGGATGCCTTCTTTCATCCTGGTGAAATATTTTCTCAAGGCTATATTGATATGTTTGGAGTCTTCCTGTGCTCTTACTTAAGTCACTTTCTATAGAGTTCCCATTAATTGCTTCGCTGTCTCTCTTCCATAACCAATGGCATTTACACATGACCTCATTAATTAATACCCACCCTGCTTGGTATTTACAGCATTGATTTCCAGTTACATAGAGCAAAATGGGAAATGCTCTTCAGAGAATGACCTCAGAATCCTCTCTCTAAAATAATAGAGCAGGGTTCTGACTGGCTTCATTTTCTGTTTCCAGGTTTCTGTATCTGCATTTATATGAACACAAAACCAGCCAAGCCCAGAAGGGCTTTGTAATGAATCTGGAGGCCAGATTATAGCTATAGTAATTATAAATTAGCACTGGCAATTCCTGGTACATTTCACAAAGGTTTTGTGCATTGAGTTATCTTGCTTTATGGAACAACATGTCAAGAGGGTATTCTTGTCACTACATTGTAAATGAGGAAACTAAGTCAGAAAAGTTGAATGGACTTCTCAGGCTCATATAGTCAGTGGTTTGTAGAACCAGGATCTAAGCCCTGATTTTTTTAAAACCCAAAGCCATAATTTTTTTTTCATGTATATTTGACCCTGGACTCTTCTAAAAGTAGACTACATGAAGCAATCCTGTACTGCCCCTGAATATACAACAAGTGCTAAGTAAAATTTACCAATAAACAGAGCCCACAAGCAGACCCTGGCCTCTGTGTTCATGGTGAGTATATGAGAGAGCAAGCAGCATAAATCCATGATGAAGGGGTCAATTATTCAATAAATGGTGCTGGGAAAATAGGCTAGGTTTATGGGGAAAAAGAAATCAATTTAGATCTTCCTATAAAACTAAACATCAAAATAAAATCTAGATTAATTAAGGACTCCTACTAAAAAGGAAATAAAAATAGAAGAAAATATAAATGAATCATTGCCCAATCCTTGTTAAGGCAAAATTTCCATGCTTAAAACTAAGGAGAGATCTCTCAAAGGGAGCAATCAATGGAGTTGGCTAGATAAAAGTTTAAACTTCTTTTATATGTCACAACTGTAATGACAAATTATAAAGGGAAAAACCTTTGGAACATGTATGGTGGAAAAGGCTTTATAGCCTTGATATATAAAAGCCCATATCAATCAATGAGAAATCATTAAAACAGTTAGTAAGAAAGAATAAAAGAGGGATATAAATATGTGAACATGTGTTAAACGATTAATCAAAAATATTGAGCAGGAAGTTACTTTAAAAAATTAGAGTAGACATTGTTTTTAAAGGTACAGTAAGATAATACACTCTCATGCCCATACATAAATTAATGTAGTTCTTTAAGAATGGAATTGAGCAGTATGTATACACAGTATAAAAAATATATCTTTTAACCTAATAATGCTGCTTTTAGGAATTTATCCCAAAGTAATTAGAAATGTGAACAAAGATGTACACATAAAGTATCAATTACAACCTTATTTAAGAAAACACATTAAAACAGAAATCCTTACCATTCTAGTCATCATTTCACAGTCCTTGCCAAAAATAGGGCCTTGCACTAGGTAAGAATTTCAAAAAAATTTGTTGAATGGTGGAATTAATGATGGGCTACCAAATAATATATAATAATTGAGGAATAGTTAAGTATATTATAGTATATCCAAATAATATAATCATTAAAATCAATGTTTTGAAGAATTTTAAGTGCAAAAACACTATTGATGTAACACTTTTAAGAAAACAGGGTACAAAGTATATGTGCAGCATGTCAATATAAGTAAATATATTACAAATTATATATATATATATTTATTTATTTGACAGAGAGAGAGAGAGAGATCACAAGTAGTCAGAGAAGCAGGCAGAGAGAGGTGGAAGCAGGCTCCCTGCTGAGCAGAGAGCCCGATGCGGGGCTCAATCCCAGGACCCTGAGATCATGACCTGAGCGGAAGGCAGAGGCTTTAACCCACTGAGGCACCCAGGCGCCCCGCAAATTTTATATATATATATATATTTAAAGAAGAAATGTATTTAAAGAGGAATTTATTAATTATTTAAAGAGGAACTTACTAGACAGAAATGTGGTAAAATGCTAATATTAGTAATTTCCTGGAGTTTGAATTATGATGGATAATTGTCATTTTCTTGACAGTACCATTCTGTATTTCTCAGTTTTCACAGAAAGCATATATCACATTTAATTTATAGAAAAATCACACAGGACAAAAACAAAACAAAACAGGATAATCTGGAAAGATTTTTGTTAAACAGTCAATAGTGATTATCTCCAGGTGGTGAGATGTTTTTATGTTTTGTAATTTTTTTATAATAAGCTTGTATTATTTTTAATCAGAAAAAAATGTTGCATTAAAAAGAAACAGAGCATCATCTATAGCATGAAAAGGTCAGCAGTGAAACTGAGAAAAAAATGAACATCAGAAAAAAAAAGAATGGACATCAGAGTCAAAATAGGTATGTAGCAAAGTGAGACTCTGATCAGAATGTGATCGATTGCATTAATGGCCCCATTTTTTTTAATTGAAGTACAGTTGACACAGCACATTACATTAAGTTCAGGTGTACAACATAGTCCTTTGACAAGTCTATATGGTATACTATGCTCACCACAAGTGTAACTACCATCTGTCACCATATGCTATTACAATACCATTGACTATACTCTAACTTTTCTCCCTGTGACTTATTTATTCCATAACTAGAAGCCTGTGCCTCCCACTCTCCTTCACCCATTTTGCCCATTCCCTCGGTCCCTCTATTCTGGACACCACCAGTTTGTTCTGTGTATTTATGGATCTGTGTCTGCTTTTCGTTTATTTGGTCATTTGTTATTGGGTTTTTTTTTTGTTTTGTTTTGTTTGGTTTTGTTTTAGATACTACGTATAAGTGAAATTATATTTGTCTTTCTCTGTCTTCATTTACATAATGCCTTCTAGGTCCATCCATGTTGTCACAAATGGCAACATCTTATTCTTTTTTATAGCTGAGTAACATTCCATTTATATATAAACCAAATCTTTATCCATTCATCTATCCATGGACATGGGTTGCTTCCATATATTGCAAATAATGCTATTGCTAATAATGCTTCAGTAAACATGGGGGTGCATATATCTCTGCGTTCTCATTTTCTTTGGGCAAATACCTGGTACTGGAATTACTGGATCATATGGTATTTCCGTTTTTTTTTTTTAATTTTTAAAGGAAACTCTGTATTGTTTTCCATAGTAACTGCATCAGTTTACATTTCCACCAATAGTGCATGAAGGTTCCTTTTTCTCCACATCCTCACCAACACTTGTTATTGGTTGTCTTTTTGATACTAGCCATTCTGACTGGTGTGATATGATATCTCATTGTGGTTTTAATGTGCATTTCCCTGATGATTAATAAAGTTGAGCATCTTTTCTTGTGTCTGCTGGGCATCTGTATGTTTTCTTTGGAAAAAATGTCTATTCTGGTCTGTCCATTTTTAATTAGATTGTTTTTGTTTTTGTATGGTGTTGGGTTATATAAGTTCTTTATATTTTTTGGGTTGAATGGCCCTCATTCCTAATACATCCCTAGATCCATTGCTCCTAGTATGTAACTTTCAGTGCCCTTCCATAATTACTCTGGGCTTGGCCAAGTGGTTTGCCTTGGTCAATAGCTTTGCAAATATGACATAAGCAGAGTTTGAAATGGACTTGTATTTTGGGACCAGTTTTCCCCTGTAACACTACCGTGAGAACATATTCCATCTGTCCTGCTGGAGATGAGAAATACATGGCTCAGTCAACTTTATTACCTGAGCTCACCAACAACCAACTGCCAGACATGAGGGTGAATTCAGCTAAGATCAGCACCACCTGGCTAGTCCTGGTTAAATTGTTGGTCCAAAGATGTGTGAGCTAAATCCATCCTTATTGTGGCAGTCCACTGAATCATAGGAAAGTTTTCTATTACAGCAATATTTTGACAATAGATTCTAATGCAGAGGGGTGTAATGACTATTTGTTGATTAGAAAGGTCACAACAAAATCCTTGCTTCTTTTTAAGGAGATTTATGTCTTTAGGCCTCACTGAAGGCAGCATGAAACATTTCTCTTGACAGTCAACTCCCCATTGCTCAAATGTCATTCTCTCTGGTCTATCTTAGCCCACAAAGTACATAGATTTCAAGGGGAAGAAAATGCCCCTGATAGGGGTGCCTAGGTGGTTCAGTGGGTTAAAGCCTCTGCCTTCAGCTCAGGTCATGATCTCAGGATCCTGGGATCGAGCCCCGCATCTGGCTCCCTGCTCAGCAGGGAGCCTGCTTCCTCCTCTCTCTCTGCCTGACTCTCTGCCTACTTGTGATCTGATCTCTCTCTCTCTGTGTCAAATAAATAAAAAATCTTAAAAAAGAAAGAAAGAAAGAAAGAAAATGCCCCTGATAAAATACTAGAACATTCTAGTTTTTGGAAATATTTCCATACTCATTCCTCATAGATATTAACACACTGACATTCAGATTAACTTAAAAATCTCTTATAAGTTTAGTTAGCATTAAAATGTCTCCACGATTCTGATTATGTTGGGATAATGGCAGGATGCACTTTGTAGGTGTAAAGAGTCGAGAATGGACCCTGGAATCTGAGCGGTGTACTAGTATACTAATATTGTATGGGGCTTCCCAGAAAAGCAAAATCTAATTTTTCTCTGGCTGTTGCTATAATCGTTCCATAATTCTTTAACCTTCAACTGTAAACATTAAACCAAGTGCACAAATTAAAGGAGTGCCACAATTTAAAGGCAGAATGCACTACTTATGAACTCATTAAATATCATTAAGTTTCTATCCAAACACTGTTTCAGGGAAAAAGGACCTTGTCAGTCTGATGGGCCCATCAGGCTGTCAGAGACTGATGTCATTATCTATTTGAATTACAAAAGTAATGATAAAAACTTCCATTTACTGAGTGTCTAAGCCTTTTCAATATCCGGCTATTGTTCTCTATGCAGTGACATCATAATAACCCTGTGGGGTAAGTGTTCTTCCCTCCATTTTATAGAAATGCAAAACAGATACGGTAGCTGAGGGGTAAGGAGGCAAGAAAATATTTCCAGATCACAGACTGTCTCAGGATAGAGTCAAGGCCCATGCCCACCACGTCATGGGACTGTAAGGCGCATTTTTACAAGCCCAGCTCACTCCTTCCCAGGGTGCCAAACTATTGTGAGCAGACACGCTGGTTTCCACTTGTCTTGGAAGTTACATTTACCCTTGTTAAATCGACAGATTGACATTTTCATTTTTAAGCAAACTTTAATTTCTAATTATCCCAGTTTTCTCCTCCAGAGCCTCTTCCACTTGACACACATTGAGACTTTTATACTTGCCTTTCCTGTACATCTGATAATCTTAAACACTCCAAAAAAACATAAATTCTCACCTAGCAATCTGTAGTTACTTTCAAAGGAGGACTTAAAGGACAATGAATTTTCTTCATTTGATGCTTAACATACGGTACCTTCTGATTCTGTTAGTATAGTATGATAATTACAAATGCACGTGATTTAATTATAATGTTTACCATGCGGTTCTTACACTCATGATTGTAAAAACAAGCAATAAGATCCCCATATAGCTAATAAGCCTTATTTTGCATCACAGCAGGACCCACCCTTCCCTAGTTGGATTCTCTCCTCTTATCCCTCCCCCTCCAGCTCCCTGGCCTGGGTCAGCCTTCTGGCCAAATGAATCCCAAAGCCTCCCATTGCCTCTTCTCCATCAAGCCTCGTACACAGCGGGCTGTCTCTTGGAAAGATTTTAATAAGGAAATCACATTAAGATATGAATCTGTAGCAGTTTAAAATATTACTGCCTCTGGATTACATGTGTTTTCATAGGAGCAGTGATAAACTTAAAAAAAAATGAAACTGGCAGAAGAAATCTTAGCATTAACTTCAAGCTTTATGAGTTGAAATACTTTCAGAAGTGAATTGCCTCCCAGTGCCCCTTCGCTCACATTGCTCAGGCCCAGTTTCTCTCAGTGACGGAGCCTTGTTCTTTCCCATTAGCCCTAAGTCATGGGGAGGCGGCCCAAAGTCGTGCTTTCTTTTCTCAAAGCCATGGGAGACCAAGTTCAAACTCTAAACTTTAGTTGCGTTCTAAGTGCCTTCCTATAATTTTATTTTCTACAACATTTTGGTCTGAGTCAAGAAAGAGCTATGCTCATCTGCTTTCAGACATTTAAAGGAAAATTAGAGTAATTACAATTCATTATGATGACAATAGTACCAATTTAAGTGAGCAAGAAAGACTGGGTCCACATGTACTCAGGACTTCATCTTCACATCTGAAAAGACATTAGGCAGATAATAGACCGTTATCTGTTGAAGGTAGACATGTGGGAACATTTGGGCACACACACACACACACACACACACACACACACACACACACACACTGCGTGTGTATTCACATGCCACACATACAGCCACAATCATACACATTCACTGTACCACATACAGAGACAGGCACACACATACACACACACACAATCGTTTCTTGAGATTTGGGGGAAAAAAACACTTTTATATATCAGGCTTACCATGGCGTGCATTTTCTTTCTGAAAAATCCCAAGAAGGGGAAAAATAATGCCAATTCTTTTTTCTTCTTTATAAAATATCAAATCTGATCAATTGGCAGGTTGATGGATTACTTTCTATAGGGAACTTTAACTGAATCGCCTAAATGTTTGTTGTAGGCATTATTTAACAATCCTAAGTCTTGTGGAAATTGTGGTGGCTCAAATACCTTCTCTGAAAAATTAGGTTTGGAACAGATCTGATCCCATTAGGTTTCTCTTTACTGAAGGATAAGGGCTAGCAACTCTGTAACCTCTTATAGGATTTTCAGCTCAATCAGAGAGAACTCACCTATCCCCATAATTGTGGATTTAGGAGTATTTCTGGATTTAGGGCATTGGGGAAGGGGTATGGAAGGACAAGAGACTTAAGTAGCACCGAAATGCTCCATCCTTCAAATCTACCTAGTGATATTTTCACCCCACTTCAGTATTATAAATTTGAAGCAGCACCAATCACTAAACCCTCTAGCTTGGATTATTACATTCATCAGATGAGTCCTGAGAATAACATACTGTAGGACACCATAGAATTTCATAAATTAGTCCACATTTACATAATTCCTTACAGTGAGTACCTGACTAAAGCACCACTAGGTTTCATGGATAAGGTAACAAAACTGTATTTAAAAATTCCCCTGAAAGACCTTGAACTTATATTTAATTGACAGAAAATAAACAAAGATTAAAAAAAGATAAATAAAAAATATACAAGACTATGCATCTTCCCCACATGCACCCCAGATGACAAGGAGCCTATAGAGCAGGGGCTACAGAGTATTAGGTAGCACTTTCGAAACAGGTTCAGTTCTCTTGCATTAGACCAGAGACACAGATTATCTTCAAAGGAACATTTGGCATGTGTGTTGGTGTTGTGGGGGTGATAGTTTGGGGGACAGGTGTAGGGCCGAGGGGGATTAAGCACTGCCTCTTCTTTCCTTCCAGGGGCTGGTTGGAAAGGTACCAGCAGTTGTGCCTCTCTGATAAGGTTGCTTCAAAGGGGAAGTAGGGCTTTTTGGCATGTAGTCAGTCCTGCCCATCCTGTTTGTAGGCACAATGAAAACCAAAAAAAGTCAGCTGGATTTCAATGTAGGCTGCCAAGAAAGCTCTGCTCTGAGCTGCTCATGATCCTGTCCTCTTTGTTGGGTCTATTTTTGTTGTAAAGGCATAGTTGTATCTGGCAAGAGTGTGCAGACTCCCCACAAAGAGATAGGATCAATCCCTGTTTTCTGTCTCTTCCAGCAGATCAGACTTGTAGAGCAGGTAAACTTTCATATGACGTGAGCATGTCTGCCCAGTCACCTCTAGTTTTAGCCTTTAGTATTCCGGAGAGCACTTCATAAACCTGCCCTGAGGCTGATAAAAAAGGTGACCTGGAGAAGCAAGCATGGAGCAAAGATGGTCATCTACAATTGGAGCCCAACCAGTTAGGTTAGCAGAAAACCTGTGCCTGCTTATAAATGCATGAAGGTTCCTGGGACTTCAACCATATTCAGTAGCAGTCCATAAATTCAAAGTTTAATGTAAAAGTATGAAGTGAATGCAATTTGTTCTAAATTGCTTTGTTTGATCCCATGACTCAAGAGAATTACTCCTCACTTCAACCTGTGTTTGAAGGTAGAGAAAGGCAAAACATCCAACAAAATCAAAGGCAAAAAAAGAAAGCCAGCTTTTCCTTTGAACTATAGGAAGGAGCTCATTGTAGAGTCAACCAGAGTTGACACTTCTCTGGACAATTACCTTAGATCAAGGCTTCCCATGGTAGTTTCATTATATAGAAAAGGTTATCTAATGATGTGAGCTAATGGAGGTTAAGTATAACTACTTAAAGAAGTTGATGATTCTCATGTATTGTCATTGCCATTATATGCTTCCAGAATACCTTTTTAATGTATCACATTAAAGATTAAAGGGAAAAAATCATATGATTATATCAAAGAGAAAAATTAGTTGATAAAATACAATATACTTATTCATAATAAGAGGTTTTAAAAATTAGATAAAGAAGAAAACATTTTTTTTGAAGATTTTATTTATTTATTTGAAAGACAGACAGACAGACAGCAAGAAAGCATGACTGGGGAGGAAAGAGCCCAATGAGGGGCTCGAACCCAGGACCCTGTGATGGATAGACTGAGCCACCTAGGTGCCCCAGAAGAAAACATTCTTAGTCTCTTAAAATACTTATCACAAATACCACATTCAATTTTCAAAAATCAGGCATTCCTGCCAAAGTCAGGAAAAATCAGGGATATTTACTGCATTCACCTATTCACCCCATCTAACATTATGCTGGAAATCATATACAAAGCAATACAACAAGAAAAGCTAGCAGTATAAAGAAGGAAAGAAACTGAATTATTATTTTAATAGATAGTATTCTAATTTCCATAAAATATCCAAGATAATTTAGAAAATATTTGAATTATTAAGATAATCCAGTAAGATTATTATATTAATTTTAAAACCTGTAATATCAACCATACATTGAAAGCAACCAATTAGAAATTATAATATGAAAACCGTGGCAACCATTTGCAGTAGCACTAAAACTATAAGCTGTCTAGGAAGTTATCAAACAAAAGTTATGCAAAATCTGTGTAAGAAAAAATCATAAAGCTTTATTAAAATGGTAATTAGCATAGCTAAAGTCGCTATAAAACATATTATAAACATAAAACCCCATAAAAACTCAATGAAATTTTAAAAAGTCTCAATTATAATCCTGGTGTGATTGTATCTTAAATTCATATGGAAAATAAGAATTAGGAATTTCCAAACTGATTTTGAAGAAGAAACGAAGATGAAATTCAGCCCCCTGGTCAAGCCCCACATCAGGCTCAGAACTCAGAGGAGTCTGCTGAAGTTTCTCTCTCACCCTTGCCCTCCTGTGCTCACTTGCATGCTATCTCACTCTCTCTCTCCATCAAATAAATAAATCTGTAGGAAAAAAAAAAGGTTACAATGCAGATTAATGGGGGAGAGAGAGAATTATTTAATACTTTTCCTGGGTCAATTAGCTAACCACATTAAAAAAAAAAAGGTAATATGATATCCCTACCTTATCCCTACACACAATACCATATTCATTAGAGACATAAATGTAAAGAGCAAAATGTAATATTTTCTCTAGAAAATATGAGTTGTATATTTATAGTACCAGAATAAGAAAACATTTCTGAAAAAGACCTAAATAACATAATAAAGGGAGAGACAGACACACTTAACCACATGAAAATGAAAAATACAACCTCTTTTTTTTTTTAATAGATTTTATTTATTTGAAAGTGAGACAGAGCACGAGTAGAGGAAGGGGCAGAGAAAGAGGGACAAGCAGACTCCCCACTGAGTAGGGAGCTGGATGACCTGGGGCTTGATCCCAGGACCCTGAGATCATGACCTGAGTTGAAGTCAGATGTTTAACTGACTGAGCCACCTAGGAGCCCCTGAAAAATACAACCTCTTAATAACAGTATAAATAGTCCTAAAAAACAAGTTACAAATTTTTAAAGGTACTTATTTTGCATATTACTAACAAATGTAAATATTTTGAATACATAAAGAGCTCATTTAAAATGAACAAGAAAAATATAAGCTACTAAACAGTAAAAAAAAAAAAGGGTCAAAAGATTTTTTTTTTTTTAAAGATTTTTTTTATTTATTTATTTCACAGAGGGAGAGAGATCACAAGGAGGCAGAGAGGCAGGCAGAGAGAGGGGGAAGCAGGCTCCCCGCTGAGCAGGGAGCCCGATGCGGGCCTCGATCCCAGGACCCTGAGATCATGACCTGAGCCGAAAGCAGAGGCTTTAACCCACTGAGCCACCCAGGCGCCCCAAAAGATTTGCACTAGCAGATTTTAGATCAGGAGAACTGAAAGATCAGTATATTTATTAAGAAATGCCCTGTATATTATGCAGTCCTTGCTTTGCCCAGTTTTGATATGCACAAACTTTAGTTTTAATACTTAAACAACACAGTTTCCCCAGCAATGTAGTTTAAATTTCAGGTATGATGGCATATTAACTGTGAGTGATTGCATAAAATACAAACTTTGCTGCTAGCTTCTCAATCACAGATTGCTATGCAAAGAACAAGCTTATCATGATCAGTGACCAGCTATGTCTCTTCTTTAAATCTGTGAGTCGTTGGTCATTGCTCATCGGTTATTTAGTTCACGCAGAGACAGCAGTGCACATAATTGCATTGCTTCTTTGTCTCCTAGAAATAGCACCATGTAACACTGTATAAAAAATGAATACTTGAAAGAGGAAACCGGCCAACAAAGAAGAAAGTGCAGCAAAGAAATGAAAAGTAATTACACTGGAAGCGAGATTTGAGTCAAATGTAAATGAGGTTGTAGAGGAACCAACTGACCCTGGGAACAATTCTGAGATAGCCACCTTTTGAGAGGCTTCTATGGAACTTGGTCAGGGCAAACTTCACCGGAGCAAATGAGGGCAGAACATAATGAACAGGTGGAAGTGATACCTGCCGAAAAACTTTATAATAATGGGGACACTCAAGAATATTTATATCTTTATGTAATGAAAGTGTAAAGGGTAAAATTCTGAAAGTCTTACTTTTAAATGTTGAACTCAAGCGTTGAACTTGGAAAGGAGTATGAAAATCTGTTAAAGCACAGGGAAAATGCTTTCTCTGTATGTATCACGTGTTAGAGCAACAAAAAGGCAAGCAGGATTTAAACTACTCTTTTAAATATTTTAATTTATTTTTGTAATTCTGCTATAATTAACAGAGAGTGTCATATTAGTTTCCAGGGGTACAATACAGTGTGCTTCAACAGTTCTACATACTACACTGTGCTCATCATAAGTGTGCCCTTTATCGCCTTTATTTCCCCATCACCGCCCCCCCATCCTCCCTCCTGCCCCCGCATCTTCCTTCTGGCAACCACCAGTGTGTTGTCTATGTGTAAGAGAGGCTCTTTTGTTTGTTCCTGTTTTCCTTTGTTCATTACCTGCTTTTAGAATTTTTTTTTTTTTACAAAGAGATAAAACACTTTAATCCTCAATATTGCTAATGTTTTAAATTGACAGTGTACTTCATAAATATTAGCAGTACTATTTTTTTCATTTTCTTATATATTTGTAACCAATAAGAAGAGAGTTTTTAATGTTTTGACAAAAGTTGTCAAAAATTGGACCAATTACAATTTTTCCTATTGAATATATCACTTTGCATGATTTTGGCTTACATAATTATTTTTATTGCCCTGCAATATTGTGCGAAGTGAGGACCGCCTGCACTCACTATTAATCAGGACAATGCATATCTAATACCATGAGATACCATTTCAGCACCATCAGACAAGCAATATCTAAAAATTTCAGATGTACATTTACATGTTCATCTTTGACTGTCCTCTATGTGGACCAAATTCCTTTGGATAAGGGCAGAGAAAAGCATGAGGAGATCAATCCAAAGAACAGCCTGCCAAGATTGCTTCCATATTAAGTCAAGTCACCAACACATCGGGAGAGGAAGTCTATAATTTTTCCCAGTCCAGGGATTCTTCAGTGATGTAATGACTACTGGCTATAAAACGAGTGAAGTGGGCACCTGGGTGGCTCAGTGGGTTAAAGCCTCTGCTTTCGGCTCAGGTCATGATCTCAGCGTCCTGGGATCGAGGCCCGCATCGGGCTCCCTGCGCAGTGGGGAGCCTGCTTCCCCCTCTCTCTGTCTACCTGCCTCTCTGCCTCCTTGTGATCTCTCTCCCTCT